>JABCMI010000025.1:1200000-1800000 GCA_026261945.1 Hirschfeldia incana | reverse complement strand
AAGGAGTGAACGAGTGAAGAAACCTGCTCCCAATCAGATATCTCCTTATACGGCAGAGAAAAATAAATTGATTGTTTTTTTGGCAGCATATAAGCCATTTCCGCCAGTAAACAAAGAAAAGCTGAAGGAGCTCGCTGATTGGTTGAAAACTGATCCGTAAGTGATTGCTTTACCCAAAACTGATTGCTTTTTTGTTTGCAGTCATTATTACACTAAGCAAGAGGACAAACCACGTACATCACCAACTTGGTGGTATCGCATCCTCCGGACACCCAAAGAATGGCTGGAAGACTGCGTAAGTCTTCTTAAATATAGGTCGTCAGGTAAATATTAAGTCGTCTGGTAAATATAAGTCGTCTACGTAAGTCGTCCAAGTAGACGACTTTCCAGACGACTTAATATAAGTCGTCTGGTAAATATAAGTCGTCTGGAAAATCGTCTACGTAAGTCGTCCAAGTAGACGACTTTCCAGACGACTTATATTTACCAGACGACCTAAATATAAGTCGTCTGGTAAGTCGTCTACGTGGACGACTTATCAGACGACTTAAATTTAAGTCGTCTGGTATCTTCTAACTTGGATTATTTTATATGCAGCATATAGATGCTTGGATTAATGTGCTGAGGCAGAGGTATCAGCAGAACCCACAAGCTTTCAGGAGCGAGCGAATGTGCTTCTTGGATCACAACTTTTCCCAGTCATGGAGAGAACAGTATCACGTCTTCAAAGCCACGGAACCTGATCACAAAGGTTTAGGGAGAGCTCTACCTGGTGGAAGCTGGAATTTTTATGACTGATCACTACCTACATTTTGCCAATCAATGAAGAAGTGGGGGGAGGACGTTGATGATATCTATGCGCCAGTGAACTTGAACAATAAGCATTGGGTTGCTATTTGGATATCGATCCCTAAGAGGCACATAGTCGTCTGGGACAGCATACCTTCAACGTCGGTACCAGAAGCATGGGATGAGATAGTGCAGCCTTTTCTGGAGATGGTCCCTTATCTGCTTGTTGAGTGCGCTCCCAACGAAGAAATACGGGTCGCACGCGGGTTGGAGCCATACACCTATGAGAGACCGGTGAAAGGAATACCCTTGGCCAACAATGGTGATTGTGGCTTGTACGCTCTAAAGTACATTGAATGTCATGCTCTTGGGGTCACCTTTAACCCTAAAGACTTTGCTAGGGCCAACGTGAAGGCTATGAGGGATTGTATGGCGGTGGAGATATGGACGGAGCTTCTTGATCAGCATTTGAAAGAAAATGTGGATGGTGATAGATTTGTGGGCATGTATGATTAGCTGTATAGATATGAACTCTTGTATAGCTTGAACTTCTCTGTTGTATATATTTGAATTTGTATTTGAACTTGTCTTCCCTTGTATATATTTGAACCTGTCTTCCTTTGTATATATTTGAACTTGTCTTCCCTTGTATATATTTGTAAATTTATAAGTCGTCTGCAAGGTTTTCCAGCTGGACGACTTACAAATAAGTCGTCTGGAGGGTTTGGACGACTTATTTGTAAGTCGTCTGGAAGGTTTTCCAACTGGACGACTTACAAATAAGTCGTCTGGAAGGTTTTCCAGCTGGACGACTTACAAATAAGTCGTCTCAATTTTATAAAATACACTTGAAGGGATAGTAGAAGTCTAAAAATAAAATACACTGGACGACTTAGAAGAAGGTCGTCTAAAAATAAAATACACTGGACGACTTAGAAGAAGGTCGTCTAAAAATAAAATACATTGGACGACTTATATATAAGTCGTCTGGACGGGTAATCAAGACTGGACGACTAAATTTTATAAAATACACTGGACTTCTAAATATTATAAAATAGACTTGAAGGAATAGTAGAAGGTAGTCTAAAAATAAAAATACACTGGACGACTTAGTAGAAGGTCGTCTAAAAATAAAATACACTGGACGACTTAGTAGAAGGTCGTCTAAAAGTAAAATGCACTGGACGACTTATATATAAGTCGTCTGGACGGGTAATCAAGACTGGACGACTAAAATTAAGGTCGTCTGGACAACTAGTCAACTGGTTGTTTACATTGTGGTTTCGTATGGCTAGTTTCCTTGCAGTTTGAGCATCTCCGTGCCCTGTGTTTCTTCCTGGGTTTGTGTCCTCTCATCCTAGATAGCTCCAACCAAGATTGCCATCTTGATTTCTTCTGTCTTTCCGGACCACGCTTTACTTCTGGAGGAAAGCATTCTCGTTCCTCAACATGTTGTGACACGATAGGATATATATTCTCTGAGTATCCTGCATACAGATAATTCTTTGAGTACGGTGGACATACAAGTGTGGAGATATGCAAACCAACTTTATTTACAGCAGCTATAGCATGAGAGCAAGGTATTTTCTCCACTCCATAGACACCACAATCACACTTTGCATGTTCCAAATCAACCACACAGTCCATTTTGCCACCTTTGACAAAGTACTTCCATCCATTAATTGGTTGGACCGTCATCGTATCCGCTATCTCTGTTCGAACAGCAACCAAGTATTCAACACCCCGGCTATGTGGAGTTGTGAGACTCAAAGCATCTTGTCTCCTTTTCACATACCATTTTCCTAACTTATGCCTTATGAACTCCAGCAGGAACGTAATCGGAAATCTTCTTGCTCGCTTCAGTGCGGAATTAATAGATTCAGCGCTGTTGCTTGTTTTTATGTTGAACATGTTCCCCTTACAATAAACCCTTGACCATAGGCTGGCGTCGGCATTCTCCAAATACGTTGCAAGTTCCGGGTTTGCACTCCGTATCTCAGCCATGTACCGGTAAAAATCGTAAACCGTGTGAGCATAAGCAGCCCCTTTCACCAAGTACATGAGATGTTTCCCTTTAAACTTTTTGACAATGTTATCTTGAAGGTGATAATAACATATTCCTCGGGTTGCCCAAGGAAACACCTTATCACACGCACTTTTAATGGCCGAGTGCCGGTCGGAGACTATCACCAGAGGCTTGTCATGAGATATACAAGTAGCCAATTTTGTGAAAAACCATTTCCAAGAAGGTTCATCTTCAGGTTCATATTCAGCATCCACGATCCCAAAAGCCAATGGGAATATCTGAAAATTGTCATCTTGTGCGGCTGCAACTAACATAACACCTCCATACTTTCCACTTAGGTGAGTTCCATCCACCACAATGACCCTTCTCTGATAATTAAAACCTGTAATAGAAGCTCCAAAAGAGAGAAATAGATACTTGAATCTTTTAACAGAATCAAGTTCTATAGCCGTGACAGAATTAGGATTTGCAATGGAGATTTGCTCGAGATATGATGCCAGACGCGAATACCCTTCTTCTGCTGATTCTCTCACCAATGTTTGTGCATATAACAGTGATCTATATGAAGTGGTGTAATCAAGCTCCATGCCAAACATGTTCTTCATTGCATCAGTGATATGCTGCAGAGTAATCCCATCAACGATCCCAACACGATCAATGAAAAGACTACCAACATACTTCGGAGTACAGCGTCTCCGCTGAGCGATTCGGTCTCCCACTGAGCATAAATGTTTTTCCACATACTTTGTTACCCAAAACGTGTTTGTCCCATGTTTCACACTCACTCTGATCTTCCATCCACAACCGCTAACCCGACATCTTGCCACAAGGAGAGTTTTCGTTGATTTGTATATTCTGAAAGAAAACCTACCCCTCACTAGCTGCTGCCAACCGCAACTCTGAAAGCAGTGCATCCTTGCTATCAAAACTCTGGTTGACATAGATACTGGTACCATCCGATTTTCCTCCTTCAATAGCTTTTGACTTAGCATATGTCTTTTAGATTTCTTCAAAACAAACATTATCATCATCTTCCTCATCCTCATCTTGAACCTTTCCATAAAGACTGTAATCCCCACCATTCTGATCCGTTTCACCAACAATAGAGTTATCAGCATCCTCCTCCCCATTTTCCTCCTCCCCATCCTCCTCCCCATTTTCCTCATTATCACCAACATCTTCTTTCCATTCATCAGCTTCATCATTATCACCAACATCTTCTTCCCATTCACCAGCTTCATCATCACCAACATCTTCTTCCCATTCACCAGCTTCATCATTATCCCTTTCCTCTGAAACCGTTTCCACCTTGCTGCGGCTTGATACACAAAGACATACTCTATGCGTTTTGAGTATCTCGAGCAAGTTTCGAACTTGTCTATCACTTGTAACATGAATGGGAGGACTGCCTGGAGCCATCATCATTTCTGCTGGTAATGAGTAGCTAATCTCCACAGTCACTGTTCTCATGTCCAGGTTATAATCTTCTTGAGCCATTGCAACAAGTTCAGCATGTGTTGAATCTTCATTCAATAAAAACAATCTTGCTCCTTTGAGATCATCAACCACAAAATCCTAACGGCAATCTCTCAACAACCATTCTCCATACACTGCATGTGACTGAAAAATCATCTGCAAATATTCAAAATAAAACACATTAGTAAACATAGAGAAAATGAAGAAGTTCAATAAACATTGCCGCAGACGACTTAGAATTAAGTCGTCCAGAAGACTTAAAGGTAAGTCGTCTAAAGATGTCACTTTTGCAATTGAAAATGAAAAGGGACGACTTAATACTAAGTCGTCCGACTTTGTTTGTTAAAAAAAAAACTTCAGACGACTTATATAAAAGTCGTCTACGAGAAACGGGTTAGTTTTGCATTTGACCGAATCGTGTCAGATCTTTGACTTTTTCTGGACGACTTATAATTTAGTCGTCTTTGGGAAAGTTAAAATTTCAATATTTTATTCAAACTAGACGACTTAAACGTAAGTCGTCCTAGGTTAGTTTTGTAATTGAAAAATAAAACTTGAAATTTAACTTTCTCCAGACGACTTAAATGAAAATCGTCCATCTCTAGACGACTTAAATGAAAGTCGTCCAGATAGACGACTTAACTTAAGGTCGTCCGGTTTAAGCAAGGTTTGACCAGAAAATTTGGAAATATTCTGGACGACTTTGCTTTCCCCGGACGACTTTAAATTAAGTCTTCTGGTGGGACGACTTTCATTTAAGTCGTCTGGAGAAAGTTAAATTTCAAGTTATATTTTTCAATTACAAAACTAACCTAGGACGACTTACGTTTAAGTCGTCTAGTTTAATAAAATATTGGAATTTTAACTTTCTCAGAGACGACTGAATTATAAGTCGTCCAGAAATAGTCAAAGATCTGACACGATTCGGTCAAATGCAAAACTAACCTGTTTCTCGTAGGAGACTTATATATAAGTCGTCTGGAGTTTTTTTTAACAAACAAAGCTGGACGACTTAGTTTAAGTCGTCCGTATGACCAGAAGACTTATTAGTAAGTGTTCTACATACAGATGACTTACTAGTAAGTCTTTTACGCGAACAGATCTTGAAAAAAATTCAAATTCGTACCTTAAACTAGGTGAGATGACTTCGTTTGCACACAGGGTCTTCTCCAACCACCCAGAACCTCAAACGAAAGCAACCGTAAGTCAAAACGAAAGAAATATGGCTCTCTCAACCATAAAATATTTTGAATCAAAAGCTTGAGTTTTTTGGATGAATATGGAGAGAAAGTGAAAGAAATGTTGTTTTTAGTTCATAACAATTGAAACAGAGAGAGTGTAAAGAGTTTTACGTGCATTAAAGCGCATTAAAAGCTCCAAACAGTTAGTACAAGGTTGTTGGAACTATTCATGGAAGTAGCACTATTGTAAATACTTGAAGAAGATGAGGTTGAGACAGTAAAGAAGCCCTTTTCGAAAAAATAAAGTTAATGGCATTTTCGTAGATAAAATGCAAGTGTGGGGTGAAAATCTCAAAAAAAAAAAAATGAGTCAAAAGAAAAGGTTAGTTTTCTGTTTGACTCCAAGTTTTGAGTCACTTTTACAAAAAGCCCTATATATTATTCGTTTGTGGGCTGAAAATTTTCAGGCACGGCAGGCACGGCTCTGTGCTCAGACAACAGTTAATTCATAAGATGTTTTTCTCGTTCTTCTTAACGTCTTCATGATCCAAGCACGTGTCGAAAAACTTTTCCTTTAGCAAAACCTCAAGCCATGCAGGACATTCTCTAGCTTCCATCAGCAAAATTGAATTAAAACCCATGTTTCAGTTTCGGATTTTTAAGCCAAGGAAATGAAAAAAATTATCTAAGAACAAAAGGATCATAGTTACTTTTTTTATATCTCTATTGTCTTCTACATTATGGGAGGTGTTTTATAAGGGAAGAGATAAGTCAAAGTGAAAGTCAGATGAATTTAAGCTCTTGGCTCTGAAACTGACTCACCATTTCTAGAAGAGCGGTCGCCTGGAGAGAGCGACCACTGACCAGTAGAGTCATCTTATCCTTTCTGTCGAGTCATTATTATTGTTTCTTTATTGCCAATTTTGTCGAGTCATTATATTAACGCAGGAGGGATCTAGAAAATAGAATAGTTTTACTGACATTTACATTAATAATTACACCACATGATAGTTTTCAAGTTTTTATTACAATAAAGAGCAGTTTGTGCTATTGAGATATTTTTTCTTAACCAACTCACTTTCTAGCTATCTTTATAAATAAAGTAGATTTGCTATGGCTGCTTAAGCTATCCACGTCGCGCAGAAGGATGGGGGCTTTGACGCCACGTGTCGACGCGGTGGGATGACAGTGGGTTTCACGCGTTTGCTTTTGTTCGAGCGCGTCATTTTTCCTGCGTGTGTCACGTGTATTCACCCATATCGTCGAGCTTTTTCTCCCGTTGGGTTTCACTAATTTTTAAAACTAGGCCCACTTAAGCCCAGAAGGTAATTATCTTTTAAAACTAAGATTCTTCTTTGTTCTTCTTCTAGCGGCAGACTCTTGACCGTCAAAGTATCACAGAAATTGAACAGTCCTTTTTGCTATGCGTAACCTCAAAATTCCTTTAATGCATCACTGATATTTAGTTTTCCTTGCTTATTCCACCATTAAGAATTCGGTGCGCCCGTTCGTTTCCTCTGAAACCGCTAAGAACCCCAGCTATAAATATCTCACCTTCCTACTATGCGAACTCCAACTGAAACCCAATCCGAAAACATTCTAATTGCAAGCAAGGGATTTTGATGGTTACTTCCTACACTGTTCTTGCTGATTTGAGAACCAGGAGATGCTCCAGCGCGGCATAGATCCGTCTGTTGAGGTTCTCGGAGGCTAGGAACATCAACAAAAGGGGACAACTCATGAGCGTTGAGATGTATTTTCTTTCTCCCACTGATCTATTTATTTTCTCGGTTGCAACTCTTTGGATTCTAGAAAATCTAAAAATTTAAATTCTTCCCCGGTTTCTTCCGTCTCAATTTCCTTTGCAATCACATGAATTGTCTTCTCTTTTCCCCATTAATATAATAATCTTCTTGGTTGAATCTATTCGTTGAAGCTTTGCTGACCATGGCTGAAAGAGTATATATTTATAGTTACACAGGTTGTTATAAATGTCAAAAGAAGCTCCAGAGTATTCTACTTCCATAAATTCCCCAACACTAACATACTTTTTAATATATGTTCCATCTCTCCAGGTATCGTGTTGAGTTGTTTCGGACATATTGACCGTTCTTTGTTGGTATGTCATGTATACGGACTTAATATATGTTCTTCCATTTAGACTTACATACTACTCTTCCTCCTGTGTTTAGTTTTCTAAATTTAAGGTGTCTCGGGTTTGCAGGGTGCAGGTGTCAATGCTCATGTGGACAACGAACTCCCATAGTTTATTAATGATATTGTTGGCAAGAATCTTCCAGCTCAAGTTAGGTGAGCTCAACTTCACTCCTAAACACCAAACCTTCACCATTTCCTGTATCAATCCTTTCTGAGCGCCAGGATGCACCTCTCCCAGATGTTGGCACCTCTCCAACCAAACCGGTGGGTGGTCCAAGTTAGAATGGAAAGAAGAAGGCACGTTTAGCATAGCTCCACGTCAAAAAGCACAAATCCCCACTAAATTTTCTTCTGTTGTTATGTCTTCCTTTAATTTTCTTATCGGACAAAGCTTTAGCAACTCTATCTATTTTTTATTAAACCAATGCAGTGGTGGATGTTTTGACTTTTGACTATTAATTATTTACGGAACATGTACATACTTTGATTTTCTTATCGCAAAAAGGTTTAGCAAATTAATCTACTAGGTTGATGTTTTGACTTATTAACAAAAGTTATTTACTAAACGTCTTCCTTTTAGTTCAAATGAAATGCCTTATAAGGCAAATTAAGCCTTAAACAAATCATGACGTCCCCATGAAAAATACTGTGAAGAGGATAAGTTTGAAATAGTAAAACTATATATCAAAATAATTAACACAGAATAAATGTATGTGATCAATTATCAAAGTCTCAAAAACAGAAAAAACTACTACATGCAAATAAAAATAGAAATACTCTAGGTAAAACTATTATTTTCATATGACATTCTAACTGATAAGAAGTAAGAAATATTTTCTGTAAGGTTTTAAAAAAAAAACATTGCATGGAGTACGAGTTAAAAAAAAAAACTCAGTTAGTTGCTCCACCGTTCTTAAAGAAACAAAAGCTACAATGGTTTGCGATCCAAACAACATTAAAAAGAAATACTACTATATACTGCTATTATATAAGCAAATAATTAAGTTTGTTAAAAAAATAAATAATAAGTTTGTTTATTTCATTTGAAATTCGTTTTTATTATTCTTTTATCTTCGTCGTTTTAATTATTCTCTTATCTTCACTTATATGCAACAGCGTCCTTGGTCCTGCCATCGAAATTATCTTTTTTGTAAAATACTTTTTCACAAACTAAAGCCAAAGTATTTAACCAACTACAATGAAACCTCTCATAAATCACCACATCCATGAAATTAATTACCAAGAATTTGAGAATTGTTTTAAACCGGATAAACACATTTATTATCTTCATTCAAACAAGATAATGACAAAACAACATATGCATATACATGTTTTCATCTTGGAACATCTAATTTTGCTTTAAGTTTTAAATTCAACTATATTTATAGTGGCACAATTTATCAGCTATTATTCTATCTTTATGTCAGTGAAACCACTTACATTATTTTCACTAACCACCATCAAAATGGATCACAAAAACAATTTTGAATTCAGTAGAGAATAAAACATACGAATCTGGCGTAAGATGTATAGATTCATAATAGTTTTTTTTTGCTAAAATAGATTCATAATAGTTAAACTAGAAACCCAACACATGTCCAGTACGAAGATTTTCTTCAACTTCCACGAAACTATCAAACACACTATCAAAAGACGGCTTCATTGACACAAATAGCAAATATATCATCTGAGTTTTGAATTAGAAAACAAAACCTCAATAAAAAGTTGCAAAAATTATTTAAAACAAATGTCTAACAATGAGAAATTGAAGAGTGGTCTTTCTTTATGTACAACTCCATATGATCGACACATAGTTTATTTTTTAAAATTTTGTTGAAAAGAATTTTAGATTATAAAACCATAGCTAAACCATATCAATATTTGTAAAACCGGCGCGTAGCGCCGGCAAACCCCTAGTAAACAAACTAAACAAGCATGTAACTAAATGGTATTGTCCACTTTTCAATTCAAATAAAACTAAATGTATTTGCAACAAAAGAAAATATGCTAACTATATAATAATATATGTTTTTTTCTCTTTCTTTATTTAACTACAACCATTTAATCTGTTTTTTTTTCTCTTTCACCTTCTTCCTCATACATTCTCCATTTCTTAAAAAATTGATATCTGTTTCTTGAATTTTTTTTTCAATTTCTTTTTTTCGAAGTCATTTTCTCTATTATTCGATCTATGTTTTAAGATATGTGAAGGTATATTTCAGATGGTGGTGTACAACCATATGATGTCCATGTGTACACACAAATATCACTATCATGTATAATAATTCTTTTGTATAATATTGTACACATATATAACGATGCATAGATACTCACATGTAAGACTAATTTTGTTTTTGAGAAAGAATAACAAACGAAATGTGTGTACACTCTATGACATGTACACGTATAGAAACTTGAACAAATTAGACGTTTAAGATAAATGGACAGGTTATTTGTGTACATTGTATAAAATAATAATAACAATAACCATGTGTGTACACTTTGTGACGTCTACACGTGTAAAAACTTGAACAAGTTAGAAATTCAAGATAAATGGACATGTTATTTTGTGTACACTTTGTAACTTGTACATGTGTACATCCAAAATGAACCAATATATGTAATGAAGTTGCACATACAATGTTGAATTTCTAATTGAATGTGCACCATGGTAAAATATACATGTCGATATTAGTAAATAAGTGTACATGTAGATATGTTTTTTTGCATGTAGATATGTTTATTGTTGAGCTACTTATAATATTGAAAATTGTACATGTTGATATATTGGTAAACAAGTATACATGTGAATATTAAATATTGGTGTACATGTGAATTTTGTACATATCACCCAATCTTATGAACTTTAGATATCATTTACAATTGTGTATATATATATATATATATATAATTATAACAGTGTACAAAATGATATCTTTACAACTTCATAAATTTTAGATATCATCTTGGTGTACAAGTAGATATCATTTACAATAGTGTACACGAATGTAAGTATACAGCGTACAACATGATATCTTTACAATAGCGTACACATCGCTAAAGTCCATAACTACTATGCAATTTGTTTTTAATGAGTGACAATTTGGTAAATAACTTGTCTTCTTCATTTTAGGTTACAGAAAACTCTGCAACTTTTTATTTGATCTGTCATCAATTTCTTTTCACTTAATTATCATTTTATTTACGATTTTAACACAAAAACTTACAAATCTTATTTAGATTAACCAAAAAACAATTAAAAACAAGATTTATCAACATATCGAGTTTTTAACTGATTATTACCAACACTTCATCTTCTTCATCCTTCTTTTGCCATTAAAAATGTTTTCATCTTCTTTTGTCATTCTTTAAAATTATTGTTTCCCAGATTTTTGCCATTAAAATCATTTCTCTACCATAGTTATTTTTTTTGTTAGAGAGAGAAATAAACCAAAATTAAAAATTGTGGTATCCATTTAGTTTCAGAAAATAAATTTAGTTAGCTTGTAGTTGTGAAAAACTACCCTAGTAGCACAAAATGTCTTATAATGTTATAAAAACTCATTAATTTTCCTAGAATGAAAATAACTCTATAATAATTATTTTTTATTTTTTAATATTAAACAATTTTAGTGATAACATTTTTAAATATAAAACCAAAACAAAAAATTACACAATCTTAATAAATATTAATATAACTAACTTTTTGATAAATACTATATGTCGTAAAAATATGTATTAAATAAAAAGAATATTGTTTAAAACAGCTTTGTAGCCTGGTGGTAATGGAACCTCGGCTGAGGTGCCCTCCACCCAGCTTCGAACCCCGACCACTACATAATTTACATGCGGAGTTGGTGTGGCGCTCCAGACCACTTAGCGTAATCAGAGGCCCTTAAGTGGAGGCTTAAAAATCATGTCATGGCATGGGCTTAGGCCCGGTGGACTAGTCGATCACGTTTAGTGGTCGGATACTGGGTTATCAAAATATTGTTTAAAACAGAAACATATTAATATGTTTGTTTCTATTTTAAAAAGTAATTATATAATTAATTAAAATGAGTATATTTATTTATTCATGAAGTAGTTAAAACTATTTATTAAATAAACAATTAATATTATTTATCTTTATATAAAAAGGTATTAAATGCAATGTAGCTTTACAAATCGTCATGCACTATACAAAAAGCATAAATGGAAACCTCTTTCGTATTTAATAAAGAGTCTCTTTAGTAGTCACTCTACTTGAGCATTAATTAAGTGGAATTAAAAAACAGAGACTCTATTAAACAATTAAAAAATGTGAGTAAAGCAAGTGGAAAAGAGTCTAACAGAAAATTAGTGGGGTCATAAATGAAAATTTACTGTATTCAGTTAATAATTTGTCTAATAGATAATAAAAGGATATTTTATCCGTTAAATTTGATTATATTTTTTTTGATTCGATCTAAGAATTCTAAATATCTATAAATTTTTGAAGCAAAACAAATACTAAAAATTAATATTTATTAAAAACAAAACAAATCACAAATATTAAAATTTTAGGAAGCGGATATGTGTTCCAATCCGACAATATATAAATATATGTATATTTTGATTATATTTAAATTTTTAAATATATAAAATTATATAATTATTATTCTAACTTATAATCTGGCAAATTTTATTAACATTTGTACTTATATAAAAGTATTGGATAAAAATAAGAGAAATAATGACAGTTATAACTTTTTCTTAAGTTTTATATTATTATAATTGCTAACTAAGTTTAAAGTTTTTACAAAATATATAAATTTACTACTTTTTTAATTTTCTCTTATACATCATGCAAAAAAATATTTTCCAACGCAAATTTGTATTGAACTTTTAAGATTATTTGTATTAATAAAAAATATGAGATATTCGTAAATATCGATTTATTTTTTGGATATCCATTTTTCTGAATATTCGTTTTTATCTGAAGCAAAACAAATCAAAAAATTAGATATCTTTGATATACAAAGCAAATCACAAATAACTTCAAAAACTCGGATATCCGATCCGTGTCCGTGCAATACAAATAACCAATTTTTGTGATTACTGTCGTGTGAGTGGGTCCACCCTTGTATTAACTTGTTGTTGTTTCTTAAAGAAAAAATTAAATTGTATCAATGTATCATTTTTTTGAACTAAAAAAATTAATGTTATCATTAGAGAACAAGTCTCGCGTAAGATCTTATCAGTCTTCGGTTACCTGTGTTGCTGAGTAAAACTAAAGATAAATATTGTTGTTAATAAAGTGGAATACTATTAAATTTTATGTTTTATCTTATTTAATACATCACTTTGTTAGTTAATGAGCTGTAGCCTGTAACTAAAGATAAAAATTGAAAAATTGTGTAATTTATGCATTGAAAACATAAAACGACATATAATAATACAAATTTTAAAGACTATAATGAAATTTATTAGAAAACTGCCATTTTTATTTTTAAATATAGAGACAAAAAGTGAGATTTTTCTATATCAATACAATTAAAACAGCAGACTTCTTTTTGACATCCCTTTAGACTTTGTAAATAATTACAGTTGAATGCCACTGCATATTAATTAATAAATATATTAAACAAAAATGATATGTTCTACCATTTCTTCCATTCTAAAAAGCGGATAATCCTACCTTATCAATACAATTAGCGCAGTTACAACAAACCGAATATACAATACACGCAATCCAAATTTATTGATTTCCAACACAGATTGATATAACGTTTACATTTTTTTTTATTCCCCCAAAACTCTTACTTTTATATGATGTTCGTTTTATTCTTATCTACTGTGAACAATTTATATTTTTCCTCAACAACATACTTTATGTTTAATATTGTATTAACAACATTTCGTACTTTAAAAAAACTATGTTTTGTTTTTGTTTTATTCGAAATCTTTTTAGTTAGTAACTATAAGCAAATAGTTTTTTTACAGAGTAACCATATCTCAATAAAAAATATTGTGTTGTTGTAACTTAATAGATCTCAGAAACCACATACGATAGATTTTTGTAACTAAATATATCTCCAATGATGTATATTCTTAGAATATGCCTTATTATAATCGGATTTAATTGTATTGATTGTCATATTACTACTCCTACGACAGGAACTATATAAATATGGTATCAAACACAGCAGATATATAATCATTCGAAACCTCACAATTGTCTACCGTGCTCTACAATTATGGAGTCCTTTATCGAAATGAGCAACTTGAGTGATCTTAATCCTGTCAAATCTGCATGGAGAGTCTTAACGATATTATGTGGAAGAGAATCAAATCACTGCACCAGATGTAGTGGCTGATTTGAATAAAATTTTCGTATTTTTTTTGGTTTTTTTTTTTCGTCTTAGTGCATCTTTTTATTGATTCTTTTTGAAGCTGAATCAAATGGGAGTAGATAACTAGATTTTTATAGACAATAACTTATTTTCTCAATGTTTTTGTATGATATATATTAAATAATGAAATCATGCAACAGCGTGCCTACTCCTAAGCATTCAAACCAGATAAAAACATCATTTCAATAGCTAGAAAGAAACAGTTTTTGTCTACCAATTGCAGTTTACCTGACATGGAGATGGAAAAACAGAGTCTTCAGAGTAGCTAGAAATTCTCTAGAGCCGTAGACTCTGCTTTTGTAACTTTTGTGTCTCCATTGTAATTATAATATCGTTCCTGATATTAAAAGATGGATATAGGATTGTTAAAATTTTAAAAAATAAATTAGAAAAAAAAGAGTAAACCGAGAATTTGATCTGCCTTTAACCTGTGATATATTACGAGTCGGATTCTTTCTGAAACCTTCAAAGAACCCTAATTTATCAGATCTGCAAAGCTGATTCAAGAGATACAATATTAGATAGTATTAGTCGTTATCTTAACCAGTTTTTTTCCTACCAAAAAATATAGTTAGTCATCGGATGGACTATAAGGTATAGTAAGGAAGCCCTCTTTAGAAAATATGCAGCTTATATTTTAGTAGTACAGATCGAAATCCCATTAAAATATAAAATCAACAATACAAATATTAATAACCAGACATAAAATATAGCAGCAAAGGAGAGATAATAATTACTTGATAATAAGATTTTCTTTGTTTGGACTGGATTGTTTATATGTTAATTTACTCCCGAAACAAATCAGAGAAGGAAGTTTCATAAAAAAAAAAATCACACTATATTGAAAAATCAATGAGAGCCATGGAATGTATAACCAAACATACACCATTTAGAACATTTGAGATTGAATATCCTTTTGCAATTCTTAATTTTTATATTCTAATAAATTAAGAACTGATTTACATGACAGTGATCTTAAATGTATATAAAAATATGCAGTACAGTCATAGAATTAATGGAGTTGAACCAAATGAAAAAAAAAATTGATATTGATCTGTTTTAGGTTTGAATAGAGTTGAATTTAAATCGTGAATGTAGCCAAAACAAAGGAAAACTATTTGATATTTTTTTTTTTGGCACCGAAAACTATTTGATATTGATCTTGACTTTGCAGTAAGTTGCTCCTTAAGAATAAATACAGCTAAATTTTGAAAATATGGAGTTAAAATTGACTACGAAGATAAACATACCGTACTTTCAAGGAAACAATTTGGTACTTTAACTCAAAAGTACAATCATAGACAGACTAATAGCACATTTGACCAAAAAAAAAGACAGACTAATAGCACCATTTTTTTAATTATTTTTACTAAAGTATAAATCTTAAATCAAACAACACACTTACCGATTTGTCAAGAGGTTATTTGTCTCAAAGATCTCTTACTCGGGAGATCAGATCCAAATCATCTCAATCTTTTGTCCACCGAATGTTTGCCTTTCTTCGAACGGACCAGAAGGAGAATTCCGATTGTTTTGAGGTCATCGTCATTGTTAATTTTTTTTGTTGTTCAAATTGTGATTTTTTTTTAAAAGATGATATTTTTTTGTCTGGACAGACCACAATTTTTATTTATTTATTAGATATTGACAAATTTTGGTCCTCTGCAACATTGTCTGAAACATATTATGTGTTTAAATTGTATGGGCATTAAAGCCCTAATATTAGTCTTTTAACATGATTTTTTTAGACCAAATATGAATCAACTATGGATTTTTCTATTTGAAAAAAAATTTCAAAAATTGTATAATAAAAATTGTTATGACACAAAAATTATATAAAATAATTTAATTCTCTTATTATTAAGTTTTTTTCCGCATCAGCATTTATATTTTTCCAAATTAAAAATACAATTTCAAATTATATATTTATATCTATAATTTTAAGACATTTATCTATAATCAAACTCTTGATAAACAAACATAAAATATAAAACAAAATCTTAGATATATCAAATACTTAACATGCCAAACTAAACTAGATTGGAAATTAACTAATCACTGACACACAGCTTACTACATATACAAAACTAACATGTTGTTATCAGGATCGGTGGTCAAATCCATTTATAATCAATCAAAATTTATATCTTTGTAACCTAAATATAAGAAAATTACAATCGACACTGAACTAAAGTATCCCGCGCTTTTCAAAGCGCGGGTCAAAATCTAGTTTTTTTTAAAATAGATGAACTCTATGATAGAAGTGTACATTGGAGCAATCAATGATGCATATTATTTTATATAAAAACATTCTTACCTATACACCACTCATATTTAAATCAATAAAAAATGCGGAATAAGATCATCTCCAACCCATTTCAATTTCCATCTCTATATTTTCCCGTAAAATAGAGAAACTCTATTGTAGAGGTGGATTTGCTTCAATGTATGATTTTATAATAGAGATCTTCTATTTATAAGAGAAAATATAGAGATTTGCCATTTTTATCTTTAAATATAGAGGCAAAAAGTGAGATTTCTCTATATTTTCTTTAAAATAGATGAATTCTATGATAGAAGTGTACATTGGATCAATCCACCTCTATAATAGAAATTTCTATTTTAGACTAAAATATAACGTTGTACATTAGAGATGCTGTAAAATTAATAATTTTTACACTGAAATACTAAAACAACAATTATTTTACAACTAAAAGTTTTTTTTCACAAAGACACTTAATATGAAATTGAAAGAATAATATCTATAAGTACAAAGATCATTTTATCTTATTTGACAGTTATTGTAAATTTAAATATGTTTTAAACTTGTTGATTAGATAATGAACGAAAACTCTCTTCTTTTTTTACAGAAAACTTTATGATTTTAGAATATTCTTAATCTGTTTGTAGTCCCCGAGGATTAGTGTTATTTTTTTTGTTATTCAAATCACGTTGATACAAGAATTTTTGTAGCTACAATAATTTTTATTTTTGTCTTATCAGGACTAAATTACAAGACTCTCTGCTTCTCGTTTTCTCAATGGCAATTCGTAAAACCATTGTTCCAGACAGAATATCAAACTAAACATTTTCTAATAAACTATAACCGAAAACATAAATATATTATTGAATATCTTAGTACTTCAAAAATAGTATTCCCTCTGTTCTAAAAAAGTCCACGCTTTGGAAAGAAAAATTACTTCAAAAAGATTATATTTTTTACAGTTTTAAGACATTACTTAAGAGTAATAAATTTCAGAAAAAATAATAGTGATTGTTAAAATTTTATAGGTTAAAAATGAAAATAGTTAGTTACAATAAATTATGCATTGATAATCAAATTTGTATATATTTATTAATATATAAAAAATTCAAAAAAAATATTTCCTCTGTTTGAGAAAGTAGGGTTTTTACATTTTATTCTTGTTCCACTAAAAAAATTTTCTACACTTTTAAGATACTTTTGTATACTTTTGAGAAATATTAATGGAAAATTGCCAACTATGACTCAAAACTTGATTGGAACTACAAAAGTAAACTCAAACTTGAATCAAATGCAAAAGTAACTTTAAAGGTTATTGAAATTACAACCAGCTTTTTGTGTACAAACAAAAAAATGAATGTTTTTTTACGTTTCTAGCCTCCTTACGTCGTCTGCCCGGACGACTTTTTCTAAGTCGTCCAGATGACTTAGATGGAAGTCGTCCAGATGACTTAGATGAAAGTCGTCCAGTCTAATTCTTCTTAAAAATAATTTAAAATTTTTGTAAAAAATAGTTTGATGAGTAAAAAATTGAAATCATGTAATTAACACATGTTCTAAGATATATAAATTAAGATATAACAAAAGTTAATTGCATTCAATATATACGGGTGAAAGTAGTGAGTCATGATATTCTTTGGTTTAGGTTTTGCAAACATATGTTGTAGTATTGTATGTGTTCTTAGGGTTAGATTTTGGAAAGTTTGAATTTTTTTTTGAAAAATTAAATTTTAGCTTATATCTGTTTATTTCTGAGTATAATAAACACTTTTTAAGTTTAATTTGTTTTTATAACGTGGTTAGTTAGTTAATTTAGTCAATTTAGTTTAGGGGTTAAAAATAGAGTTTTGGACGACTTAACATGTAAGTCGTCCAAATATTCACGCTTAAAAATATTTAAATTTCCCGCTAAAAATATTGAAGTCTTCTGATGAATAATTTAAACCAGACGACTTACATGTAAATCGTCCAAATATTCGCGCTTAAAAATATTTTAATTTCCGGCTAAAAATATTTTAGTTTCCCGTTAAAAATATTTTAGTTTCCCGCTAAAAATATTGAAGTATTCTGGACGACTTACAAGTAAGTCATCTAGGAAGTATTCTATTCAGAAGACTTACTGGAAAGTCTTCTCAATCGAAAATATTTAACTTAATTGAATTTTTTTGTCTCTTTATATAAAGAAAAATTTACATATTTTTTTTCTCCGTCTCTTATATGGCTGCAACAAAAATGTAATGTTCATCATTTTAAAACTCTTCAACCTCTCTCTAATCTTTTAAACTTATAAACACCAAGCTTTATATCATTTTATTGTTTTTGTCTCATGTCTTTCTCACTAATTTATCTTGTTTTAGCAGGTTTTTCATCGCATATTTCTCAACTTTCACTCATTTAAAGTTAGATCTATTAATTTAGACATGTATTTTTATGTCTGATTTTTCTTTATTTGGTAACTTCTTATTGCATAAAATTCTTACATTTTTCTCAAACTAAAACTCTCCAAACCCACTCTAATCTCTTAGACGTAAAAACACCAAACTTTATATATTTTTTTCAGTTTTGTCTCATGTTTTTCTCACTAATCTATCTTTTTGCAAGTTTTTTAATTAGATGGTTTTCATCTTCTACTTGGATATGTACGTTGTGTGTTCTATAAAAGTATATCTATCTAATATTCCACTCATTTTCTCTGTTTTTAAGTCATTTGAACGTTTTTGGATGTGCAGATTTTTCAGATCTGGGTATGCAGGGTTTTCAGATCTGGAATACTTCCAGGAAGTCTTCCACCTTCCAGACGACTTCCAGGAAGTCATTTGGACCTCTTGGAAGTCGTCTAGACCTCTTGGAAGTCGTCCGGACCTCCTGGAAGTAGTCTGGACCTCTTGAAAATCGTCCGGACCTCGTGGAAGTCGTCCGGATCTGCTGGAAGTCGTCCGGACCTCCTGGAAGTCGTCCGAACCTCCTGGAAGTCGTCCGGACCTCCTGGAAGTCGTCTGAACCTCCTGGAAGTCGTCCGGATCTTCTAAAAGTCGTCCAGACCTCATGGAAGTCGTCCGGACCTCCTGGAAGTCGTCCAGACCTCCTGGAAGTCGTCTGGACCTTGTGGAAGTCGTCTGGACCTCGTGGAGTCCAAGCTTGTCTTTATAGATGAATGATCTATAATAGTTTTGTTTGTGGTCTGTTTTGTGATTTTCATGTGTATTCCTTTAGTTGTGATTTTTTTATAAAATCTTTAATAATGTTTCCATGATGTAATATATGTGCTAACAATGTTTTTACAGATTTACAAATCAATGAAATAAATTATTTCAATAGCTTTTCTCTTATCTTTGGATCTCGCATATGCAATAATAAACCCCAATGAAATTCTTCTCATCTTAATAAGTAAGAATGTTGGACGTCTCATATTGATACAATATTTTAAGATGCATTTTAACTATTCTTCCAATCATAACAATATTCATCATTGATGTCTATAACAGTGATGAAAACAAACAATAGTAACTAGTCAAAGCATATCACATTTTTTACAAGTTTGTGTTGAAAATATTTTCTTTATAGAAGACTTATCAGACGACTTTTATGTAAGTCGTCTGATAAGTCTTCTGTAAATGTTAAATCTTATGACTTGTATTGTTTTATATGCAGCATATGGATGATTTTATTTTTCATAAAATGCATGTATCTAACGTATCATTTGCAGAAATTCAAAATAAAACACATTAACAAACATAGAACATGTATGAGTTAAAAACACATTAGCTATAAACTTTGATTAACATGAATATTAGCAACCTTGTGGGAACCGAAATTCGCACTGTCGATTTTAGTTAAGTTTTATCGGAGGAAAACTAAGTAAACCTAGTTTTCCCTGAAGGCTCGGATTCTCTGCGACAACCAAACGAAATTGATAAAAAGATAAAAATACGGAAAAGTCGCGCTAAGGCGTTTATTGAATTGATGATAAGATGGATACAATATTCTTCCGAAAAACAGGAAGTAGAGATACGCTGAAGAGGAAACAACAGAAAAATAGGAGACAAGACGTTCTAAGTCTTGCTCCGCTAGTCTAGCCTCCTAAGTCCTAAGTTCCCTAAGCTAGCAGGAATTTCTCTAAAACCCTAGATTTCGGATCTGGTCTCTCTCTCGCTGATTTTTGCTCTGCCTTTCCTTCTCTCCCTAAGCTCCTTTATATACTCCTTCCTATGACGGTCTATTCTCCTTCTGGGCCGCAAGGCGGGCTTTTTCCATTTTCGTCGACCTTCATGTTTATCTTCGGGAAACTTGACATTTATCCTTCCGGAAATTTAGGATTTATCTTGTCGCGTAAATCGTCGTACATATCCTAGATAATCGTAAATGGGTTGTCCGATCGCGTTTGGTCCCTTTCGGGCCGTCTCTAGGACTTCCGCTGTTTTTTACGATTTCTTCGGAAGATCTTCATTCCTTCGTAGAGTTGAGATGAGTGGTGTCTTAGGATAACCATCACTGTTTCGTACGAAGAATTTAAGATCTTCCTTTCCGTTGATACCTTACGAGTTTCCGAAGTGTTTCTGACGATCTTAGTTTGGAGTAAGGACGAGAGTTTTGTACGCGGAATCTCAATGATTCATTCCGCGAGGACTCGGGAAAGATTCAAAGTACAGACTTCTGACGGCTGGGGCCTGGGACTTGTGCACGGAAGATTGTCGCTCGAAGACCCGAGCCAGCACGGGCGCTAGGCGCCCGGCGCCTAGAGGCAGCACGGGCGCTAGGCGCCCGGCGCCTAGAGGCAAGCACGGGCGCTAGGCGCCCGGCGCCTAGAGGCAAGCACGGGCGCTAGGCGCCCGGCGCCTAGAGGCAAGCACGGGCGCTAGGCGCCCGGCGCCTAGAGGCAAGCACGGGCGCTAGGCGCCCGGCGCCTAGAGGCAGCACGGGCGCTAGGCGCCCGGCGCCTAGAGGCAAGCACGGGCGCTAGGCGCCCGGCGCCTAGAGGCAAGCACGGGCGCCTAGGCGCCCGGCGCCTAGAGGCAAGCACGGGCGCTAGGCGCCCGGCGCCTAGAGGCAAGCACGGGCGCTAGGCGCCCGGCGCCTAGAGGCAGCACGGGCGCTAGGCGCCCGGCGCCTAGAGGCAAGCACGGGCGCCTAGGCGCCCGGCGCCTAGAGGCAAGCACGGGCGCTAGGCGCCCGGCGCCTAGAGGCAAGCACGGGCGCTAGGCGCCCGGCGCCTAGAGGCAAGCACGGGCGCCTAGGCGCCCGGCGCCTAGAGGCAAGCTCGGGCGCTAGGCGCCCGGCGCCTAGAGGCAGCACGGGCGCTAGGCGCCCGGCGCCTAGAGGCAAGCACGGGCGCCTAGGCGCCCGGCGCCTAGAGGCAAGCACGGGCGCTAGGCGCCCGGCGCCTAGAGGCAAGCTCGGGCGCTAGGCGCCCGGCGCCTAGGGGCAGGCTGCGGTCTGCTTGTTTCCTTCGGTTTGCGGGTGTTCGTATGCATTCTTCGGAGGATTTTTCGTACGACAAATAGTCTTAGCCGTTGATTTCGAGATAACCGTTTTTGACCCCAACAGTTAGCCCCCCAGCGTGGAAGACGCGAGAGCGATTTTGCGCGCGGAAGATCTTATGTTTGAAAAATCGAAATCTTCGACTATGAATATTTTATTCCGAAAAATCCCACTATCCTTTGATTTCTTATAAGTAGTACTCCACCCCCTCTCATTTCTCACCCACCTTCCCCTTCTCAATTCTTAGAAAGTATGGCTTCCTCTCTAAACGAAAAGAAAGATTCCGACGTCGAAATGAGCGAGGCCAACCAAGTCTCGCCGGCGCGAGAGGTTCCTGCCCTTACGCAGACGTTTGTCGAGGGGTTCAGTTCTTTTCAGGAGAAGATGGAGCGACGCCGTGCCTTGATGGAGTCCAGCGTGGCCGGTCCTAGTGCTTCTCCCGTTTCGACTCCTGGACCCGACGTTGTTTTAGCTCCAGGTTCCACGGTTTCGGTTCCTGAGAATGTTGTTGCTCCATCCTCTACGATTCCGGCCCCTGAACCCGATATCCCTTCGCCTGCCGGAGACACTGTTGTTCCGGAGCAAGCGCTCGGCGTCCAGGCTCGCCCAGACGGCTCTTCTTTGGCGCCAATACTGGTTTCAGAGGATGCGGCGGAAGTCATGCCTCCCCCTCCGGAAAAGAAGAGGGAGATCGTTCTAGGACTTCCCGCATCCAGTGCTGTTCCGCCATCGAAGGGACGTTCGAGAGTTGGAGCTACCGGATCAGCGAAGAGGAAAAGGTGTGCAAAGAGCGAGGAAGGCGAAGTTTCGGCAAAGCTAACGCACCACCGCTCTAAGGTATTTTCGTGAGATCCCCTCTTCTTTCACTGACTCTTTCGATTCTCACGTTTCTTTTGTGCAATCAGTTTGTGTCGCTGATCGACGGGATGCTTGGAGATTGCGGATCGGAGGTCACACGTTTGTCCCAGGAGCTGGATTCGTCGCGAGAGGCCCTGAAGCGTACCGAGGCTGTGCTTCAATCGATCGAGAGCACTCATGCCGCCCAGATATCGACGCTCGAAGCTAGGATCAGCGATCTCGAACGTGACTTGGGAAAGACTGTGAGTTCTCTGCTCAAGGCGAAGGAGGAGAAGAAGAGCAAGTCCTCGGAGGTCCGACGTCTCAGGAGGAGGATTCAGCGCTTCGAGGAGACGGGAGCCTGCACTACGACGGAGCTTACCGACCCATCCTCTTCGGCAGCCCTGGTTCCGGACTCAGAGGTCCAGGGTACCGGACTTGTCGCGGACAAAGGCGGTGAGGAGGTCGGTGCGGGCGATGGCGAGGCTGCTCTTGCTTCGGGCGAGTCGGCGGACGAAGGCGGCGTTCCGGAGGACGCCTAGGTTGATCAATCCCTTGAAGGGATTTTTATTTTGATTGTATTTCGGCCGTTGGTTGGCCATTATGTATGGTTTCGGGACTGGCCGTTGGTGGCTTTGAATCCCTGCCCTTTTAGGGCATTGTAATGAACTTGCTGTTTGCGTTTAAGAAATATTTTGTGTTTAGAACTTCTGTTTGTCAAAGTTAGAGGGGCAGGATATGAGTTGTCGTCTCATTCCTGCCTCCCTGATGATCACCGAATCTGTTGCTTGTACAAAGCGAGATTTTCCTGCGGTTTACGACTTACGCGAAAATTCGTGGAAACGCACAGACTCGAGTGAAGAGACAAGTTTTGGGATCTCGCGTCGTTGACGCTTTGCCTGTGAGATGTTAGGATACCAGCAAGGCTGGGTTTAGGGCAAGACCTAGGTTTACTCTCAGACTAAGGCTGTGCGATGACAAATCGGCTTTCGTTTTGCCTGTTTGTGATTTTAACCTGATTCGTACCGTTTTAAAATCCGCGAAGTGGTATCGGCTTATATGATTTGTCTGGGCACGAATCGAGCTACTTCCTTTACGAAGTGCTGAACCAAATTTGGAGTTTTTGTATAGCGCGCTATGGGATCCTTGTCGGATGTAAAAGAGCCTACCCTTAGGTGGCTTGTCTGTTTAGGACGTTAGAGTTCGTTTGTTGTGATCAGCAACAACGATATGATGCCGTTTAGAAGGCGTATGAAGGTTTTATTCGAAAAACGAATGTTCAGGCACGAAGCGACGTCTCGCAGTGCTTTGAAGTTTGTTTTTCTTATGCCATAAAGGATTATAGACTTTCAGGAATCGCGGAGCGTTTCCGGATGGTAGTTTATGATGTATTTAGTGGATACTGGATCCGTTATTGAGGCTGTTAAGCGATTTGATTGTAGAAAGTTTTCGAAAGTTAGGTTTTTTCCGAAAATTGTGGGAGTGTACGAGTGCACGCACCCCACTCCCCCCCTTTTAAATCGGAGGGATAGCTGAACCCGCCGGTTGGCGGGTTGCCTACGTACCTCTTTCGAGGATCAAGCCACCTCGTAGTTCTGTTATCCACGTTTTATGTTCTAGTGGTAGTATTTCTTGAGATGCATCGCATTCCAAGTTCTCGGGATTTTTACGTCTTGCATGTTTGCGATTTGATACGAACCTGGTCGGACGACTTTTATGATTTTGTATGGTCCTTCCCAGTTCGCTCCCAGTTTTCCTGCGTTTCGTTCGGCAGTGTTTTGGAAGACTTTACGTAAAACCAGATCACCTTCTTTGAATCTGCGATGGCGTACGTTCGCGTTGTAGTATTTTGCGGCGGCTTGCTGATAATTTTGAATCCGGATGAGGGCTTGGTCGCGACGCTCGTTGACGAGATCAAGATTATCCAGTAGCATGGCGTTGTTCAGGTCTTCTCGTTCGGGAAGAAACCTCCCCCGTACGCCGGGAAATTCGACTTCCGCCGGAATCATGCATTCTGCTCCGTAAACGAGAGCGAAGGGAGTTTCCCCCGTTGCTCGTCTTGGAGTGGTTCGATGAGACCAAAGGACTCCTTCGAGTTCTTCCGCCCATCATCCTTTCTTGGCTTCTAAGCGCTTCTTGAGTCCGTCCAGGACGGTTTTGTTTATGGTTTCAGCCTGTCCGTTGCACTGCGGGTATCTGGGAGTTGACTTGTTAAGTCGTATTTTCCATTTCTCGCAGAACGCCTCGAATCGTGTGGAAATAAACTGAGACCCGTTGTCCGTTACGATTTCGTATGGGACGCCGTGTCTGGTTATGATGTTTTTCCAGACGAAATTCTCGACTTGTACGTCCTTGATGCTTGCGTAGGACTCTGCTTCCACCCATTTCGAAAAGAAGTCCGTGAGGACCAGTAGGAAACGTTTCTGTTTCGATTTGTGTAGAGGTCCGACGATATCCATTGACCATCGCATGAATGGATACGGAGATGAGATAGAGGAGAGGATTTCTGCGGGCTGATGAATTGTCGGAGCGTGCCGCTGACACTTCTCGCATTTCCGAGCGAACTTCTCGCAATCCTTTACCATAGTGGGCCAATAGAAACCGTGGCGTTTTATTTTCGTTGCGAGAGATCTTCCGCCGGAGTGGTTTCCGCACGATCCGGAATGAATCTCTTCCATAATTTTTCTCGCCTTCTCTCCTTCTGCGCAAGTCATGAGAGGTCCGGAGAATCGCCATTTGTAGATTTCGCCTTCCACGGTTACGTATCGTGCTGCCTGGACTTTGATTTTCCGGGCTGCCCATTTTTCCGCGGGTAAGGTGCCATCTACGATGTAGGCTCTGATAGGTTCTAGCCAGGGAGCGTCGCAGCCGTAGTCTGTTTGGTCTGCGTCGTCTTCCGGCTGGTCTTCGTTTTCTTCGGCGCCTTCGATCTGCGCTCTGATTAGGTTGGCGATTACCGGTGGTCCGATGCTCGGGTGCTCGATGAATTCGACGGGGATTATTCTTTTAAGCCCCGGATCTGAGCTTGAGGCTAGAGCAGCTAAAGCGTCGGCCTGGACGTTTTCCGAGCGGGGAATCCTGGTTAGCGCAAATTGCTGAAAATCGTTGGCCAAGTCTTGGACGACCTTCAGATATGCGTTCATCCTTTCGTCCCTTGCTTCGTATTCTCCGCTGAATTGATTTGCGACTAACTGAGAGTCGCAGTAAGCGTGAATATTTTGAATCTTCAGCCCGTGGGCTAGTCGTAGGCCAGCAATTAGCGCCTCGTACTCTGCTTCGTTGTTTGATGCGTGAAAATCCAAGCGGAATGATTGCTCGAGGATTTCCCCCGTTGGTGAAGTGAGTCGGATCCCGATTCCGGATCCTTGCTTGGACGAGGATCCGTCAACATAGAGATCCCACGTTGAACCAGGCTCCTTGTTAGTTAAATCCGCCGTGGGTAATTCTACCAGGAAATCCGCGAGTACCTGCGATTTCGTGCAGGTTTTTGGTCGATATTCGATATCGTACTCGCTTAGTTCGATTGCCCACTTCGCGAGTCTACCAGACTGGCTTGGACTGTGTAGAACCGTCCGTAGCGGGAAAGTGGTAAGTACCACGATGGTATGAGATTGGAAATACGGTCTAAGTTTTCTCGCCGAGGTTATAACGGCGAGTGCCAACTTTTCCATTAGCGGATACCGAGTTTCGGCATCCAGCAACGTTTTACTAATGTAAAAGACTGGCTTCTGTTCTCCGAATTCTTCTTGAATCAGAACACCACTGACTGCTGACGCGGACACTGCGATGTAGAGGAACAAGGGTTCTCCGACTACGGGTTTCGCGAGGATTGGAGGTGTGTTTAGATATTGTTTCAGCTGTTGGAAAGCTTTCTGGCAATCCTCTGACCACTCGAACTTTTTGTTCCCCTTCAAAGTTTCGTAGAAAGGGAGGCACTTATCCGTGGACCGCGAGATGAACCGGTTTAAGGCCGCGACTCGTCCGGTCAGCCTTTGAACTTCCCGCTTGGTTCTCGGGGAGGCCATCTCTATCAGTGCGTTGATTTGTTTTGGATTAGCCTCTATTCCGCGGAATGTTACGAGGTATCCGAGAAATTCGCCCGATGCTACGGCGAATCTGCATTTAGCTGGATTCAGTTTCATGTTGTGTTGGTTTAATCTCTCGAAGCATTCCTCTAGATGGAGTACGTGGTCGTGTTCGTCGAGAGATTTTACCAGCATATCGTCGATGTATACCTCCATGGTTTTTCCGAGTTGTTCAGCAAACATTCGATTGACGAGCCGTTGATATGTGGCGCCGGCGTTCTTTAGGCCGAAAGGCATTACTTTGTAGCAATAGGTTCCTCTGTCGGTAATGAATGCTGTCTTCTCGCGATCGTCGGGATTCATCATGATCTGATTGTATCCGGAGAACGCATCCATGAATGATAGAAGTTTGTTTCCCGCGGTTGCTTCGACTAGACGGTCGATGTGCGGGAGCGGAAAACAGTCCTTCGGACATGCTTTGTTGAGGTCAGTGAAATCGACGCACACCCGCCATTTCCCGTTCTTTTTCTTGACGACGACGGGATTGGCGAGCCAGTCGGGATATCTTACTTCTGTTATCGATCCGACTTTGAGGAGCCTTTCGACTTCCTCATTAACCGCGGTCGCTCGTTCAGGACCTAGCTTTCGCCTCTTTTGTTTCACGGGTTTATGAGTTGGATCGATGTTGAGTTCGTGACATGTTATGTTGATGTCGATTCCCGGCATATCTTCCGCAGCCCAGGCGAACGTATTTAGGTTCTTCTTGAGACATGCGATGAGTTCTGTTTTTAAAGGATCGCGAAGATTGGCCCCAATCTCCACGCATCGTTCTGGGTTAATCTCGTCGAGGCAGACCGAAATCACTGGTTCGCAAGTGGGCTCACGCTTCCCTTCCAGGGCTTCAGCTTTTCGCGACTGCCAGATGATTTCTGGAGGGTCTTGCGACGCTGGTTCGTGGGTTGCTTGCTTTTTTGAGTTAGTTTCGGGCTCGGAGTTTTTTCGTTTTAACCCTGCGGCCAAACAGACTTGCGGCGTCTTACGATCGCCTTGTATTGTTTCGACTCCGAGGAGGGATGGAAATTTGAGGCACAGGTGGAAAGTCGAGGGTATTGCTTGCATGGAATTTAACCACGGAGTTCCGACGATTGCGTTATACGCTGCAGGACCGTCGACTACCAAAAATTCCACCATCTTTGTGACGCTCCCGGCTCTGACCGAGAGATCGACCGAGCCGAGGGTCATTGTGATGTTTCCTGAGAGTCCGATTATCGGATTGGGATCGTTTGTGATAATGCTTAGGTCGAGTCCCATTCTCTCGAGAGTGTTTTTATATATAATATTTGTCGAGCAACCGGTGTCGACCAATATTCTTGCTACGTCGGTGTCCTGGATCGTTAGTCTGATGACGAGGAGTTCGTCATGAGGTTTGGCTTGACTAGCCGTTGCTCCGTCCCCGAATGACACGATGTTGCGGACAGGCGATGTGGCCATGCTGTCGTTATCAATCGTAGGTTTTTGAGTAAGAGAATCCGACCCCCCCTCCTTCTAGCGCCAAACTGTGGGAACCGAAATTCGCACTGTCGATTTTAGTTAAGTTTTATCGGAGGAAAACTAAGTAAACCTAGTTTTCCCTGAAGGCTCGGATTCTCTGCGACAACCAAACGAAATTGATAAAAAGATAAAAATACGGAAAAGTCGCGCTAAGGCGTTTATTGAATTGATGATAAGATGGATACAATATTCTTCCGAAAAACAGGAAGTAGAGATACGCTGAAGAGGAAACAACAGAAAAATAGGAGACAAGACGTTCTAAGTCTTGCTCCGCTAGTCTAGCCTCCTAAGTCCTAAGTTCCCTAAGCTAGCAGGAATTTCTCTAAAACCCTAGATTTCGGATCTGGTCTCTCTCTCGCTGATTTTTGCTCTGCCTTTCCTTCTCTCCCTAAGCTCCTTTATATACTCCTTCCTATGACGGTCTATTCTCCTTCTGGGCCGCAAGGCGGGCTTTTTCCATTTTCGTCGACCTTCATGTTTATCTTCGGGAAACTTGACATTTATCCTTCCGGAAATTTAGGATTTATCTTGTCGCGTAAATCGTCGTACATATCCTAGATAATCGTAAATGGGTTGTCCGATCGCGTTTGGTCCCTTTCGGGCCGTCTCTAGGACTTCCGCTGTTTTTTACGATTTCTTCGGAAGATCTTCATTCCTTCGTAGAGTTGAGATGAGTGGTGTCTTAGGATAACCATCACTGTTTCGTACGAAGAATTTAAGATCTTCCTTTCCGTTGATACCTTACGAGTTTCCGAAGTGTTTCTGACGATCTTAGTTTGGAGTAAGGACGAGAGTTTTGTACGCGGAATCTCAATGATTCATTCCGCGAGGACTCGGGAAAGATTCAAAGTACAGACTTCTGACGGCTGGGGCCTGGGACTTGTGCACGGAAGATTGTCGCTCGAAGACCCGAGCCAGCACGGGCGCTAGGCGCCCGGCGCCTAGAGGCAGCACGGGCGCTAGGCGCCCGGCGCCTAGAGGCAAGCACGGGCGCTAGGCGCCCGGCGCCTAGAGGCAAGCACGGGCGCTAGGCGCCCGGCGCCTAGAGGCAAGCACGGGCGCTAGGCGCCCGGCGCCTAGAGGCAAGCACGGGCGCTAGGAGCCCGGCGCCTAGAGGCAGCACGGGCGCTAGGCGCCCGGCGCCTAGAGGCAAGCACGGGCGCTAGGCGCCCGGCGCCTAGAGGCAAGCACGGGCGCCTAGGCGCCCGGCGCCTAGGCGCCCGGCGCCTAGAGGCAAGCACGGGCGCTAGGCGCCCGGCGCCTAGAGGCAAGCACGGGCGCTAGGCGCCCGGCGCCTAGAGGCAGCACGGGCGCTAGGCGCCCGGCGCCTAGAGGCAAGCACGGGCGCCTAGGCGCCCGGCGCCTAGAGGCAAGCACGGGCGCTAGGCGCCCGGCGCCTAGAGGCAAGCACGGGCGCTAGGCGCCCGGCGCCTAGAGGCAAGCACGGGCGCCTAGGCGCCCGGCGCCTAGAGGCAAGCTCGGGCGCTAGGCGCCCGGCGCCTAGAGGCAGCACGGGCGCTAGGCGCCCGGCGCCTAGAGGCAAGCACGGGCGCCTAGGCGCCCGGCGCCTAGAGGCAAGCACGGGCGCTAGGCGCCCGGCGCCTAGAGGCAAGCTCGGGCGCTAGGCGCCCGGCGCCTAGGGGCAGGCTGCGGTCTGCTTGTTTCCTTCGGTTTGCGGGTGTTCGTATGCATTCTTCGGAGGATTTTTCGTACGACAAATAGTCTTAGCCGTTGATTTCAAGATAACCGTTTTTGACCCCAACAAACCTCATAAATATCACCAATTATGTTATAAATTTCATTCAGTGGTCCTAATATTGATTAATACACATGAACTAATAAGAAAATGTTCAAAAATCTTTATAGTATTAGAGAAAATGAAAGTTTAGTAAATATTGACGCATATGACTTACAAGTAAGTCGTCTGGAATTCTTCGGAAGACTTACAAGTAATTCGTCTAGAGAGGTTATTTTTGCAATTGATTTTAAAATTCGATGACTTACTTGTAAGTCGTCCAGTTTTGTTTGTTTAAAAAAATTTCAGACGACTTAACAGTAAGTCGTCTAGGATAAACGGGTTAGTTTTGCATTTGACTAAATTGTGTTAGATATTTAACTTTTCCTGGACGATTTACTTGTAAGTCGTCTCTGGGAATACAAAAAAACTCCATATTTTATTATTTATAGATGACTTACATGTAAGTCGTCACAAGTTAGTTTAAAATTCGAAAATAAAACTTAAGTATTTAATTCTCCCAGACGACTTATAAGTAAGTCTTCCAGTTAGACGACCTACAGGAAAGTCGTCCAAGATAAGCAAGGTTTGACCAAAATTTCAGAAAAAAAATCTGGACGACTTAACTTATTTTGGATGACTTTCAAGTTAGTTGTCTGACTGGACGACTTACGTTTAAGTCTTCTGGGAAAAAAATATTTAAGTTTTGTTTTCCAATTACAAAACTAACATGAGAAGACTTACTTGTAAGTCGTCTAGCTTTAATAAAATATTGATTTTTTTGTTTTCTCAGAGACAACTTACAAGTAAGTCATCCAGAAAAATTCAAATATCTAACATAATACGGTCAAATGCAAAACTAACTCGTTTATCCTATAAGTCGTTTGGAGTTTTTTTTAACAAACAAAACTGAACAACTTACAAGTAAGTCGTCCAGTGCGTCTTCTACAGCCAGAAGACTTATCCGTAAGCCTTCTAGACGAACAGATCTAGAAAAAAAATCAATTTCATACCTTAAATTAATGAGATGACTTCCTTAACACACAAAAGTCTTCTCCAACCACATATAACCTCAAACGAAAGTAACCCACCAAGAATCATAAGCTTGAATGACTCTATGAACCATAAAAACTACAAAAAATTATTTGTGTTTTTTGGATGAATATGGAGACAGTAAAAAATATGTTGTTTTTAGTTCATAACAATTGAAAAAGAGAGAGTGTAAATTGATTTGAGGTGCATTAACAGCTTCAAAATGGTTGTTCATGGTGGTTAGGGTATTGATAGCAATGACAATCTTGTAAATACTTGAAGATGGTGAGGTTGAGAGAGTAAAAATATCATTTTCGAAAAAAAAGAAAAAAAAATTAATGGCATTTTCGTGAATAATGTGAACTTGTGGGGTAAAGAGGACGAAAGAAAAAAAATGACAGATTAGTTTTATGTTTGATTTTGAGTTTTGAGTCAAATTTACAAAAAGCCCAATGTTAATTGTGAATATTTGAATTGATTAAATTTTATTAGTAAATAGTTACCAAAACGTGTATAAAAAGGGTAAATAGCAAACTAAATTATAAATTTTTATTACTCCTTCCGTTTCATATTGTTTGTCATTTTAGATTTCGGCACACATATTAATAAAACATTTAATTTTGTTTATTTACTAGATAAAAACATCATTACCAATACAGTTAACCATATTTCAACCAATAGAAAAATAGATAGGAATAAAAGTCAATAAATTTTGCATTGAAATTATAAAATGACACTTATTTTGAAACGAAATTTTTTCTCTAGAACGACAATTAAATCAAAACGAAAGAAATATATTCTTAATAAACATAAAAGCTCTAAAAATTCTTATTTAAGAAACCGAAGAAGTACATTTTTTTACAGATATCAAGTTCCAAGACACCTTTCTAGTGACACAGGTTTTTTTTTTTTTTGAATGAATGTAAAATTTATTAGTCAAAAACATTATTACATCAAGTGCTACTGTTTTAGTTTATACAAAATCATACCCAATGCTTGCTAAAAAACTATTCATCTACTCTTCATATTCTTGTACCTGGCCATTTCATCAAACTATCTTCCAAATATTTCTTGCCTTCACCTTTCACAAGAAGCAATTTTAATCTCACCATTTTATCAACCATCTTCCCTAGTGTCTTCTCATCCATTGGTTGTTCACCATGTTTCCTAGCATTCCTTTCCCTCCATATACTATGTGCCAATACTTGGAGAGCATATCGTATAATAAAGGTTTCAGTTGGAGATCTTCTTGGTTGAGATAATGGCAATGATCTCTTCCCAACTCGTAGTGTAATCTTCCTGCAATATACCCTCAACCATTTCTCTCCATATTTTACTTGAATACCAACAGCTAAAGAATAGGTGCCGACATGTTTCCTCCTCCTCTTTACATAGCACACAAATCTCATCTGCTGCTCTATTCCAAGCTAATATCCTGCCCATTGTCTGAAGCCTGTTTTTAATACCCACCCACATGAAGAATGAATACTTTGGAGTTGAATGGGGGAACCATACTCCTTAACTCCAACTGCACTCCTGTTGGGATTGTCGAATACACATCCAAGTCTTCTTAGAGGAAATTTTTGTAGAGTATTTATTATCAGGCTGCTTCCATAGAGAAACATCTTCCTCTAAACTCGCTCTACTCCTTACTTTCTCAATCTCTGCTTCCACTTCATTAAGATATTGGATTCGATGCCGTTTTTTCCTATGTCGCTTCTTCACGTCATCCATCGTTTCATTCTCCATAATACCCAAAGCAATATTTCCTCCTTCCCTTAAGTGATCACTGAGGCACCCCAAGCTTGACCAATTATCATACCAAAAAGATGTATGTTTACCATTATTAACTTCCATTTTGTGAAAGCACTTCGCCATATCCCTCAATTTCAGTAGCTTGTTCCACATCCATGAACCAGCCACTGAATCCAGTTTACCCATAAAGATCATCTTTTTGTAGACAATCTCCAGATGAGTTTGAGACACAACACACTGTTTACTTCCTTCAGCGACCGAAGACCCAGACCCCTTCTTGTTTTGGTAAACAAACATCTTTCCAGTTCACTTTAGCTTTACTAGTTTTTAATTCTGGACCTGACCACAAGAAAGCAGAGCACAGGCTTTCTATTTCCTTAAGACAGCTACTCGGCAACCGGAAAGCAGAGAGCCAGAAATTAGCAAGACTAGTGATGACTGAACTAATCAACTGCAATCTACCTCCATGAGATAAAAACGTCCATGACCGCATTCTCTTCTTAACTTTCTCAACCAGCGGCATGTAATCATTAACAGTCATTCTTCTTGTAAGAAGTGGAAGCCCAAGATATTTTACAGGAAGCTTACCAGATTCAAAAGGAAAACTCTCAATAATATCCTGCTGCTGAGACTCAGAAACACCCGCTGTAAATAGAGTAGATTTCTCAAGACTTATCTTGAGACCCGAAATTACTTCAATTGATCTTTTTGACCCATCTGTGAACACTAATAAATCATCCGCAAAGCACTAGTTACACAGTTGTAGACTAATCTCATGCATGGACGGCTTTCGAAGTTTTGATAGTTATTTGGTTATGCTAGTTATAATAACCTTTACACTCCTAGGCCACCTATATTGTTTTTAGAGCTCGGAGGAGAAGACAGTAAGAAAAAATAGGGTATCCATCCCTTTAACCCGTGTACCTCTTTAGTTCTCCTTTTTTTTTCTTTTTTTTTCAACTTCTTAACTATCTTAATTATTAAATCTATTACAATAATTATTATTCATAATTATAAATAAACTGAATTGATTAATTTTAAGGGCATTATGATATTTACAACAATAAAATCTTATTTTTCTAAAACATCTTATAATGTCCTAAATTGTTCTTTTTCAATTTCAAATGTCATATTTTTTCAATTTTCCCTTAAAATAGTCAGTATGCAACTGTTCTTTTTTTTGCTTGTCAAGACTGACTAATTGAGAAGACTGCCGCCACTATTTCTCATTACTCGAAAGGCAATTCGTAAGACTAGTGGTCCCAACAAATAACCAAACTTAGCATTTTCTTATAAATTATTGTGAAGGGCTCTGAATTAACAAGAAGAAATCAGAGAACAAAGTGTATTGAATCAAATATTCGTTTAGAATTTCTTATTATTGTGTGAATAATCAAGTTACAAACTTTAAGACCCCCTAATATTTATACAAGCTTCAAAAAATACTATTTTCTTTTCCTAATAAGAATACATACTATAGAAAAAATAATTTTCCTAAACCAAAAAAACCTGATTTCTTTATCCCAATGATTGATGGGATTTTGCTAGTGCACGTAAATTTAAGACACACAAATGCAACATAAATTATAACCAAAAACATAAATGTATTATATAATATTTTACTATTTTTAAAAATGATATTCTCTGTTCCAAAAAAGATTTACACTTTAGAAAAAAAATGTTTCAAAAAATATATTTTTATATTGTTAACGCATCACTTAATATATAGTAAATTATAAACTTCAGAAAAAACATAATTTTGGTTATTGAAATTTTATTTGTTAAAAAATATGAAAAATAGTTATGCATTGATAATAAAATTTGAAATATAATAGGCATGTTCGTTTGGTTGCCGCAGTTTTCGGCGTCAGCGGCAGCGGTTGCGTCAATGAGATTGTGTTGTTGTTCGTTTTGTAAACACTGCCGCTGACACAGATTGTTGTTCGTTTTGAAGACGCATGAAGTTGACCCCGATACCGACGCTGACGCAGGAAGTAAATTTTGGATTGTTCGTTTGACAGACGCTGCGACTATTTTCATTTATTCATATTTTATTTTTAAAAATTTGTAAAAATGTGTTCTAAATAATTATAATGTACTTTAAATATATGTACATCCATAAAGATATTATGTTTACTTGATAATAAATTTTTGGTCAAATATGCAAATGTAAGAATATTATAAGTATTACCTGTAATTTTTGGTTTACTTGAGTTTAAACTATACACTAACGCTTTTATATGGTGCTTGTAGTCTGAAAAAACTTGGAAATTGCCAGTGTTCACATCAGCTTCGTCTATCTCTAATTATGAGACTGGAGTTAAACAAGAACTCTACATTGATCTTAAGAGATTGATTTACATTAGTTTTATTGTTTTGCTGTCTGCTTTGGAACTTCTCTAGCCTATTTTGCTCTCATAAGAGACAGATTAGTGATATACATAATCTTATTTGCATTTTTTCGTAGGGAAATACTTGTTGGAGAGGAAGTGTGGATGGAACGGTGCTCTTTAAGAGAGATGTGACTGGTCTCAATTATTTGGTTTTAAGTTTGAGGAAAATAAGAGTGTTGTTCTTTAAATTATTTATTGAACACAATGGTCATGTGAATATGCACCAACAACCAACATCTCCAGTTGATTCAAATACTAAAAGGACAAGTTCAACTTTTCAATAAATATCTCCAGTTCATGTAGCCGTTGTTTAGTGTGAGCTTGAGAGTGTGAGCCTTCAAAAAAACATGAATCAACAAGTCATCAACATATAATTATTACCTGTGAATCAACAAGTGAACTAGTGATAAAGACGTGAAGCAAACACAAGTAGTACTCGTTCAAAGCAAGTAGTATTTGAGAGAGTGAAAACAAAGACAGATAACTTGTAATGCTACTCGGATGTTACCTAAGAGTACTTATAATGCTGTAAAACCGTGGGGCAGTTGCAGACTTTCTTTCTTTGCAACGAACTCTAGCACCTTCACTATCTGGAAGCAGAGAGCCTGCAAAAAGGTTCAATGATACAAGATCAGACGGTTTCAAGACCAACATCAAATGAACATACCATTATCAGCTCAATCATAATCATTTTAAAACAGTTCAAACTTAATACAGAGTTTAATACAAAACTCGAAACAAACAAGAGCAGAATCTAATAGCTAAATTTATACTCAGAACTCAGCAACAAGAGCAAACGATTGGAATCGCAAAACAGTGAACCCATCATACTAAGGCAAGTGACCCTACTGGTGTCACAAAACAGTGAAACCCATCATCAGTTCTTACGCTTCAAGAGTTCATCAACAGCACTAGACTATCACAAAAACACCTAAGAAAATAGCTACTACTTGCTGAGTAGAACATCAATATAACGAGTAAAGACACAACAGACCTTGAGAACACCAGCAGTCTGAGCTTGAGAGGGTCTGAATTTGAGAGTGTGAGCTTGAGAGTGTGAGCTTGCAAAGTCTGAGAAAAGACTCTCTAGTATCACTTGATCAGGCACGAAGTAAGTTAGAACAAGTAGTTCTCAAGTAATAACACCCAAGTAATACTCAAATCAACATCTGAATAGAGTGTCTCGAGGGAGTGAGCTTGAAAGGTCTAGAGAGAGCAAGCTTGAGAGGTCTCGAGGGAGCGAGCTTGCGAGAAGAGAGAGAGCTCGGAGATGGGTTCCAGAATCAAACCAAAGCATCAAAAAAGAAACCCATAACGCTATCACTTGATCAGGCACGAAGTAGGTTGCTTTTTGGATGAACACAAAACTCAAGTAAGCTCGAGATGGAGCGAGAGATGAAGAGATAGCTCGTGACGGTAAGTGATGGAGAGAGAGCTTGAGATGGATAGAGGGCTCGAGATGGAGATCGAGATCGAGAGAGATGGAGAGAGCTCAAAAGTTTGCTTCGATGGAGAGAGATAGAGCTGCATCTGCGGCAATTAGAGTTTGGTTTATTCGTAAATAATGAATTATATTAGGGGTAATATCGTAAATATACTAAATAGACGCATAACTTATGTCGCAAATGCTGGATTTAATGGCGTCAGACGGAGTGGTTAGACGCAGTGCCTGCGTCAATGAAACAAACAAGAGTGGTGAAAAAATCGATGCAGCCGCAGACGCAAATACTGCGGCAACCAAACAAACAGTACTAATATATGTAAAAATTCCAAAACATACATTTTTTAGGACAAAAGTCCCTCTTTTGTCAGGTGTAGACTCATCTGGATGCATGCATGGGCGGCTTTTGAAGTTTTTGATAGTTATTTGCTCCCACAGCTGTACTCTCTAGGCCACCTATATATGTTCTAAGTTTATGCGATAACTAAAATACCATCTCAATTTGAATAGTTCGTTTAGTTGAAAAGGAGATTTAAATTTTAAATTTAAGTAGGAAAACAGTGTATACCAGAGAGAGAGAGAGGGAGAGAGAGAGAGAGAGAGAGAGAGAGAGAGAGAGCAGATGGTACAAGGAGTGTGCAGGATCAGAGTTTGGTACAGAAGAGGGAGACGAAGTCCTTTGCTTCTGATATGATCTGATCCGGTTCGATTCGATCAGGGATATCCTAGTTATTTGCATATCTCTACATGGGCTTCGGCTGTTTACACTCTTGTTGGGCTACTTTCTATCGGTTAATACGTTCTGATTTGGGGGCTTCTTCATACTTGTATAATCGATGTTGTTAATTTAGTCACGAGAAATTTACGGTGAAAGTCACATTTTGAGTTTATAATATCACTTTGAGTCACTTCTTACTCCTAACACACTTTTGCACACATTTTCTCTACACCTCAATATATAGAATTACCAACATATCCTTGGTCTTCTCTTGTTTTTTCTTTTAGTTAAATAATAAATATACTAATAATTTAATGGCAGTTCTGTTTTTGCTTCCCGATCAAAAAAATCATCATCTTCTTAGATCTCTACCACCGGACCACTTTATGTGTTTTTTTGTACGATCTCTTTCAAAAATCATTGTAATAGTAGATCCTCTGAGATATCACCGCCAATAGTCTCCCTTTTAGCCTATGCTTCCAAGATCAAACGGCCTACTGACTCATGGCGTCGTTTTTTACGGCGGCGACCAAGAGAAGGCGACCAGGAGAAGTGAGGAAAGTTAGGGTTGTTGATCCGGAATTGTTTATTCACGTAGGTGAACAAGAGAAAGAGGCTATTAGGTTTCTGATTTGGTTTTGAAATATTGATTTTGAACTTTAGGTTTTGTAATCCCTCTCTCTTGAATCAGAGCTGAGAGATGTTGTTGGGTTTTTGTAATCTGAAAGGAGCTGCAACTGATTCCGGCGATGCGTTATATCTCGGTTGGAAGAACGTCTCTTCCTTTGCCTCCATACATAGTCCTTATTTCAAATCAAGACTTGTCTCATGTTTGGTTTTTGAGTTTCTTCTTACAACTCTGTATAATTAATTTTTGTGGTGTTCTGAAAATCAGTCATTTTATCATTTTGCACTTACGTCTATGACATGTAATTCTCTAAGGATGTGTTTGTATTTAAGAAAGCAAAATAAGCTAAAAGTTTTTGTCCCTCAACTGCCTCTACAAGATGGTGTTTGCTTCACCTCAGGGACTGTAGTCCCAATGAGAATCAAGGTCTGTTTCAGGTCTGAGAATCAGCTTTCCACTGTTTTGAGAGGGGTAAGTCTGCAATTATTTATGAATCAAAAAAGAAAAGGAAACACAAGACTAACAAGGAATTTATGTGTTGTGTGGATTTATTTGATCATTGATGGACAGATTTTTTTCACTATGAAAAAGATACAACTTCAAGTTGAATTACTTGGTAAGAATATGGAAAGTGAAGCAAAGGCCACACAAGAACTCGAGACAAAATCTTCTACATTTCAGAGGGAAAAGAGATTAAAAAGGTCATGTGAGTAGTAATTTAGGTACATGTTTTGTCTTTCTACAAACGAAAGGTACATGTAGATAGTTCTTTAAAGTGTACATATGGATAATCTTAGTGGTGTACATGTAGTTTCATCACAATGATGTACATAAAAAAGTGTACACATGGATACTATTTTTGTTCTCCATTATCTAAAAACAACACATGTCTACTAGATTTTTATTTATATAGGCGAGTCATATCTAGCTATCATTGTATATAAGGGCATGTGTTTTAGTGTACATATGTACTTGTGGTTTGGTGTACTTACGTTCATCTTTTATTGTACATGTGTACTACATGTATTTTGCTGTACATATGTACTTGTGTTTAACTGTGGTTGTACATATTTTGTAGATTTGCTTTGTATCAAACATAATTTCAGTGGGTTTGTTGTTATAAGCTTATCTTTCTAGTGAATTCATTTTGCAAAACCAAAATTGGTAGTTAACTGAATTACACAAGAAAAATAAAATATCAATACCAAAAGAAAAAGAAGTCAAAAAGGAAAACTTCCATGGATGCTATATCTGTGTAATTCTCAGTGCTTAAAGCTTCCATGGATGCTACTGATATTCTGGTTGCAAATGCCACTTGCGAGAATGATGCTTCCTGTTGCGGTTACAGAGAAAAGATATCAAGTTAGTACACTCATGAAATCTGCATCTTACTGAAATCTGAGCATCAACATTTCATATAACTACATGCAATAGTAAAACCTTTAGCACCATGCCTTGTCACGTGTAGACAAGGAAATCATCTACATCTCCATTATAATAGCACTTGTGATGTGTATCAAAGGTATAAACAAAGATGTTAACAAAAAAAGACTCAAACAGCAACAAAAATAATAATTTCAGTAACAATATTGTAAGCTACATATCATAAACTATGTCAAACACTTATGATTCTAAGAATTTCATAAAGAAACTAACTAAACAGGAGAAGGCAAAGAGAGGAAACATATTCTTAATCTCTTGACCAGCAATATCCCAAATATGAGCTTTGGCAACTTTGCTTTTGAAGTTGAGTGTCTGCGTACCGAACTTGATACGGAGAGTAGGCCCAGATTGGATCAAATCCAATTGAAACCAACCTGTAAAAAATCTAATCCACACTAAGTGATACGATACTAAATGATGCATATACATCCATAGAAGTAGATAAGCTAACCTTAAAGCACAATGGGAGAAGGAGGAGAAAGCACAGTCGGTTTTCCATTTCTCTGTTTCGAGAAGATGAGCAAATAAACAGATGAGAGAGAGAGATATATATATTTTAATTATTATGTAATTTGATTACCAAAAAAATTGAACAGAGAAGAACAAGATCTGGGATTTCATTGCTTCTTATTCCAATTTTCATTGCTTCAACTGTAGCAGTCGCGCCGCCACCGTTATCATCTTCTTTGCTGATCCTCCATGCACCGCCTTGGCTACAATCAACAACTTCCCCACCGTTTTTCGTCTCGTTGCTTTTCGTCTAATTCGGAGCTTCTCCGTAAGATCTAGGCTGGAACCGCCGTCGGGAAAGTAAATTGTAGATCGTGTAAAAAAGCTACCTTTCAATTTCTTATTGAGTAGAAAAAAGAAAATAAACAACCCTATTTAATTTAACCTCGGGTCAACCACCGCAACCTTAATTCGAAATTCAAAACCGAAACCAATATAAAAAAGAAAATCAAACTAACTAAATCTAATTTTGTCTTCTCCAGGGATAATATGGTATTCAACCAACCATAATATGTTCTAGTAGCACAAAGTGACTTATTATGATAGTAAAATTCATAAAGTGACCCAAACTGTTAATTTCTCTTTAGTCACATGGTGTCGTTGCATGCTGAACAAACTTTTATGTAACTATCGAGATCGTTGGTAACTATTTGGTCAAATGAGAACCAGGGACAGTGACACACGACCTACTAATTTTTTTTTTTTTTTTTGGTCTAAAGATTCTAAACGACCTACGAGTTTGACTTCATTATATGATTTGATGTCCCACAAGTAATAAATGGATATATCTATAAATGTGAAATGCATTTTTCTGAAATGTTTTCTCAAATATGAAATCGATACATGAGAGGAAGGCTCACCTTAGAGAAAGTGAATGCGGCTATCAATGACATGGCTTCATACGCTGAAGCAAACGCTCATATTATTTCAGCCCCAAAACAAAAAGTATTGACTTATTACATATGTCAATGCTCTGATTATCTGTCACTGACTCTTTTTGTTTGTTATAACTTGTGGAGCTTGCGGAAAATCTGTGGGAGAAATCACTGGTTAGCTATATTTCCTTTAAAGAATGTTATTGTTTCAGTAAAAGCTGTTTATTTATTTCTTATGCCGAATTGTCTTGCAGAAACTGCGAGACATTGTAACAACGGGTGCAGACTTGCAGTGAAGGGAAAACATTTCTTTCTTGAAACTGACATGAAGGGACCAATGTTGAAGCTAGACAACACATGCAAAGCAATACTTACCGTAAGTATCATTCTCTGTTTCCTTGATTTCAAACAACAGACAGCATTTTTATGTCACCAGGAGTTAGACAACACTTAAACTACATAATTTTTTTATTTATTGTCAACACTTCAAATACAAAATAATTGTCGTCTTTTGTTGATTTTAACAGGTTCTTAGACACCTTGGTCGTGTTACTGAGACTCGCATTGGGCAAAACCGCGTCATCATTCTTATGAAGCCTAATTAGAAAAGAAACATACTTTTCTCAAGTTTATGTAGCCATCCACATCGATTTAAGCCTTTAGACTGTTCTGCAAACTAGGTCCTCGTAGGCCCAGAGCCAACTAATTTGTTGTGAAACATGGACAATCTCTTTAAAAGTTTAACCCTAAAAGTTTCTTTGCACAAGAGTAGCAAAACTTGATTTCCGTTACTTGGTTATATTTTTCAAACTCCAAGCATTTGTAGAAATTATTTTATTTGTATATTTGGTTCAAGTTCCAGTGCACACCAATGGCCTGTCCCACCATTCTAAGCTACAAAGTAGCAAAACTCGGTTTCCGTTTTCAAAACTCGTAGATATTCGGCTTGTCTATATAGCTATGGTAAAACATCTGAACACTAAATAGACCACCGAGTTCATTTGAACAAAACCCAACACTAGGCTCATCTGATATAGATATTTGCCAATGGTAAGTCAATCATTCAGATGTATAAGTGAAAAAAAATACAAAGACGAAGAAAGAAATGGAATGGAGGTGGTCCAAGGAAGCAGGAGACCAAAGATAAAATGCCTCAGAAACATTCACAAATATACTCATATAATGTTTGTCCCAATCGTTTTGTCGTCTTTTACATACAAACCAATCATTCAATATAGTCGTTCGTGCAAAGAGACGAAAAACATTATGCATAAAGACATAAACCTAAACCACAAACCCTCTTACCGCTTTGATTTTTTTTTCACATTAATTAATAATTACCAACCAACTCATATCATATGATTAATTTTTGTAGCGTAGACTATATATTTACAAGAAGAGATGATAATAAATTATCTTCTGCAGCCACGTCTTAGACTGTATAGAGTTCTCCGTCACCATGCAAACGAATCATTTCAACTCGGCCAAGAAAGATATGGTCTGTCCTGCGCATTTAATGATTCAGAGTTTTAATCCTCTCGAGAGATGAGAATCTACTAACCCGCAGTAATAAATATTGGCCGCATGAATAGTGAATGAACTGAAAATGCAATCATGAAAGTAAGAAAATAATCTTCTTTAATATTTTTAAGACTATACACAATTCATATTTAAATTGTTTGAAAAATAGATAACATAGAAATTGTCTTTGTAGTGCGACTAACAAAAGTATAAATAATCTCTAGAGAGAATTAAAAGGCGATTAGGATTTCACCCTTTCGTCGCTACAAGAAAACATCGGTATTTGGAAGGATATTCCGAGGAAAAATGATTTCCTTGGAATTTTCTGACGAAAAATCGAGGAAATTTCGAGAAAACCCAGAAATATGGTTTCCTCGGAATTTCTTCGGAATTTTCTGAGGAAATTTCAAGGAAAACACATTTCCTTGGAATATTCCGAGGGACTTTAGGGTTTCCTCGGAATTTATTCGGAATTTACCTTCCGATTTAGGGATTTGATTAAAGTAGTATTGTTCCTCGGAATTTTCTGAGGAAATTCCGAGGAACATGTGGGTTCTCGGTTTAAAACCCCTAGTTCTTCAGAATTTCCTCAGAATATTCCGAGGAAATTCCGAGGAACTTGGGGTTTTAAACCGAAAACAACGTTTTGCGGATTGAATAACACATATATAACTTTCATTAAGTGTCTTAACCATATCATGAAGTCAAACTTTGGTGTTTTACACAATAACAAACACTTTTACGATTGCTTGAACGAAAACCACACAACATAAGAGAAACACTTATACACTTTAATAAACGTTAAAGGGAATACTTACAATTATTTTAAAAATTTTGTTATTTCATGGTTTATGATCATCTAAACAAAGAATCCTCAATGGTATGCATTACATTTGTATAAGAAATGAAATACGGCAAAAAAATCGGAATTTGAAACCCCAAACTCTGTTTCCTCGGAATTTCCTCAGAATTTTCCGAGGAAATTCTGAGGAACTTTCTCTTTTTCCTCGGAATTTCCTCGGAATATTCTGAGGAAATTCCGAGGAAGTTATTTTCTCAGAATATTTTCATTTATCCGGCAACCCAAACCGCCAAATATTTTGGGAAAATTAAATTAGTGGTTTCCGAGGAAATTCCGACGGACCCAATTAAAAATACAGAGGAAATTTCGACGGACCTTTTCCGTCGGAATTTTCATTTTATTAGGTCACGCCGCGGATCTTCTTCCCCATTTTTCTCTTTCTCTCTCGCGAACTCCGCCACATCTCTCTTCTTCTGCAACGTTTTCCGGCGATTCAAGCCTAATTCTCCTCTATTTCATCCCCAAATCATGTAAGACCACCTATCCCTCTCTATTTTCTTCAAAATCGAGTTTCACTATGGTGAAATTAGAGTTTTTATAGATTTTTGTTAGGGTGAATGGTAGGTTTGTGATTTGAGAGTTTGATTACGGTTTTATGGTTTAGGATTGTGATTATTTGTTGTATTTAGGAGACTTGCAATTTTTTAAAAGTTTTTATTGATTGTGATTATAAAAATCGAATTAATCATTATGTATATATAATATGAAAACGTTTTTTGATTTTTAAAAACGATTTTCTATTTTTAAAAACATTTTTCAAGTTTTCAGTAATAATAAAACGTTTTTTTTTAATTTAAAAACTATTTTTTGTGATTAAAAACAAACCTTTTTGTAATTAAAAACTATTTTTTGTGATTAAAAACTATTTTTGTAATTATTAAACCATATTCTATTTACTAAAAGGTTTTTTATATTTATAAAATCTTTTTTGTGATTAAAAACTATTTTTAAAATTATTAAATTTGTAATTACTAAACTATATTCTATTTATTAAAAGGTTTTTTTATATATTGATAAAACATTTTGTGATTAAAAACTAATTTTGTAATTATTAAATTTGTAATTATTAAACTATATTATATTTATTAAAGGTTTTTTATATTTATAAACTTTTTTGTGATTAACAACTATTTTGTGTAATTATTAAATTTTTAATTATTAAACTATAATCTATTTATTAAAAGTTTTTTCTATATTTATAAAAAAATTTTGTGTTTAAAAAATATTTTTTGTAATTATTAAATCATATTCTATTTACCAAAAGTTTTTTTATATTTATAAAAAAATTTTGTGATTTAAAACTATTTTTATAATTATTAAACTATATTATATTTATTAAAAGGTTTTTATATATTTATAAAACATTTTTGTCATTAAAAACTATTTTTTGGATTTTTAAAATTTATATTTTATAAAAATAATTTTAAATATTTTTTCATTTTATATTTATTAAAATTATTTTAAAATTTGTTTTTTTTTAAAAGTCGTCGGAAAATTCCGAGGAAATACCGACGAAAACAGTCATAGGAAATTGTTCCTCGGAAACTCCCGTCCTCGGTATTTCCTCATAAATTTCCGAGAAAACTCAAGTCCTCAGTATATCCTCGGAATTTTCCGAAGAAATTCCGAGGAAAAATGAATTTCCGACGAGTTTTTTCCGACGACCATTTTCGTCGGTATTTCCTCGGAATACCGTTATTCCGAGGACATACCGACGAAAATGGTCGTCGGAATCCCGGTGCTTCCTTGTAGTGCGTCGCCATTGGTTTCGTCTCACGCTTATCAACGAAAAGCTTCTTTCTCTTCACTTTCTTCCTCTTTGGCCATAGCGCCGCTCGTAGCAGGTCCAGCTTCCCTTTCACGGCCTCCCTCAGATCCACCAGATTCGAATTTGAAGGTTGCTCCACCATCTAATATTCCAGATCCACCGATTCCTCCGGACCCTCCGCCTGATACTATAGTCACTGATTTCTTTTGGTTTCCAGCTCTGGCCACCACAGCTGCGCCAGTTTCAGATCTGACTTGTGACAGTTGCGATTGTACTGCTCTATCTAGTTCGCCGAAAGTTGCCGCACAGCCAGATCTGCATCTCTCTTCGTCCCCTTGGACGATGACCTATCTCCCTACAGGGAAGAATCGTTTTAACTTGCCCCGCCGTGAACTAAGCTTCCTCGCCGGTGTTCTCCGATATTCACTCGCTATATCTACAAGCCCATGTTGCTCTGAGTTTTATTCTTCAACCTCTGTGGTGAATTGAACCTTGCCGGAAGACCCAAAGACCAATCCCCTGTCACGGCCACTACCTCTCACAGCAGAGTCCGGTATTTGCTCTTACTCTCTTCGCAAGACAGATTCAGGTAACAAGGGGGTTGTCTATGGTTTTATCAATGCTCTCTGGCTCCGATACGGTAATATTAGGGTCCAAAGTCTTTTGTTGGCAACAGCTCCCGCTCTTCCACTAAATCCCGTCGAGCACTTTTGGTTATACCCCGGTCCAAAGCTAGCTATTTTGAGTTTGCGAGAATGTGGAGTATTACCTCCTAATTTGAGAATCCTAAAGCTCCAATCATGCAGTCCTCTTAAATTATCCATTATGGATACATTTATCAAATTTTCCTCTCGACAGGACCGAGAGAGATCCTTACCCGCCTCCTCTTTTTCACAGGAGAGATCATTTCCACTAACTCCTCTCTCCATGAGAGATCGTCGTATCCCGATTGTAATATCGGCAAAGTTTTTCAACTCCTTCACCATTTTGCTATCTTGTGTATTGGTATTTGCGAGACCAGAAGATACAACCAGACATGTCTTTGTGATGTGTTCTGGTGGTAAGGGTTGGTTTTCAACGTCACAATATAAAGTGACTATGTTTTATGATTCTGGTTTTACTGTGAATCTCCCGACGCATTTGAGCTGTGTCTCATTTTCGCTGCCAATCTCTCCGAAGAATCTATCTGTTTCAACTTAAGTTGTTTTTAATGTTTTTAATCAAGGAGGATGGATAATTCTCTCTAGATATTGTATGTTTGAATATAAGATAATGAAATGAAAGGTTGCACAAAAAAAAAATAACATAGAATTCTCCCGTTAAGCGGTACACAGTCACAGACCAGACAAAATCAGAAGAGCTTTGTTTTTTCTTTTCTCTCCCCTGTATATTTTAAATTCCATTTAAAAACTAAACTAAACATTGATTCGTTACTGACAATTAGTAATTTTTAAAGAAAGATAGATACTAATTTTTAAAGAAAGATAATTACGCTAAATTGTTTTGTGACGTGTATTCATTCTCACTTAACCACTTGGACCAAACACATACGGCCCCGGGCCCTCCCTAGTAGAGGGGAGCTCGTTGCGGTGGCGTATTCTTCCTTCTCGCCGGAGCTTCAATATTAGCCGAGGAAACCGCCGTGGTGACAATCCGGCAAGTCTTCGTAGTCAAGCTGCTTCTCTTCTTCCGAACTATTTCAGTTGCGGCGGTGCAAGCGAGGGCCTGACACAAGAACATGTCTATGCCTCCTCCCTCATCGTCCGTTAAGTTAAGAGAGTTGCAGACGCGGAGAAACCCCGAGAGTCCTCTTTGTCTCATTATGACGTCACTTATCTACACAAAAGAACAAACAAAGAGACAAATCTTTTTCAGCAAAAAATGATCGTACACGCGTGATTAAGGGTGCATGACCGTAAACAGGAACAAACAAAAAGAGAATACATCGATCGATTCAGAGATGGATACATTATTAAAAAAAATGTTACTTTTTATACTTAAAGAAAATAACATCGACCAGAAAATTAAGTGGTAAAATCGAATTGGGCATTAGATGAAATTTGAAACGAAAACGTAATTAGCGAGAAAAGATGTTCCTTTCATAATTCATTACCTTGCAGGAGAGAGAACAGAAGATGTATGGAGACTGGAGAGACCGGTCACAGGTGTTGCAAAAGTTGCCCGAACCACGAAACTGCCGAGTGTGAGGCCTTTCATTGATGAACACAACTTTCGAACTGTTGACTATGTATGGCTTTTTACACACAAAAGGAAACAAACAAACAAAAACATCGTTAAAGAGAGTTTTTTTTTTAATTACCGATTCTGAAAACAGCCAACAAAACCTGAATTAAAGAGCAATCCATTAGATTTGAACCATCCTCTACCCTCAAAACGTCGTTGTACATATATCTCCTGATCTGCAAAACATTTCCAGAAACAATACAAAGTTCAAGACTTTGGTTTTATTTTCGAAGAAGAAAAAGGTGAAAATTTTGTTTTCTTGAAATGTGACCCGAAGAAGACGATGAGAGGTGTGAGAAGGGAGACAGTGAGGGCAGATGCTAAAACAACAGTCGATACACAAGATGCTCTTCTCGTTCTTCTTTTCTTCTTCATGGTCCAAACAAGCGTTGAAAAACTTCTCCTTTAGCAAAACCTCAAGCCATGCGGGAAATTCTCTATTCTCCATCTGCGAAATTGAATCAAGACTCATGCTTCAATTTCGGAACTTTTTAAGCCAAGAAAAATGAAATAAATTTTATTTAAGAACAAAAGGAATCGTACTACTCACCATGACTGTTTCTTATATCTCTAGTCTTCTCTAGTATGGGATGTGTTTTATAGGGGAAGAGATTTAAGTAAAGTAAAGGTCAGGCGAATTTTGAGCTCTCAGTGGTGAAAATGGCTCGCCATTCCCAGAGAGAGAGAGAGAGCGGCGCCTGGAGAGAGTGACCAGTAACGTTATATTGATGCGTCGTCTTTTGTCCTTTATGTCGAGTCTTTATATTCACGTGTTTTCGTTAGTTTTTGTTTTTCTTTTGTAAACTTCGTTAGATTTTGTTTGTTTCTTGAAAATTTTAAATCGTTATCATAAGAGAATTAGTCTCACTTAAGATCAGATCAGTCTTCGATTACTTGTGTAAATGAGAGAACTACGATGACTATAAATGATTACCTTCAGCTGCTCCCACAGTAGCTGAGTAAAATATGTAATAAAAACATAACAAAGTATCATATTTATAATATGGGAAAATTCCTTAAAAATACACGGACTAAATTTCTTTTGATGAAAAAATACACGAACTTTTTAGACTTCCCGAAAAATACACAAACTAATTTTGATTGTCCATAAAATACACGAACTTTTGAATTTTGGAGGTTTCACACCTCGATTTTAACGGTGTAAACAGTGACTAACAGAATAGTAAGACACCGTTAGACGACGTTAACTCTGATTAAAAAGTTCATGTATTTTATGGACAACCAAAATTAGTGCGTGTATTTTTCGGGAAGCCTAAAAAGTTTGTGTATTTTTTCATCAAAGGAAATTTAGTATGTGTATTTTTAAAGAATTTCAAATGGAGTTTGAATATTTCATATCCTATTCAGAGGCTAAATATCTGGACCCGATACGGATCCTAAAATAAAAAAAAGTTACAGATAGTTTAATTATAGATGTGAATCGACCCATGTCCAAGAACAACTAACCAGAACCTGAACCCAAAAAAATATAAATACTTATTGGATCCAAATATCTTAGATCTGAAAGATCCGGATCCGAAAAAACCGGTCCAAACCCGACCCAAAGACCTGAACAAAAAAACACATTCTCTATCACATGATACATATCCAAAATTTTATATTTGTAAACTTTCGGTTTGGTTTTGGACCGAATATTTTCGGATCAATTCTTATTTAATTTTTTGAATCCGGCCAAAATGTCTAGACCTAAAAGGATTCTTTTAGGTCTACACATTTTAAACGGATTCAAAAACTTTAATCGGAACTGACCCAAAAATATTTTGTCCAAAGCCAAACCAAAAGCTCACAAATATTTGTTGGGTCCAATTTAGTCGAAATCTATCATATATCTAAAAATTCACAAGTAACTCTAAATTTTACATTGAAAGTTTCATATTAATTAAAAAAAAATCTGTTACAAAAACAAAACAAAAAAATATTGCAAAAATAATAACAAAATTGTTAGCAGAAAGATTGTGTCGGATTGAATCTATTCGGGTCGATATTCTTAGGCCCGGGTCTATTCGGATTAGTGTTTTTGGTTTCAATTCTTTCAAGTAGAAAGATTTTGAACCCAAAAAATATTTGTAAACTTTGAGTTTGGTTTTGGACCGAATATCAAGTTTTTGAATCCGGCTAAAATGTCTAGACCTAAAAGAATCATCTGAACTGACCCGAAAATATTCGGTCCAAAACCAAACCGAAAGTTTACAAATATAAAATTTAGGATCCGTATCGGGTTCATATATTTAGCCTCTGAATAGGATATGAAATATCCAAACTCCATTTGAAAATTCCTTAAAAATACACATACTAAATTTTATTTGCTGAAAAAATACACGAACTTTTTAGGCTTCTCGAAAAATACACGAACTAATTTCGGTTGTCCATAAAATACATGAACTTTTTAATCAGAGTTAACGTCGTCTAACGGCGTCTAACGGCGTCTTACTATTCTGTTAGTCACTGTTTACACCGTTAAAAACGAGGTGTGAAACCTCCAAAATTTAAAAGTTCGTGTATTTTATGGACAACCAAAATTAGTTTGTGTATTTTTCGGAAAGCCTAAAAAGTTCATGTATTTTTTCAGCAAAGGAAATTTAGTCTGTGTATTTTTAAGGATTTTTCCCTTATAACATCACAAGTAGAAAGATCATTTTATCTTATTTGACAGTCATTATAATTTTTCTCTTTTTTATCTGTTGATTAGATAAGGACAGAAAACTTTATGGTTTTAAAATATTCTTAGTCTGTTTGTAGTTTCTGAGGATTCGTGTTAGTTATGTTTTTTGTTTGTTATTCAAAACACGTAGATATAAGTATTTTGTAGCTGTTATTTGTCATTGTTGGGCTCTATCAAGGACTAAATGACAAGACTCTTTCGCCAACATTCTACTTTTCATTTTCTCAGTGGCAGTTCGTAAAACCATTGGCATCCAAAAATAAAAAATAAACTAACCTTTTTTCATAAATTATAACGAAAACAAAAATATATTATATAATATTTTAGTACTTAGAAATTAAAAAAAAAACTTAGTACTACATTGTCGAGTATTAGAGAGAGCAAATTTCACCGTGAGAAAAAAAAAAGAGAACAAATTCCAAGAAATAAGACACCTCTCTTGTCACCCAACTGTAGACTCATCTCTAAAACCAGTGCGAAGTTGATGGATGGGCGGCTTTTATAGTTCCTTGCTTTTACTACTTAAAATACCTATCCACTTTCTAGGCCAGCTATATTGTTTTAAGTTTACGCGATAACTAAAATGCCATCTCAATTTGAATAGTTCGTTTAGTTGAAAAGGAGATTTAAATTTAAAATTCAAGTAGGGAAACAGTGTGTATACATGTGTATTTGTGTATATATATAGAGAGAGAGAAAGAGAGCAGATAGGACAGGGAGGTGAGCAGAGTTTGGTACGGAACAGCAGCCTCATGCATAAGACGACGTCCTTTGCTTCTGATCTGATCTGATCCGGCTCGATTCGATTAGATCCAGCTGTCCCCTTTTACGACGCTAAAGGCTTAAAGCTTTTTCTAGTTACCCATCAGGGTAGTGTAGCCATTTGCATTTATCTACATGGGCTTGGGCTGTTTACACTTCCGTTGGGGTACTTCCCGTCGGTCGTTCATTACGTTCTGATTTGGGGCTTTTTCATAATTGAATAATCGATGTTGTTAATTAGTCACATGGCGTCCGTTCTGGGCCGGATCTGGGCAATGCTTCATGAAACATTTGCAACAGATCCCCAAAATATTTTAAAAAAATTGCATGGACAGAAACTCCCAAAAATATATTTTAGTCTCTCAAATCGATAAAAAAATATATATATTTTAGGCTCACAAATCGGTAAAAAAAAAATTTTACATTGAAGATGATTACATACCTCCAAGTTTTATGTAACAATCGAAATCGTTGGTAACTATGTGGTCAGATGAGAACCAGGGACAGTGACACACGACCTACGAGTTTGTCTTCATTATATGATTTGATGTCCCACAAGTAATAAATGGATATCTATAAATGTACATGACATTATGGATTATACGCATAATGCGGTGATGAATGCGCACCGGTTAAAAAAGTCAAATATAAATTAATGGCTCGAATTCTTTTAGAGATTGCAATTCAAGGTGGGTTGTTTTACAAATCTATTAACAGTCTTACCACAAAATCTCTAAAGCTTTGTACGCAGTAAAATATATAGATTGGAAATATACAATGAAGCATGACTAATATTCGTGTGTTTTCCTGTCAGGGCATAATTTAAATTTTTTAACTGGTTGAGAAAAGAAAGCTCAATATCAGAATTTGCTGTGGAGAATGCAACCTATGTATTAATTAGATAGATAAAGGCTTGGTTTTCTTCTTTATTTTGTTATCGGAAAGGGTTAGGGTCTATCGATCACATCTAGATGCTGCTTACCATTTGTCTGGGTAGTCTTTGACATTTTTTTTCTTGTGAAAGTTTAAAATATATATTTTCTTGGTTTTCTTTCTAGCGGTAAATGTGAAATAGATAAAGCTCTTTTATTGTAGTTATGATTACACAAAAAGCTGCGAGTATTACTAGCATAATCATAAAAATTAGCACTAACAAATGTTTGCTAAAAGCATCACAAAGCCGTGAAGAAAAGGGAAACAACAAAGCGAGAATCTGGGAGAAGAGTAAACATGTCTCTGTAAAGGTGTCTTCAAAGTTATGATTAGTCTTGGTGGTTACTATATCAAAGTTTTACACCAACAGTCTTTTTTTTTGAACATAACACCAACACAGTCTTAGTCTGAATGATTTATATAAAGGAATCAAAAATACTTTGTTTCACCGTTTTCTTATTAGCCAAACTTCGAATAATGACCGGGGAAAACACACTTGCAACTATTTTTTTATAGCAAAACAATTAACAGAGGTTAGGATCTTAATGTAGAAAGTGGATAGCACACTTAATTTTCGTGCCGTTCACATTTATAGATCAAAGTGTTCACAGTTAACGTAGACGTAAGGTTATACCCTTTCCCAATTGTTTTATCTATTTAAAAATGTAAATTTATACACCGTGTCCAATCCGATATACATATTATAATTCTTATTCAAAAATACATATTAAAATACATCCACCTAATTGTTATTACAAATGTTATACTACGGAAGAAAATTACTTTCGATGTATTTTAAAGCTGTTATTTTTTCTTTTACATTTAAATAATGTAATTATATTTACAAAACAAATAAATGTAACTTTAGAGGTATACACTATAGTATAACTCATTTAAACTAAGAACTCATTTTATATTGAAAAAAATAAGAAATACAAAAGTTATAAAAATTCTAATTGTAGTAAATGTTCACTTGTTACCGTTAACCAATCATTAAAACAAAAAAAAAGTCAGCGGAATTAGAGATGAGCGTGAAAAACAAAATGAAAACTATAATGTAAAAGTAAGCTCAATAAGAAAAAAAACAGAGGAAAAGGGAAAGGGAAAGGCTTTGAGCGAGAGCATTCGTTTCTTCCAATGCATCCAAAGCACCACCACTACTACGACTAACAATCCTCCTTCAAAGCACAAACCTTAAGATCCTTTCTTCCTTTTCAATTTTACATTTGAGAAAGACAAAAAAAAAGGATAAAGCTTTCTCCTTTCTTCTTCTGATTGTGCGATGCGGGAAGTGGAAACATCATCAGCTCCTCCTCCACAATTCTCCGCCATGTTCCAGAAACTCGCCATGGCCGTCAAAGCCAAAACCTACGAGTTCTTCACCGAAGACGACGACGAGAGGCCCGACGGTGGTTTCTCCCTCCTCGACTCCACCGAAGACTTCATCCCCGATCAGAAAGTCGTCGTCCTCAAACCCGACTCCCCTCCTCCCGTTGCTAACGACTCCAAGACCAAGACTTTACCCAAACCCAATCCTCCTCGGATCAGAAAACTCGATACCCAGATCGGATTGAGCCTGATCTCGTCCCTTTTCGCCACCGTTTCCTCTTTCGAAGCTTCGTATCTCCAGCTCCAAGCCGCCCACGCGCCGTTCGTAGAGGAGAGCGTGAAGGCTGCTGATAGGGCTTTAGTCTCTAACCTCCAGAAACTATCCGATCTCAAACAGTTCTATCGAAACCATCGACAAAGTTTGGATCTTGGCTCCGATTTAGCGATCGGGTCTCCGTTGGAATCTAGGGTTCAGGAGAATCAGAGCAAGCTTCGAGCTTTGGGGACTGTTTCTAACCGTTTGCAAGGGGAGATGGACGGTAAGGATTTAAAGGTTTGGACTTTGAGGAATAAGTTGGGAGAGATTCAGAAGTCTAACGCGAAGCTGTCGAAGAGGTTGTCTGAATCTGACGGTGGTGTTGTGTTGTCCGTTAGGGTTTATGAGTCTATGTTGAGTGATGCGTTTAGAGATGTGAAGAAGTTCACTAAGGTTTTGATCGGGTTGATGGAAAAGGCAGGGTGGGATTTGGATTTGGCGGCTAGGTATGTTCATCCTGAGGTGGAGTATGTTAAGAAGGGACATAACAGGTATGCGTTGTTGTCTTATGTTTGCTTGGGGATGTTTCGTGGTTTCGATGGAGAAGGGTTTGATCTTGATGGAGAAGGAGAGAGTTCTTCTTCGTTGAGGGAGTTGATGCAGCATGTGTCTAGCAATCCGATGGAGCTTCTTGAGAGAGATAAAGAGTGTGGGTTCTCTAGGTTTTGCGATAAGAAGTATCACGAGCTTATTCATCCGAGCATGGAGTCTTCGATATTCAGCAATATGGATCAGACCGAAGCTGTGTTGAGTTCTTGGAGATCTTTGAGCACGTTTTACGAGTCTTTTGTCGCGATGGCTAGCTCGGTTTGGACGCTTCACAAGCTGGCGTTGTCCTTTGATCCTGCGGTTGAGATTTTCCGAGTTGAAAGTGGGGTTGATTTTTCGATTGTTTTCATGGAGAATGTGTTGAGAAGGAGAGATGATAAGAAGTTGTGGATGAATCCTACACGAGCCAAAGTGGGGTTCACGGTGGTTCCTGGGTTTAAAGTTGGCTCCACGGTGATCCAGTCTCAAGTTTACCTTACCGGCTTCAAATGTAAATGAAAGAGACCAGGCCATCGCTCAAGTTTTCCTCACGTGAAGCTGTTTCAGTGGACTTGGCTGCTAAAAAGGATATACTGTAAGGTTTAATTTTTTTTAACGTTCTTACTTCTGTGATTAACTGTGTTCTCTAAGTCTGGTTTGAGTTATTGATTTCGTTTAAAAGTGTATAGAAAGCTGTGATTACTACGTTTGGATTGCAAAAGAAAAGTATATCATTGTCTCTCTTAATCTTTAGTAAGTTGTAACAGAGTGATTATCAAAGTGTTAGTTTCACCAATGTGTTTACATGTATCTGCGTAGCACTGCGTGTCGTTTCTTCACCCGACCCTCATATATATTCATGGGCTTAACAAAAAGCTCATGTTGGGTCTCATATTTATCATCTGGGCTGCTCGGCCATATCCGTTTTAAATATTTATGGGCTTTATCAGTCCCCCTTATCATTGTTAAAGTACTGCGCGATGTGGTCCCTCGTGGCATTGACACAAAACATTCCTTCGACGTATCTTCAAATCAAAAATTGGTCGGCATGGCGGACTTGACCAAAGCTGTACAATACGGTACGATGTCGTTAACGTATTAGCAAAGAACGACAAGTTTAACGACTCGATGATTATTGTATGTGTATATACACGTTTGTCGATTGTTTCTTTTATTTTCGTTGACTATCGATTAGTGATATCATTATATCTATTATTAAAATAGAAATACACATATAAAATACTTCAGAATATTTCAACTTATTTACAATCTCATGCCACTGAGACTATTAATAACATTTTCTTAAGATAATCATGTTTTTTTGACCTCCCTTAAATAATCCTATTTTTTTTATTATTTAATGCATATTTCTTCCTCTGATTTATGCATTAAAAACGTAAACAACTATATGTATTGTTATTAAATAAATTACACGGAAACTCTCATGCAACTATATACGATAACACTGCAACGAAAACTATTTTTTCTACTCTTATACCGTGATAAATCAATTACTTCAAATGTAAAACAAGTAAACACTTTAATCTGCAGTTTTCTTCTTCATATAGAACTTGATACTTCAGTTTAGATAGAAACGGATGATAACTTTTGAGTTCTTGCACAAATATTAAAAAATATAAATTTTATGTAATTTTCTTTAGTTACATAAAATAACATTAATATAACTAATAAAAAAAAGATGCAATATTTTATAATTGGTTAAAAATTTCCAACGACAATAAATTTCACCTAAAATTGGTAGAACATCACTTATTTTGAAACAAAATCAAAATCTCTAAACACCAGTTAAACTGGTACGGATGGAGTATTTCAATTCCAATAAATTGCTTATATATGCCTATAGTATAAGATATTTGGAAATAATTTATATTGTTGCATAAAATTCTATTATAGGCAATTGAGATCACAACAAACTGAAACTTCAATTGTAGTGATGCGTATAGTTTGTATCATGCTAACTATTATTTATTTATTATTTTTTTCATAATTCCAAATTCAAATTTATGTTTCCTATATATACTATATGTGCCTTGAATTATATGTACAACATCTGATTTTTATAATAGCAACAATTAATACAAACAAACAAAAAATATACGAGAAAATTAATATCCGCCCGATCGGACGGATCAAGGTCTAGTTGAAATTAAAAACGACTTGTTGCTGTTAAAGTAGGTAATATAGTCACCGAGGATTAAGGAACTGACTGGCATTTTCGAGCAAAAGATTATCTTTGCTTAATGTGACGGCAATTTAGCTTTAGCGACGTGTTTATTAATTGGACGTTTTCTCCCAAAAACCCTTTGTTCGACCTTCGAGGCTTCGAAAAGAGTTCATAACACGTCACGTATCCGTACAAATAGAGACAAAATATTAGCAGCTACGTGCACGCTTTAATAGTATTTTACAATATTTCTACTCGAAATTTTCACCTTTACCACCCACTTATTCATTTTTATGGGTCTCAACAGTCAGCAACACCCTGGAAATAATTTATAACTATTGTAATATTTAAATGGGCATTTATATAAGCAGGCCCGTCTCTAGGGGTGTGCCCAAAGTGCTTTTGCACTGGGTCCAAAATTCTTTTACTAACTTTAGCTATAATTTAGGGTCCATTTTTCAAATATAGGGCCCGTTTTAAAAATATTTTCTATTGTGTATGCACAAGGTCTTCTAAAACATTGAGACGGGCCTGTATATAAGACAAAGTTCCATAAATAGTCATTCAAATCACATATATAAGTATATAACCCTTAACTTGATTTTTACTGTAATCTACTGAAGCCAATGGTTCTAAACTTCTAAGTACTCCCTCTGTTTTTAAATATAAGTAGTTTTAGAAAAAAAAATTGTTTCAAAATAGTATAAGTTATTTTCACATTTCAAGGCACATTGTACTTATTTAATATTGTGTATCTAATAAAATAATACATGCATTATTATGGTTGGTTAGATTATTCATTGAATACTACTTTTTAAAAAGTAACAAGTTTCTTAATATTAGTGCATTTATGTAAAACACTTTACATTTAAAAAGAAAGAGAGTAGAAAATATATGCATTATAGATTCTTTTAGTTCAATAATCTTCATCTTTATCATGTGTACTGCGCATTAACTACAGTGTCACAAGTGGAAGAATACTGAATTCCATGTTTCAAACCCAATCTTACTAAAAAAAACACACAATCTTGTCGTTAAAACACAATTTCGCCTAACGTCTGAACTTATAACAGGCAATACGAGTTAGGACCCAAAATCATGCAGGGAAGGTCCATCTATTTCTAATATATTTTTCTTTTGTTAAATATGCAAGAAAGTTTACTAACTATGCTGATATATGACGACCAACAATGTGTTTTTGAAGAGTCGGCCACTATTAAAAAATGAGAAATCGGCCAAAAAAAACACTGTACATTTCGGAATTTGCCAAAAGAAACCTGAACATATGGGTTAGTCAAAAAAACCCTGAACTTTTGTTGACTTTTTTGGTTAATTAAGAAACTTACAATTGACTTACCAGATCAACACACCGTTAACAGAGTTAACAGATAATTAAGCAGACGTTAATTTTGGGTGTTAAAATTATACGACGTCGTTTTGTCACTTTTTTTGATTAAAGATGAATGAATAAAACGACAGCGTTTTGATATTAAAAACATGTGCTTTGGTCGGTTCGAACTCGTGAACTCAAGCATGATGGTAGGGGTTTTTTGCCACTGAGCTAGTGGTCTTTGCAATATATATACGAACACAGTTTCTTTTATTCTCTTCGAATCTGAGTTAAAGACAAATAAATAAAACGCAGCGTTTCATATATCATTGATATTAAAAACTTATGCTTCCAACGCAGCTCGAACTCGGGATCTCGGATATAGTGATAGGGGTTTTTGCCACTGAGCTAATGGACTTTACGGTAGCTTACCACACATGTTTATTATTATTGATTAAAAGATGTGTCTGATTTCAATAAAACAAAATGTAACCCGTGTCTGTCCCGATTTCAATCAAACAAAACCTAACCCTAATTTCTCAAATCGATTTGGGGATTTTCAGATATGTGAAGAGATGGTAAAGACGAAAATCACAAGGAATGGAAGGGAGGTAGTGATTTTTGGAGGGATGAAGAATTTTGTTTATGGAAGTGAAGAAGAGGTTCAACAATCGAAGAAGGGTGGAGAACGTGAAGAAGTGAGTTTGTCATCGCCGGAGAGATCGAAGATCCGTAAAAGCGTTGAAGGGATCTCAATGTTGGCATCTACAGAGGTGTCAAAGGCGTCAAAGACAAGGCGGGGAACTTCATATGGGTCGCCTTCGCATCGCCGGAGAAGACCACGAGGCGGGGAACTCCATATGGGTCACCAGAGAAGACACGTCTGTCTCCTATAGTGGCAAAGAAGCAGAAGAAGGTAAATGTGGCTCCTTCTGGTGATGACAGAGAAGAACAATCGAAGAAGACAAGGCGGGGAAGAGAAATTGGGTCTCTTGTGTCTCCTAGACAATCGAAGAAGCAGAAGGTAAACTCAGAGAAGAGTCTAGGCGATAATGGTGATGAAGGTGAGAAGATAAACTCAGATGGTGATGACAGAGGCACATTGCTCCCGGTTGAGAGATATGAAGAAGAGGAATTTGGGGATATAGGTGATGATGGTAGGGAAGATGAGAATGGTATTGCTGGCATTGAGGAAGTTGGTTGTACAGATTTGAGTCTTTATTTTGGTGATAAAGCCAAAAACGATGACTGTGAGGATAAGGAAGACGAAGGGGATGATTATGCATGGGATGATGATAAAATTCCTGATCCTGTGTCATCAGATGATGAGAATGAAGAGGAGATGATACCTGCACAAGCTTACAGAGAAGACACTGATCCAGAGGAGCTCCTTCAGCTTGGGAAGACATTTTCAGATGCTGAGGAATTTAAACATGCTTGTCTTAGGTATACTCTGAAAACTAGATACAACATCAAGTACTACTGATCCAGTAGCTTGAAAATGGGTGCAAAATGTGCTGCTGAGATGAGAGATGACGAGACTCCATGTCCCTGGATGGTCTACTGTTCGTATGATAAGAGGAAACAGAAGTTGCTCGTAAAGACATACGTCAATTCCCATACGTGTGAGAAGACAGGGGAGTCGAAGATACTTAAGAGGTCAACAATTGCGAGTCTGTTTGCTGAGAGGTTAAGGCTGAATCCTAAGCTCACAGCAAAGGAGATACAGGCTGAGATTTTGAGGGAGTATCAGATGGAAGTCAAAGAAAACTCATGCATTAAGGCAAAGACAAGGTGATGAAAGAAAGGAGGAAGACCCATGAGGAGCATTTTGATAAAATATGGGATTACCAAGCAGAGATCATGAAGACCAATCCTGGATCAACCATGGACATTGAGACCATACCAGGAGCCACGGTTGGAAGCAAGCAGAGGTTCTACAGGCTCTACATGTGTTTCAAAGCACAAAAGGAAGCATGGAAGAAGACTTGTAGGCCAGTTATTGGCTTAGATGGAGCTTTTCTGAAATGGGACATCAAGGGACAGTTGTTGGCTGCGGTTGGAAGAGATGGAGACAATAGGATTGTCCCTATTGCTTGGGCTGTAGTGGAGATAGAGAATGATACAAACTGGGATTGGTTTGTGAAGCGTTTGGCATTGGATTTGGGATTGGAAGATGGGACCGGCTTTGTTATAATGTCTGACAAACAAAAGGTAAACACCTTGCTTTCATGTTTCTGTTTTATTTTTTTTTCTTGTTTGATTGTTGATTCTTGTTTCTGATTTTTGGAGAAAAAATTCTTGTTTCTGATTTATTTATTTATTTTCTTGATTTTTGTTTGTGAATTTTTTTTTCTGATCTTGTAGGGATTAGTGAAGGCAGTTCATAACCTCCTTCCAGAAGCTGAGCACATACAGTGTTGTCGCCATATTTATGAGAACTGGAGGAAAGGTGGAAAAGATCTAAGGTTACAGAGGTTCTTCTGGTTCATTGCAAGGAGCTACACTCCTGGTATGTACAACTACAATATGGACGAGCTTAAGAAGTATGATCCTGCCGCACATGCATCTCTGATAAAAACAAAGCCAGAGACTTGGTCTTGAGCTTTCTTCAAGATAGGCTCCTACTGCAATGATAATCTGAACAACTTGTGTGAGTCTTTCAACAAGACCATCAGGGAACCTAGGAAGAAGCCTCTGCTAGACATGTTAGAGGAGATAAGACGCCAATGTATGTCTAGAAACTACAATAGGTCTAAGATGGCTCAGGACAGGAAGACTAGGTTCACCCAAAAGACACATAAAGAGTTAGACAGGGTTGAGAGGAAGTCAACAGAGTGTAGGCTACGTTGGGCAGTTGGGCCAGAGACTGAGGTGGAGGATCAAGACCAGTCATATGTGGTGAATTTAAAGAATGAGACCTGTGCATGTCGAAGCTGGCAAATGAATGGTATTCCATGCATCCATGCTGCTAAGGTCATCCTTCGTATGGGAAGAAAACTTTCTGAATTTGTTGCTCCTTGCTACACAACCTCTAAATGGTGTGAAACCTACAGTTTTGGGATCAGACCTGTAAATGGGATGATAGAGTGGCTTCGGACCAATATATTAGGTGTGGTTCCACCACTTAATCAAAATGGCAAGCCTGGTAGGCCTAAAAACCATGATCGAAAGAAGTCAACCAATGAGACAGTGTCTACTACCAAGCTGAGCCGTGCGAACAGGGTAATGACATGCTCTAATTGCAAAGAAGAAGGGCACTACAAGAATACATGTCGACATGCTTTTGTTCAGAGTCCACCTAAGAAACCAAGAGGCAGACCAAGGAAATATCAGGTTAGGGTCTTATTGATGTTATTGGTTTTTTAGCTATTGATGTTATTGGTTTCATGTGTCTACACTTTTTTTGATGTTATTGACAACTCATTTATATGTAACAGGGACTACATTCTGGCGAGGCACAATCCTCACAAGCTCAAGCATCTTCATGGGAAGTTCCTCAATATTCACAAGCTCAATCCTCTCAATTCTCACAAGCTCAACCATCACGATGGGAAGTTCCCCAATCCTCACAAACTCAAGCATCACAGACAACAGCGTGGGGAAGATGGTTCTCTTAGATCTATTTTAAATGCTTTTGTAGTGTGGCAATGATGGTATCGATGTCTGAATGCTTTTGAAACAAGAACTATCTTTTTTTTCGTGTATATGTTGGTGTCGATGTCTGAATGATGGTATTGTCTTTTGATGTCTGAAACAAGAACTACCTTTTGAATGTTTATGATGGTGTCGATGTCTGAATGATGGTATTATATTTGTGTTTTCATCATGTTGTTTATCTTGATGGTTTGTTCGTTGGTGTGTTCATTTGTCCTTCTATAAACAATCAAGAAGTAAAACATAGCCTTACATACCATGAGTCTTACATAAACAAGGTCTTAAAATCAATCATAAAACATAGCCTTACATAGACCTTACTAACCATTACCATTACATAAACAAAGTCTCCTAGTAGCTATTCAAAGACAACTCATTTGCTTTGTGAAACATGATCAACACAAGACATATCACAATGCCTAAACAAACCACCAGAAAACCCACTTTCATGATCACATTCAGCTTCTTAAGTTCATTACTCGCCTTCCTGAAATCTTCCTTCAACTCTTCCTCCACAGTTTTGATGCTTTAGATTTCCATTTTAATTTTCATGACATTTGCTGCAAAGCACTCAACTTTTGGCAATGCATCTTGAAACTCTTCGTAGACAGCTTCATCAACCCATTTATACAAGTGATCCTAGACACAAATCATGAACACAAGCTTTATGTTCAAACAATTTCTCAAACACAATCAATTGCACCCATAATTAAATTAAACACTTACATTTTGAAATGTTGGGCATCTAAAGAAAGTTCTTCCTGGATTGGTCTTCGTTTTTGATGTGTATTTCCCAGCTCTTCGACCACAGCCGCATTGCTCAGGGATACCACGAATTCCCATTGTATTCACACACGAATCCTCACAACCCGAACTCATCATGCGATACTCGAAGAAGGAAAGGTGAGAATCGAGATTTTTAAGGACGAAATCGTAGAGAATCGAGCTTGAATCAGAGAAGTTCGAACTGGATTTATGATTTTGGGAATTTAGGGTTTATAGCAATCGGAGGAGAAAGCCGTGGTTTCAATTATTTTTCTTTAACTCCGATGTGAAGATAATATAATAAACTGGGTTCGTATATCCATTGCAAAGTCCACTAGCTCAGTGGCAAAAATCCCTATCACTATATCCGAGATCCCGAGTTCGAACCGCGTTGGAAGCATAAGTTTTTAATATCAATGATATATGAAACGCTGCGTTTCATTTATTTGTCTTTAACTCAGATTTGAAAAATAAAAGAAACCGTGTTCGTATATATATTGCAAAGACCACTAGCTCAGTGGCAAAAACCCCTATCCCTAATCCCGACTGCATGGGTTCGACTCCACCCATCTACAATTTTAATTAAACAGAACGACGTCGTCTTAAAATTTGAATTAAGCAAATCAATTGGATGAAACGACGTAGTTTCACTAAACGGCAGTAATTAACGGTGGATTAACACTGTCTTGACTGTACGTTAACGGTGTGTTAATATGGTAAGTCAACCGTTAATAAACTAAAAATGTCAACGAAAGATCAGAGTTTTATTGGTCAGGCTCGAGTTCAGGTTTCTTTTGGCAAGTTCCGAAATGTACAGTGTTTTTTTGGCCGATTTCTCATTAAAAAATTGTATACCTGAAGTAGGTAATGAATTTTTCCTCACAGATGAATCATCAGTATTGATTATCTATGAAAATTCTATGAACCAATTACTCAAACGAAACCTAATTATGTGACGAACGTTTAAATATTAAAATTGTATTATCGTCTTTTGTGTGTGTTTTGAGCTGAATTCATTTTTTTGTCAACTCCTATTAGTGTTTTTTTCTTTATCCATTCTAGTGATCAGATTGGTATTTCAGAGCATTCTAATAGCATTTCTAATGTATATTTATATATTTTTTTTCTAAAATAGAGATCTCTATTATAGATGTGGTTTTGTTCCAAAATATAAAAGAATTATATTTTTGCCACTATTTAGAAATGGAAATAACATTTTTTTTTATATTTTCTCTTATTTATAAATAGAAGAACTCTTAAATGTTTAGGAAAGATTATAAGACGTTATGTGACTTTATATGAATGTCTCTGTCTTTCTTCGTTGAGTTTTGATTTGAATTTTTCCTTATTAGGAAAAATATATATAAGACAATGCCTGTGTCTTGAAAGGTTGAAACTTAAAGCATTGTTCGAAAGTGATCGCAGGGTACTTCCAGGAAGCTCACAGTTGTCAAATACATAATCTCTCATATAAACTATGTCAGAATCAAATAATGCCAACTTAAAGCTATGGTACAACAATACATTAATAGTAAAAAAGATCGATTTATTATTAGTTCTAGTTAACGTTGAAAGGCAATAATTTTTTTTAGTTCTTATTAATGACCCTGGGTTAGCGGCATGTCACACTCCTCAAAATAAAGAAAAATTATAAGCACTTAAAATCAAGGCTGTTTGGAGAGAATTAGTCTCGATAGGAAGGTGCAGCCTACAGAGAACATCGCGAGTGACACGTTCGTGTTTGTATACTTTAATCAGCTTTGTACGGAGACATGGACCGATGAATAGTTGAATATACTAGTATCAACAATTATAGAGTATCGTTTTCGTTGAACAGAAAAATAAATGTAGTATCGTTTTCATCATGAAAAAAAAATATTATTTTCACACGTAAACCTAATCTATGGTGTATTCGGTAACAACGCATCAGTTCTAGTTTCGCTGAATAAAAATCGAACATACATAAAATAAAACATACATTGGAGAAAGACAACATATATTTGATTAAAAATACACATAGACACACATTAATCTAATACATGCACGGTTGTGCGGGTCGAGATCTAGTTATTGTTATTATTGTTTGCAAAGCGTCGCGTACATATATACACAAGTAGATGAATACTCAGATTAGCACTAAGTATATATAAATGAATACTCCAAAAGCTTTGGTCTGATTAGTGATTAACTAGAACAACTTGGTTTAGTTAAAGTCCTAAACTCAGATCTGTCTTCGGTTTGTTTGTCTCTTGTTTGCATATGAATGAATCTATGAGGAGGCATCTAAAGGACACTCCCGTACAGAACACTGTTGGCAACATAACGTGCAGCTAAATTGTATCAGTGACAAAAATAAAACACAAAATACTTAGAAGATGCGATTTTTTGATCTCTTGTGAAGTGTTATTACCTAATAGATACAGAGAAATATGTTTGCCACGTGGATATCACACGTGTGTTGGCATCATAATTGTCATCAAGCAACATACTAATGTGTTGGCAACATAACTGTCATCAAACGACATAATAAATTTATAACACACTTCACCAGTTGAACCTCTTGTGACTCATCCTCTTATGTGTATTTACACCAACATATTTTTTTTGAATTATACAGAAATATTCTGACTCCACATAAGTAGTCCAGACTAGTAACGTATTACCACGTGTCGGTCCAGACTAGTCACATATTTACATCAACATTAGTTATAACGTTTTAACTATCAAGTTAAAGCATTACCGAAAGAAATCTAGCTAAAGGTGAATGCGTAAGAATGTTTAATGCTTGATTAAAGTCGTTAGATTAAAACTATGGAGTTAATGGAGAATTCTTTAGGTGAGAAAAGCAAAAGAGAGACGTTGCCCGCAAAATCTAATCTAACGGTCGAGATTCATTTCTTTTCATCCAACGGTTCACATATACGACTCAGTCTCCTTCTCTCATCATCACCTTTTCAATCTTTCTTGGCTTCTTCTCTATTTAAACTTTCTTTGCCTCTCACTCTGCTCTTCCTCTGCAGCGGTTTAGACACAACCACAAAATTCTCAGAACTCATCTTCTTCCCAGTCTCAAACCTCTACCGTTAATTATCTAAACCGATCAATCAAACAATATAAAAAACAGAGCTTTGAAACTCAACAAGTCTGTTTCTTTGCTCCGAAACAGAGGTTCTGTTCCTTGTTCTGTTTTTTCCAACGATGAGAAAGTTAAGAGGGATCAAGATTAGAAGACCGATTCAACGAATATCAAGATGCATCCTCCGGAAAACCCGACTCCGACGATCCAGATACATCCGGTTAGGCCCGACTCAGCCGGTTTGCAAACCGAAAGCCATCACAAAACTCATAAGCTGGGGACGCAGTCTCACATCACACAGCGCCAGGTTTCTCGGGTCTAAAGTATCGAACTCCGGATACACACCGATCGGTAAGGATCCGATTCAAAGTAAACCCGACCGGGTACCGAAAGGACACTCGGCGGTTTACGTCGGTAAGAAAGACGGAGACTTTCACAGAGTTTTGGTGCCAATCGTTTACTTTAACCATCCTCTGTTCGGTGAGCTTCTGAGAGAGGCAGAAGAAGAGTTTGGGTTTTGTCAACAAGGTGGGATCACTATCCCTTGTCCTTATTCGGATTTCAAACGGGTTCAGACCCGTATTGAATCTGGGTCGGGTTTTGGTAAACTGTTCAGGCGCCGGCACCGGCAATAACAACGACGGGAGAAGACTTGACTAAAGATAATGATGAAAAAAGTTTTAAACACTTTTTATATTTACTTTCTTTTGTGACCTTTTCACCTTTTTCACTGCTTTTAGTTTTTTTTTTTTTTTTTATCCTTTGGTTAGATATGTGTGTATATGTGATAACGTGGAAGTGAGAATTTTTGTTAGTTTATAAACTTAGACGATACTGTAAATAATTTAAGAGGTTTTTCCTTTTCCGTAATTGCATGAGTGCTTTTGGTAAGGACTATGTGATTAATGAAATTATGATTACGATAGTGATTTTAAAGGGTGAATTATGAAAATGATAATGCCAAAGGAAAAGTTTAACACGATTCTATTCATCTTTGGGACCTACGCAAGATTTTGCTATTAGTCACAATTATTCATCATTGTTAATGCCACTAATTCTTTATACACGTAGTTGAACAAAACCAAAAATATACCACGTATATTGAAAAATTTGTAGGAAAACAAAATACTGCCAAAAGGGCATTTTGGCATTGAAGTGATCGTCCCCATCGGTCCCTTTCGATATCTCTATAATTAGCGATGATTTTTTAGTGGAGAATCCACCAAGAATCAAGGACTTCGTAGAAAAATACTTGAAAAATCACGTTTATTTAGCGAACAACAAGCTATGTGATTGAGTTGGCTCAAGCAGAATAGTGCCACGCTTAGGGTTTCCAATTTATCTACAATGCTCATAAATATAATAAGATGAGTTACCTGATTAGTAAATTTTTAGCTGAACATGGAACAATTTAAAGTTCAGAATAAAAGTTTGATGTATAAATACCATCTAATAGTAAAATCTTTGTCAAAAAAATAAAAATAAAAATAAAAATACCATCTAATCACACTCTTAGTATTAGTATTACTCTTAAGATTGGGTGGTCATGGATAGTTCCCCGATGGATCCGATGTTGGTTCTTTGTTATGAGACAGCGTTGACTTCTGCATGGGATGGAAGCGGTGATTTGCGATTCCGATGTGATTCGGGTTTCGGTTCCGGCGGCGACCTCCGGCTCGTTGAGATGACGAAGCCTTCATATCCTCATTGGCTGAGGTTTCAGCACGTGGACAGTGGGTGGCGGTGCTTGTTGAGCCTCGTCTCTCTCTTTTTTTGGGCTGGATGGTTTGGTGTACGTGGGTTTATTTGTAATAGAATTAGTGCTTTCAGTTTGGGTCTCTTTGGGCCGTGTAATCTCTCTTTAGTATGTTAATAATATCAGATGGCAAACAAAAAGTATTACTCTTTAGATTGGAACAAAACCAGGATCATTGTGAGAGACAAGATTTCACTTCTTAGATTTTAGGTTAGGTCAAGAGATGTAATGAGAATCGTGGGCTGAATCCCGTAAATAAGCTTAAGGAATAAAGATGATTTTATTGATGAGTTGAAAAGATGATGAATACAAAGAATATATTTTGAGATGATTACAAAGAATGCGTAATGCTTTTTGTCTAGTCTAAAAGTTGGTATCCGGAGGAGATCCCCTTGTTTTTTATATTCTCCGTCTTTATATAGTCTAGGTCTCGTCGATAGCTCCTTAACCGATCTCCGAGATATACGGCTTCAGTTACGTACTTGCTCCAGGTTCCTCTTGACCGAGTCTTCTCGAAGTATCAGCTCCCTTTATATCGTGACCTCTATTATGACGACTTCCAGGTCCGGCCTTCAGTTCAGCTTCCAGCTCTCGTTAATGCGATGGACTTTATATGGCCCACTTGGTAGCTCACGTTTTACCGGTACCTCACCCTGAGGGTCATATTCGGGTCCAACAGTTGCCCCCAGCTTCCGAATAAAATCTTTTGTCTCGAAAGCTAGAATCCAGCTACCGACCTTATCTTTTTGTTAAGGTAATGATTAGATCTTATCCCATTTAGATTCGACCTACTTGATCTGACGGTCTTTATTCTATTTGGCGATATCTACGGCTCAGATGGAGAGGATTTGAAATGACTTTTCCGAATCTCAAGAGGTGATGGGATATAAAGCTGTAAGCATTAACTGCTACGCCTCCCACTTTCTCCACGCCTCTGTTCAGTTTTCAAGGTAACTTCTCTCCTCTCTCTTTATTTTACTGCGATTTATTTTTTTTATCTTCCTCGTTACTTTTCTCTGTAAATCTTCTCCCAAACCTTGCAATCGATTTTCTCCTTGACCCTCCCATACCATGAATCCTCCGAAAGAAGGTTCCGGTGAGTCCGGGATGCCTCCCTCTGCCTCCGGAGCTAAACTATTGGAGGTTAAACAAGAAGTCGGAGCCAAGATGAAGGGGAAGAAGAAAGCCAGAGAGACGGTTGCGACCAGAGTCTCTAAGCGGAAGAAGAAGGACGATTCCAGCGGAAGTAGTCCTCATTCACCCTCGTTATTGACAAGTCAGGAGGTGGTTAACCTCATGGTTCAAGCACTTGGCCGGAAGGAGCTTGCTCAAACTTGCGGTCCCGATGATACCCCCGAAACTGCTCCAGCGGGCTGGTTTTGTTGTCACGAGAAGTATATCTCAAAGTGTCACATGAGATTTCCTCTCCCGACGTTGTTGCTTGATCTCCTCGATCATTACCAGTTGGCTCTTTCCCAACTCTGTCCCTCAGACATCCGAGTGATAAACGGTTTTATCACTAGATCTAGGGAGGAAGGAGTCGATGTTGGTCTTACCGAGCTTATGAGCCTCTTCTCCTTGAAGGAGAGTGCTTCTAAGCAAGGCGGTACCGGAACCTTCTACCTCCCTAGTCGTCCCAATCATGTCATCTTTAGATTTTCTAGTAGTGATGATGACTGGAGGAAGAAGTACTTCTATGTTAAGGTCGATCCTTCGACGGTCCCTGTAGGTCGGGATCTCAGGATTACTTGGGCTAACACATCTGGTTAGGATTTTTAGGGATAATCTTTATGGAGTTTATCTATTCATGGTTGATTAACTTTTTACTTGGATTTGTTTTGCAGAAATTGAAGATCCTCCGAAGCTTTCTACCAAGCTTACCAGGGCTCTGTATCGCAAGTTGCATCAGACTCCTTGTACATGGCCTGCTTATACCACATCTCGAATAGGTGCAGCCAGGTTCCCAGACGTCTACAACGCCTCTTTTCAAGATCCCATTCCTGCTGAGAACCTTGAGGGTAAGTTCAAGCTCGAACCTTTTCCTAAATAATTTTGCCGTTTTTGAAGTTTTCCATTCTCATAAGAATTTTCGTTGTTCCAGTTTCTGCAGGGGATTCAGTTGTATCAATTTCAACCGGTGCTAGTGCTTCAGGTACCGAAAAGACTAAGTCAGGTGACATGACTCTAAGGCCATCATTTCGTTCTAGGGGTAACCCCTCGAAGGCTGCCAGTATCTCCCGTGGGGGAGATAAGAGCCAAGGGGGATCTTTTCTTGATTCGGTGAAGGATGTCCTGGATGATGGAGTATCCAAACCTGCTGCTGAGGCTACTCCCACCGATGTCGTAGCTCAGGATGCTGCTCCTCTCCCTGAGGTCCAGGTGCCGAAGGCTGATTATCAGGCTCCGAGAGGTACTTCTGAGGTTGAGCCGTCGAGGCATAAAAGGCCTAGGACCGACCAAGCTGGAGTTCCCGCTCGATCATCCTCCTCGTCTTCCAGAGGAGGAACCGTGGGGTGGAGTTTTACCCATTCGAAGCCGGGGTCAATCTTGGATGACCCTTGGGGCTTGGGTGCGATACTAAGGCATCTGAAGAGGGTAGGATGTCCCCTTCCAGCGCTCAAGGACCTGACAAACCGAGATGAGTATCTCGACATTGCTCACTGCATGGGTCATGTATATGATTTTATCTTCTTCATTTAGTTAGCAATTTTTCTCCTGAGGATGATAACGTATGTACGCTTGGTTTTGCTCCAGTTGGCTGGTGCCATTAACAGGGCCCAGCTTAAGTTTGAGAACACTCTGCAAGATGCCCCCAATGCTGGTGAGCTCGCCGAGGTTACTGAGCTGGTTAGGGCTGCCAAGGCTGACCTTGATCAGGCCCGTGCTCGAATTTGGGAGCTCGAGTCTGAGGTGAAGAGATTGGGTTCCAAGGCTGATGCTCAACAAGGGAAGATTGAGAGTCAGGAGCTCGAAATCCAGGTGAAAGGTAGAAAGATCAGTGAGCTGGATGCTGCTCGAAGGATAGCTGAACATCAGGTCCGTGACCTCATCGCTGCGTCTCAAGACAGCCAGAAAAATAAGGAGGCTGAAGTCAAGCTAGCTGTGAGGGAGGGGAAGAAGGAGGTCGCCGAAGCTTACGGCAAGATCCTGGCTTGTGTTAAGGACAAGTTTGCTAGGAAGAAGGAGGAGGTCAGTGCCTTAGTTACGCCCAAGAGCTCCAAGCTAACGCTGACCTCTTGAAGGACATGTTAAGCAACAAGATCCAGAGTGTTGAAGAAGAGTACAACCAGCTGGTGGCTTTGTTGCCGGAGGCGACGACAGCGTATGAGAAGGCTCAAGTCTCTGACTTTTCAGTCAGTAAGTTTTCCCTTCCCCAGATCTCGGACAGTTCAGGTACTTTCGAGATTAACATGTTTAATCCATCCTTTTCTGGGGAATATGGTTCTAACTTGGATTTGATGGCTCCTGACTTAGCTCCGGTCGAAGCAGCTCAAGGAGGTAATGATGATGTGGCTGGAGGGGAGGTTCCTGTTGGTGAACCGGTCCAGGATGATCAGGAAGGTTGAGAGCTGGAGCTCTGTTGATCTTATGTCTTATGTTTTATAAGATTTTCCGCTTTGTCTTTGTTTAAGTTCTACGACTTCAGTGCCTGAGGAGGCCTTTAAACCTTTATCGATGTCTAAGATTTTAATAGCCTGGGGAGGCTTTTAAACCCTTTATCATATTTAAGACTTATTTACTTTCGTTTCGAGCTTTTGAGCTTGATCACGTCTTACTTAATCATAGCGATTGCTGAATCGAATTAGGACCTTTAGTTTCGATTTGTTGTAAACATTTTTGCTTAGTTAGTATTTGGTCATGAGGACTTCGAAAAGGGGTCCTTGACATTATTTCGGAAAATCTGGGGACCTGAGTCCGATTTGAAGGTTCTGGGACCTGGCATCCAGGTTTGTGGGAACCTGAGCTGGGCTCGTAGGGACCTGAGTTAGTTCGAAGGATTTTGGAACATTTGGACTTTAACAGATGAAGTTGAGGAACTCTGAGATTTAACTGATTTTTTAGGATTTTGAGACCTTTCGGTTTTGATAAGGATTTTAAGACCTTGTTGAATGCTTTAGGGTTTTAAGACCTTAGATGTTTATTAAGGATTTCAAGACCTTAGATGTTTGTTAAGGATTTTAAGACCTTAGATGATTGTTAAGGATTTTAAGACCTTAGATGATTGTTAAGGATTTTAAGACCTTAGATGATTGTTAAGGATTTTAAGACCTTTAGTTGTTTGTTAAGGATTTTGAGACCTTAGATGATTGTTAAGGATTTTAAGACCTTTAGTTGTTTGTTAAGGATTTTAGGACCTTTGGACTAATCGAGGATTTTAAGACCGTAGGTTCAGATTTTCCGGGACCTGAATTTGTTCAAGATAGTTGAGCTTAGGTTCCGATTTAGGGAGACTTGAGTTTTCTTGGAGGGTTCTAAGACCCTTGACGTTTACGAAGCTGAATTAGTTGTTTTATTAATGTCAGATATCAGAGAATACATGATTCGGATTATTTATACAATAACTGTTTTTGGGCTATGTGTTCTTGGTGATGTATGTCCCTCTTGCTCAGGTGAGGAGGTTGGTGAAAAGAGGTTGGGGCTGCACTCATGTCGGAGTTGCCTACGTACCCAGTCAAGGGATCAAGCCAAACGTAGTTCAGGGGATTTGGGTACCTAATGATAATATCTTTTGAGATTCGTGGCGTTCCACGATCGGATTTCAGGTACCCCGGTTCGTACCTTCTGGAGTTTATAGACTCCGGGTCGTACTATGTGGATAATTCGGTAGGGTCCTTCCTAGTTGGTTCCTAACTTTCCAGCTCCTGGTTCTTTAGTTCCTTCGAACACCTTTCTAAGCACCAGGTCACCTACAGTGAACTGCCGGGGCCTTACTTTGGAATCACTACAAGAAAAAATGGTATTGATAGCAGGAGAAAACCGCTATCAAATGTCATAGATAGCATATTATGAACCGCTATGTCTGCCCCAGCTATAATAGGTTTTCCGTCTGCGATAGCAGTTTTCCAAAGGCTATTATATTGGAAACCTACCATAGCGTTGTTTTTACTATTTGCTATTACAGGCTTTTGTTATTTTTATTTTTATTTTAAAATTATTAATTAATTTTAATATAATTAAAAATATATAATCGATTTTTAACATAACTGGTTTGATAATAAAATCGGTTTATTAAGTAAATCTTGGTTTACAAATGATATCGGTTTAGTAATCTAAACCTAATGCTTAACCTAAAAAAACAAATTGACCCTACAACTAAACTCTTCGCCGTCAACTTCAACTCCATCGATTTCTTCTTCTTCTTCTACTTCATTGTCTTCACCGTCAAGCTCTTCTCTTCCACCACCATCAGCTCATTCTCTGGTTCTTCTCATCTATCTCTCCTCCCTCGTCTCTGAACAAACTCCAGCTCATCTCTTCTCTCTCGCTCGACTCCAACTAACGACCCACTGCTTCTGCTACCCTCCTACTCTTCTTCCTTGTCCACCTTCCTGTAACAAGAACAACAAATAAAAAAAATCAAACCACAGAGAAAGAGAGCGAGAGACGGTGAGAGGTGACCTGTGGTGGTGGTGAAGATGGATCTGAGAAACGGCAGAGAAGCTCATCAGGCGCAGAGCTTATCTCGGCCTAATCAAAACGGCTCGTCTCTGGGCTTCGTCGTTAGGCAGATGAGCTTTGCGAGAAACAGAACTTGAATCGCGAGCCCTTTATCTTCTCGTCTCGAGACATGCTTCTTCGATCCGGCGTCGGTGGTTAGTTTGTTTCTGAAAGAGACAGAGAAAATGATAGACAGAGATGAAAGAAGAAAGTAATGAAACGTGAGAGAGAGAAACAAACACAAAAAGATCAAATCTGGACCCTTCAAATTATTAAATCTATGGTTAAAACTATCGATCCACACAACACTTTCGTAGCCAATAGGATGAAAGAGGTGACCAGAATAAAATAAAGAAAATAAAAAATCTGTGTAATTGTATTGTATGGTTTTTTGTCAATATTTTATGGTTTATTGTTGTTTTAGTTTCTTTTAAAATGTGTATAATTTTATATAAAAGTGTTTAATCTTTTACAAAAGTAAGATAAGCAATTTAATTATATGTACTACATAATATTTGGTTATTCGAGAACTAAGATTTAATTATAAATTTTAAGGATTTCATATAAACTTAGTTTGTAATTTTAATTGTGGTTTATATGGATATTATTGAAACTTTATATTTTTTTAGTTTAAACTTTAATTTGTTTTAAAATTTAAAGATTGGGAATCAATTTAGAAGACATTAGATTAATATTTAGATTATGATTTGGTGTAGAGTTCAAGGTTTGAAGTGTAATATTAAAGGTTAATTTTATGATTTTAAGATTAAATTTAAATTAACAAATATTGATTTTCATTTAAGATTTGGAACTACAGTGTGGGAGTTGAACAAATTATGTTAATGTTTATATTAAAAATTATGAGTATAAAGTTTATGTATAGAGCTTAGGATTTAGATGTGTGTTTAGGGTATAGAATTTTACTAAGGATTTATGGTTTATGTTTTGGAAGTTACAAATTAAGATTAAAAAAATAATTTTGAGTTTACGTTCATGATTTCAAGTGATATTATAAAAAGATTAGAGTTAAGATTTATGTTTGAAGTTTTGAGTTTAAAACATGTTTAGGATTTAGAGTTTCAAAGATTAGAAATTATTTTTTCATAGCAGTTTTCAAAACAAAGCTATTATAATGTGCTATCGAAAAAAATAGAAAAAATAATGTCATGGCGCTCATTTAATTTTTACGTAAGTATTGGCGGTATTGGTGGTTTTCTTTTCCCGCTCACTAATTTTTCACAATAGCAGTCATTAACTGCTATCAATATAAATCAAAATAAAAAATTGATCTTGCATAGCATTTATGAAAACCCTGCTATTATAATGTGCTATCAATACCCGTTTTTTTTGTAGTGAATTATAATGCCGAGCCATTGCTTGCTGGTAATTTTGAATGCGGAGCAAAGCTTGGTCTCGTCTTTCCTCGATTAAGTCGAGGCTGTCCATCAGGAGCTGGTTGTTAGCTGCGGGGTTTGAGGTGCAGAGCTCTCGTCGGAGGCTGCTTGCGGTGGTTTCTGCTGGGACGACAGCTTCCATCCCGTAAGCTAAGGAGAAAGGAGTTTCCTCTGTAGCTTTTTGTGGGGTGGTTCTGCAAGCCCATAGTACTTCGGGTAGTTTTTCTGATCAGAGCTCCTTCTGAGCTCCTAGGCGTTTCTTGAGGTTTGCTAAGATCGACTTGTTAGCAGCCTCCGCCTGGCCGTTACCTTGAGGTCGCCGAGGTGATGAAAATGTGAGGCGGATGTTCCACTTATCGCAGAACTTTTTGAAATCGTGGGATATGAACTGTCCTCCGTTGTCGGTTACGATTTCGTATGGGACACCGTGCCTACATACAATGTTCTTCCAAACAAATCCTTCGACCTCAAATCTGTTTATTTGTTGGAAAGCTTCAGCTTCGATCCATTTCGTGAAGTAATCGGTTAGGACGAGGAGGTTTAGTAATTTCTTTCCTTTCCCTGAAGGTACTAATGGACCTACGATATCCATGGACCACCTCATGAACGGGTAGAGAGCTGATATGTTAGATAGCTTTTCCGCTGGTTGGTGTATGATCGGTGCATGCCTTTGGCATTTGTCGCATGATGAGGAGTAGATCTCACAATCCGCGATAATAGTAGGCGAGAAGTAGCCTTGTCTTTTAATTCGGATAGCTAGAGCTCTGCCCCCAGAATGGTTTCCGCAGGAACCGTCGTGCATTTCCTTCATGAGTTTCATAGCTAACAGACCATGAACGCATTTTAGGTAAGGTCCGGAGACACTTCGTTTGTGGAGGGCAGACTCGATTATGCAATATCTTGCTGCTAAGGCTTTGAGTTTTCGAGCCTCCCACTTATTGGGTGGGATTTTTCCCTCGAGGATGTAATCCATGATCGGTATCCTCCAGTCTTCTCTTCCTACAACTTTGTTGTGAAGAGAGGAGGGAGGTTCCTGTTCGGGACCTGGTGTAGTGGTGCCCCCGGGGATATTCGTTGGGGTCGGTTCTAGATTCTGAGGAATATCTCCAATTTCCTCGTTGTCCCCTGTGGTTTGTGTTGCTTTTTTAAGAGCTGCGCGGCTTCTTGTTTGTACTTTTAGGACGAGTGGTTCCGAGGTTTGGATGGTGCCCCGGGGGGTATTCGTTGAGTTAGGCTCAGGGGAGTTCGAACTTCGGTGAATACCCTCACTTTGGTTATGGCCCTCTAAGTTTTTTGTTGCATTGTCAGGGGTGTGTTTTCTGAAGCTGCGTGCTTTGGTTCTAGGGAACCAGAATGTCGTGAAGACTTGGGTAGCTTCCGTGGGAGGGCTGTTATCCTCAACTTTTGCTTTTGATTTGTTATCTAGCTCAGCTTTGGTAGCTATGTCGATACTCGGCTTTTCAATTCCTTCCAGGGGTATAATTCGTTTTACGAGAGGGTCGGATGTGGAGGCTAGCGCGGCGAGCGCGTCTGCTGAAGAGTTCTCTCCTCGTGGGATTCTCGTTAGCTCGAACTTATCGAACTCTTTTGTCAGGCCTAGGACTACTTTGAGGTATGCCCCCATTCTTTCGTCTCTCGTTTCGTATTCTCCGTGAAACTGGCTAGCTACCAGCTGTGAGTCACAGTAGGCGCTCAGCTCTCGGATTCCGAGGCTTAGGGCTAGTTTTAAGCCGGCGATTAGTGCTTCATACTCAGCTTCGTTGTTGGAAGCGTTAAATCCAAGTCTGTAGGATTGTTCGATGGTTTCTCCAGCTGAGGAGGTTAATCTTAGACCGACGCCGGAGCCTTGTTTTGACGAGGCTCCGTCCACGTATAGGCTCCATTTTGGGACCTCTATTTCTTGGTCTAAATGTTCGGACGCTAGCTCAATAACGAAGTCGGCAACGTCCTGAGATTTTGCTGCTGCTCGAGGTCTGTATTCGATATCGTATTCGCTAAGCTCTATAGCCCATTTAGCTAATCGTCCGGATTGGCTAGGACTATGCAAAATCGTTCGCAATGGCTGTGAGGTCATTATGATGATTGAGTGTGATTGGAAATATGGTCGTAGCTTCCTAGCAGCTGTCACGACTGCTAGGGCTAGTTTTTCCATGGTAGGGTACCTCGTTTCGGCGTCTATTAGGCTTTTGCTAGTATAATAGACAGGTCTCTGTTCGTTTTGTTCTTCTCGTACTAGCACCCCGCTGACTGCAGCTGCCGATACGGCGAGGTACAGATACAGTGGTTCACCTACTACAGGTTTGGACAGTATCGGAGGTTCCGAGAGGTAGGCTTTCAGCTGTTTAAAGGCTTCTTTGCACTTTTCATCCCACAGGAACTTCTTATTGTTTTTCAGGAGTTTATAAAATGGAAGGCACTTGTCGGTGGACCTGGATATGAATCGATTTAATGATGCGATTCGTCCGGTCAATCTTTGTACCTCTCTGGTCGTTTTAGGTGACGGCATTTCTAGATGTCGCTATCTGTTTCGGGTTGGATTCGATGCCTCTTTCGGTTACGAGGTAACTTAGGAATTCGCCGGAGGGTACTCCGAAGGTACATTTAGCTGGGTTTAGCTTCATGTCGTATTTGTTGAGGATGTCGAAGCATTCCCTTAGGTGGGAGATATGGTCCTCTCCCATTGAAGATTTGACTAACATGTCGTCGATGTAGACTTCCATGGTTTTTCCGAGTTGTCCAGCGAACATTTTGTTTACTAGCCTTTGGTAGGTTGCTCCCGCGTTTTTCAAACCAAATGGCATGACCTTGTAACAGTAGGTTCCTCGTTCGGTTATGAACGCGGTTTTTTCTTGATCTTCAGGCTCCATCATAATCTGGTTATATCCTGAAAAGGCATCCATAAAGGATAGGAGTTGGTGACCAGCAGTTGCTTCGACCAAACGATCGATGTGAGGTAACGGGAAGCTGTCTTTAGGACAGGCCTTGTTTAAATCGGTGAAGTCTACGCAGATTCTCCATTTCCCGTTCTTCTTTTTTACTACCACTGGGTTGGCTAACCAATCGGGGTATTGAACTTCTCGGATTGACCCGGCTTTCGTTAGTCGATCGACCTCGTCGTTAACGGCTTGGGCTTTTTCGAGACCTAGCTTACGACGCTTTTGTTTGATCGGTTTAAAAATGGGATCTACATTGAGCTTATGGGTGGTGACGTTGGTGTCTATGCCTTTCATGTCACTGGTGGTCCATGCGAAGGTTTTGACATTCTGTTTTAGGAATTCGATGAGCTCCTTTTTGGTTTCGAGAGGCAGCTCAGATCCGATGCTTACCTGTTTTTCAGGGTTCGAGTCGTCGATGCTAACTTTTTCGGTGAGGTTCTTAGGAGGACCTCGGATATTTTGTTGCATTTCGCGACTCTCCTGGACCTGTAATTGCTATTGGGGGGAATCTTTTATGATCTCAAATCCTCCCAGGTAACAGATCCTTGAAATCTTTTGGCTACCATGTACGGTAACTATCCCGTCGATTGTTATAAACTTCACGCATTGGTGATAAGTTGAAGCTACTGCTTTCATCTTGTGAATCCAAGGTCTTCCGAGGATTGCATGGAAGGGAGACGGTTTGTCGACAACTATGAAGTTGGTCATTTTCATGACTCCGTCAGCTATGACTGGGAGCTTGATGGTTCCCAAAGAGGTAGCTGTTTCTCCTGAGAAGCCTACGAGGTTGGATTTCTGGTCGACGATTTCATAATCGTCTATTTCCATTCCCTTTAATGCGTTATAGAAGATGAGATCGACGGAACTTCCGGTGTCAATCATGAGCTTAGGTACCTCGTAGCCTGCTATATTCAACGTTACGACGAGGGCATCGTCGTGAGGTCTGTCGAGGTTTGATGTCTCACTCTCCCAGAAAGAGATTTTAGTGTTAGACTCGGGTTTGGTCGGTTTGGACCGAGTATTGGACACAGCTTTCCGTACGTGACTTTTAATAGAGTTAACGGAGTTTCGACATACGTCGGACCCTCCGAGGATGTAATCGACCCTTGAGTCAGGGCTCGACTGGGGAGGTGTTTTACTCAGGAGGGCTTCGATTTGAAGACTTTTTCCTTGGGGGAATTTTCCAAGGACCATATCGACTCTTTTCTTGGGAGCTGGAGGTGGTGAATCTGTTTCTTTTTCGGGTGACCTCTCGCGTTTTGGGGAGTTATCCCGGGGACCTCTTTTCTGGTAAGGCTGTAGCTTTTTGAGGTCCACGTCTTTTATTTATCCGGCTGCGAATTTAGCAGCCAATTGACGTTGGAGGTCCCAACATTCTTCGGTTGAGTGTCCATTCCGATCGTGGTAAGAGCAGTGTTTGTTCTCATCGTAGCCTTTGGACCAGGGGGCTTTAGCTGTCGGGACAACAAGTTTTTCGTCTTTGTCGTCCTCGATTACATAAGAATGCTCTCCTTGAGTCTGGTTATTTCGGGAGCTCCCTCTTTTATGAGGTCCCTTCCCGTCGGAGGCTTAGCCTTTCGGATGATTCTGAGGTTTTCGGTGGAGCTTGTCTAATGCTGCTGTTTCCTCTTCCAAGGTGATATATCTAGAGGCCCTATGAAGGGCGTCATCGATAGTTGGGGGAGGATTTAGCGTTAGCTCCGAGAAGAAGCCTGATTTGTACCAGAGACCTCTCCTAAGGGCCTCGATGGCTACTTGATCGTTAGGGTTCGAGAGTTTGGTTCTTACTGCCCTGAACTTCTCAATGTAGACTCGCAGTGAGTCTCCCAATCCTTGTCTGATCTTCCAGAGATCAGCCTCAGATGCTTGTTTCAGGATGTGGGTTGAATATTGTTTCATGAAGGCGTTAGCCAACTGATCAAAGCTGTCTATAGAGTTCGGCTCGAGGCCGGAGAACCACTCGAGAGCTGTTCCGATCAGGTTTTCAGCAAATGTTCTGCAATATCCTGCATCACATTCTTCTTTTGTGAAGTGAGCTTTAACGATGGCTAATCGGAAGGCTCTCAGATAAGCTTTCGGATCTGCGTTCCCATCGTATTCGGGAATCTTAATTTTTCGAGTGTCTCTTATGTAAGAGTTGGCAATTCTATCGGTGAATGGAGTCCCACGAGTCTCCTCAATTAAACTCTCGATTTCGGGAGCTGAGCTCGTCGCTTTGTGAACTTGAGCTCCCAATTTCTGGAGAGCGGCGTGGGTTCGCTCCATGTATCTACGAATTGCGTCAGGTCCCTCGAAGGGAAGGACATTTTGGTCATTATCAGATACTCGGGGAACAGGTTCCTGACGGGACCTGGTTCGATCGTTTTCCCAGTTAGCTGGCGAAACCGGTCGCTCATTGGTTCTCAGGTTCCGAGCAAGGTTAGTGCGGAGGACTACAGGATCAGCATCCGTCCTTTGATATTCATCGGTATTTGGGGTTGAAACCCTAGCTTGAAGCACTGAAGCTGATGTTCTGCCCCCGGACGGTATGTTGGTTCCTGCTCCAGACTCGGAAGGAGGTGGCGGTGGAGGCAAACGGGTGCTCCCTCCAATGTTTCGGCTAGGTATGGAGCTAGTTGTAGCTACATTGCTCCCCATGGTGCTGGTGATAGGTGGGGTAAGCGTAGGAGCTGTCCTAGCGCGAGGCGTTTGGAAAGCAGGTTCCTGACCATCTGCTCCAGGGCTATCGGGGGAGAAGTTCAGACGCTCTCGAGGGAAGGAGGGGTCAGCTAATCGTTCATGGAACGTGATCCCTCTTCCCTGATGGACGGACGGTTGGGTTGTTGCGGATTAAGATCTGGTTATCTCTTCGAACTGTTGCTGCCGTTCGGCTAGCTGTTGCACCGTTCGCTCGGTTTCTTGAGCTTTGTCCACTAACTGGAGCATCATCCGCCGGATCTCAGAAAGCTGAGCTTCCGTTTGGTTCGGAACAGATTGATGCGATGGGTTATTGAGGGCTGAGGACCCAGAGGTGGTCCCTCCGGAGGCTCTCGGGTTATTTGCCCCCGGAGCAGTGCGATTCGGTGAGCTATTGCTCAGGTTCGATTGATCGGGGTTAGATGGATTGGTTCCATCGAGTGGATTCATCCTTAAGCTTTGGAGAAAGGGATTCGATTGATTGTCCCCACAGACGGCGCCAATTGTGAGAGACAAGATTTCACTTCTTAGATTTTAGGTTAGGTCAAGAGATGTAATGAGAATCGTGGGCTGAATCCCGTAAATAAGCTTAAGAAATAAAGATGATTTTATTGATGAGTTGAAAAGATGATGAATACAAATAATATATTTTGAGATGATTACAAAGAATGCGTAATGCTTTTTGTCTAGTCTAAAAGTTGGTATCCGGAGGAGATCCCCTTGTTTTTGATCTTTTCCGTCTTTATATAGTCTAGGTCTCGTCGATAGCTCCTTAACCGATCTCCGAGATATACGGCTTCAGTTACGTACTTGCTCCAGGTTCCTCTTGACCGAGTCTTCTCGAAGTATCAGCTCCTTTTATATCGTGACCTCTATTATGACGACTTCCAGGTCCGGCCTTCAGTTCAGCTTCTAGCTCTCGTTAATGCGATGGGTTTTATATGGCCCACTTGGTAGCTCACGTTTTACCGGTAACTCACCTGAAGGTCATATTCGGGTCCAACAATCATTACATGTACTTTGTATAGAAGTTCTCACTTCTCCAGTTTGTAGATTGGATCAACAAACTGACCAATCAATTACGCTTCTTGAACAAAAGATATTAATACATTTTCACATTTTGATTTCCAATATCCAGTATTCTTACCAACTTTTTACAAAAATACTGGATATATTACAATATTTTGTTTAGTATGAATTTCTATAATATGGAGCAACTAACAATCTTCAAAAACCAATAAGTATTTATAAGATATTTCGTATTTCCTTTGGGCTAGACTGGACCCTCGAAAATTTTATATCAATAAAAAATATGCCAAAATATAAATAAATTTTACCAGTGTTAAATACTCTCTCTGTTTCAAAATGTTTTAGTACAAAATACACAAATTAAGAAAAATATTATTTATATTCAAAATAATTGATTAAAGAAAAAAAGTAATGTAAATACTTAATTAAAGATAAAAAAGTAATATTGTCTTATTAGTTTTTACCTTAAAAGTCTCAAAACTTCATCTAATTTGAAACAAATTTTTCTTCCTAAAACTTCATCTAATTAGAAACAGAGGGAGTATATCACAAATATTTTTCTAACAACAGCGGTTAACTAATTAATTTAAAATTTCATAAAACAAAAATAGTTTGCATATATTTTGTTCTTTTGCATATCTTTTGCTTGTATTTTCCATATACTTTTCGTTTAATTATAAATGTACCATTTATATTATACACAATCATATAAAATAAAGTTAATCTATATTTTAATAAATATTAAAATTAAGTTATTAAAAAAGTAAAATAAAATTATCTTAAATAATATTTCCTTTTATTTAAACTACTAACAAGACTATACTCGCATCCAATTCAACAGACAATAATGGTAAGATCTCTTCTTTTTCACTTCAATTTGGCACCACAATAATGGTCTCATCTAATTAAAGTTCAATCCGCCTTATTGTTCTCCATAGTGACCAGATTGTGAAGCTCGGTAAAGTTGGTAGATTGTAGCTTTCTTCATGATCAGAGCCGTGACTACCATGTTACGAAAAAGGCTTTCGCCCCAGACCCCACTAATATATTGACATTTTGGGACCCCCATTTTAGCAGAAGTTTGGTTTAATGTACTGGTTTTAATTGTAGTTTTTAATGTTTGTGTCTCATTTGTTCAAAAAAGATTGTGTCTCAAATTTAATTATTTTTTGCTTAATTTTTATTTCTTTTTTTGAATTAGGCATTTCTAAAAATAAAACTAGGTTATAATCTAAGGGGTCATATATACATCTGGTTTGAACTAGATGTAAAAAAAATGTATAAACAGCTTATATCAATAAAAAAAATTTGACTAAATATTAAGAAAATTTTAGTTTTAAAATTTTGCCCTGATCCCCTAATAACCTTCGCACGGCACTGTTCATGATTATAAGGAGGCGCATGAAAAATCAAGAGAGCAGAAGACAAGATTTCAAGGTCTGATCAAAGTTGAAAAAAAAACACGAAAACTCTGTAAACTAGCTTTGATTTTTCAAGGGAAAAAAGAAACAAGTAAAGTGCAGTACCAAAGCCATAAGAGGCAACAAAAGACTGAAAGTATAAAAAAAGGATTTCAAAATCATGAGAATTTCTTCTACCCCATGAGATATTTTAAAATATTTTGGAGAAAAATTCTTATGATTTTGAGATATTTTAAAATATCAACAGATTCTTTGATTTTTGAGAGATTTTTGATTCTTGTTTTATATACCTTACAGTTTTTTTGTTTTGTTTTTGAGGTTGTCTTTCTCAGATATTTGTCGTAGGATTGTGATTTTCACTAGTGACTTTCAATAATGATCATTTTAATCATATAAAACAGCTTATACTGTTATACACATATACAAGAAAACACATTATATAATTTTTTTAAAAAATATATGTAAATATTTTTTTATAAAATTAGATATTTCAAGAAAAAGATATTATCACAGTTTGAAAGAGTTAATCAAAAGCTAGTAAATTATCTTAAATCATTTACCATGATGCATATTACTGTAGTTGAGTAGCCTCAAGCAGAATAGTCACACGCCAAGGTTTTCCAAATTTTAGGAGAGATGATATATTATCACGTGTTGTATGTATGGAATTTTGTCCTTCTCTAGTTTATAGATTGGATCAATAAATTTTCCAGTTAATTATGGTTGTTAAACATACAATATCACGTTTAGATTTGATTTCAGTTAAATCAGTATTTCATGGGTTTTGACTCATTCACAGCTCAACAGCATAAGGGCAGAAGCATTGGTCAACCCTTCTCAAGGGTTCATAAAGTCAATTTTTTATTATTATTTTTTTTATTTTTTTCATTTTGATTTTTTTTTAAAGAAAAAAAATAGGTGAACCAATCGCAGGCCGCCACATGACGTGGGGTCTACGTAACAGTAATATACCGGGTTCATTCTGAAGAGGCGCATGAGAGAAAAGTTCATAACTCTGGATTTGTTTATTGTTATTTTGTCTCGATATCCGTATGAACCTCATTTAAAATCCAGCAATGCGCTTGGCCTAAAAGGCTTTATTTCCCATGAGCCTATAAACATATTTTTATGCTGATTCAGTAATTCTTACAATTGGCGGCTCTATGTATAATCGTGATTGCGTTTGGGTCTCATTATGAGCACGTGGCTCGTGAGCTTTTACTAATCAAAAAGATCATGATTAAAATGGGGACTCTTTCTCAGGAAAATCGCTCCCAAAACCGAAATCTTCTTTAATTGTGTCTAAATCATTTACGCTAATACTCTATTGTCTATTAAACCAACTTTTGAAGGAAAAAAAAAAGAATTACTAAACCAACTCTATCATCCAATCTGTCGAGTTTTTTGGTATTGATTCTTTACGCTTATCTTGGTTTGCAATATTCGTTCTAGACATATCCACATATCTCTTGGACCGACCAAATTAATGAACCAACTCACTCTAAAAATAAATAAATTAAAATATAACACTATGAATATACGTTAATATCAAAAACCAAAACCATCTGAAAACATACACAGAAACACCAAAAAAATAAAAGTATGAGAATACTCTTTCTCTTCTTCTTCTTCTTCTTCCTCTTCTTCCACTCATCATCCTCCTCAAGAACTTCATCAGAATCTCGCATCTTCATCTACGGTGGATGTTCACCTGAAAAATACACACCAAACACTCCTTTCGAATCAAACCGCGACAGTTTCCTCTCCTCCGTCGTTACTTCCTCCTCAGACGCCTCGTTCAATAGCTTCGCCGTAGGCAACGACTCTTCTTCCCCTTCCTCCGCCGCCATCTTCGGCATTTATCAATGCCGTGACGATCTCCCTTCCTCTGACTGCTCAAAATGTATCAAAAACTCCGTGGACCAAATCACTCTCCTTTGTTCTTACTCTTACGGTGCTTCTCTCCAGCTCCAAGGCTGCTTCTTGCGTTACGAGACCTATGATTTTCTTGGGAAACAAGACACTAGTCTTAGGTATAAGAAGTGTAACTCCAAGAGGGTAGAGAATGATTATGATTTCTTTAAACGAAGAGACGATGTGTTGTCGGATCTTGAGTCGACTCAACTAGGTTACAAAGTTAGCCGGTCCGGTTTAGTCGAAGGTTATGCTCAGTGTGTTGGTGACTTGAGTCCTAGTGACTGTACGGCTTGTGTTGGAGAAGCTGTTGGGAAGTTAAAGAATCTTTGTGGCTCCGCGGTTGCAGCTGAGGTCTACTTGGCTCAGTGCTATGCTCATTATTGGGGTTCTGGCTACTACGACTCTTCTCCAGGTCGGTCCATAAATTCAAATATACTTAAATCTATTTTGTGTTGCTTTAATTTTATTAATCGTTTACAACTCTCACACACATAACATAGTCTTGCACACTAGTTTAAACATGAATCATTGCAGTTTTTTTACTCTATTATTCAATTAAACATGCATGCACAATTTATTAAGTTTGAATGATGACATATTAGTTGCGGAACTTAAAAAGTTATATATATTGAGCTTATTAGTTATCTTTCATGGACTATAGTTAGTGCTATGATTATGTAATTTAAACTAAATCATTTTTATGGAAATGTGTGAGAATTTGACCTAGTATTTAAAATTCTGCCGCTCGTAAGTGATAAAATCACGAGTGCAGTGGCTTGGTTGCACGAGAAAGCTGAAGAAATCATACTTTTTAATCCTTCTTTATTCTGGAAGACACCATTAAGTATTGAACAAAATAAAATTAATCTTTTGAAATATTCGTTCGAAAATTCGAGCATTGTGGTTATAATATGATTGTCAGAAAAGAATGTTGTTTGCAGTATATATACTATTCTTTTCTTTATAGGCATAGCCACACAGGCACACATGTCCCCATTTGCAACTTTATTTTATTTATTCGTTAAAGTTTGATCGATATCACACTGTAGGAAAGTCACACTACAGTTTATAAATTATAATGCTTAGCTTGATACTATGGTCTTAGCATGTGTACTTTGTGACATACTATACTATATATCTAAACTAATCTTACTTTCGTAATTAAGATCCAACGAACAGAGATCACGTGGGGAAATCAATTGCGATCATCGTAGGAGTCATTGCTGGATTCGCAATTCTTGTTATTCTCCTCTCCCTCTGCAGAAACTCCATGCGTAAGTATATGCTTACTTGCCTAATATTCACATAATTCACTCACTATATTAAGATTTGAATATAACTGAGTCGCTAAGAATTGTCATTATCGTATATACTATGATGCCGATTTGCAGATTGATACAAAGAAGTCATGATGCGGGATGAAAGATTCTAGAGGGACCTATTTTTTGTTTTTGTTTGAATTTATGTCGTAGGAACATATCCGTTACCTTAATGATTATTTTTTGTTTAACAAAAGGAAAAAAAAATACTTGAACCGACCTATAAAATAGTGAAACATATTCAGTATTCTGCCTTGAAAGATGATAACTTTATTCCATAGAAAATAGTTATAGGCTAATACCTGTTGGACCCAATTTTGGTCCAGTCGACCACGCGAGCCCGATAGTAAGAGATGGGCCGTAATATCACAAAGGCCCACAGATTATAGCGCCATAAAAAAGAGGTTAAGTGAAGACGAGTCGAAGGAAATGTCAAGGTGGTTCCCAAGATCGAGGATACGGTTAAAATGATCACGGAGTCGGGAAATTATAAAAAGAGACGAAGACAAACAAGAAAGAACATGTGAAAAACTCTAGAGAGCACACACTTTACATCAACTTCATTTCAGTATTTTTGACTTCGTTTTATCATTGTTCTTTCATCGATCTCTTCGTTGTTTTCGGTCTCATTTACTCTATTGTAATCGATCTCAGTTATCAATAAAAATTCATTTTTGTCAACGGATTTATGTTTACATCGTTGTGTTCTAAAGATATTATTGTTCACATTTTTGTGTCTACCCCAATTTATATTTCAAATACTATCAAATACCTTGTATAGATTTTAGGATCTACAATACCCACTTTCTTTAGCATCTTTAGTAGGCGCAATTCCACACACATTACTTAATTCGTAAAATATATGATAGAGATTGAATATCTTAAATGACTTTAAACCTGCCGGAAAATGACTATAAGGTTTATCCAACCTGTGTACATGTGGTTCGTGTACCGGTTCTAATGGTCACACCACATTTCCATTGGACCAATAACTTATGGATGGCGGGAGAGATCTGCTGGCCCACTAGTCTCCAAGCAGTGCAGCATGAAGTCTCACAGTATCTAATCTATAACGTTCTTCATGCCACTAAAAAGCTAGAGAGAATGCTATGTATAAATTTATGATTTCATATATATAATTCTTAGCTCGATACCTACTAACTTTTTTTAAAAAATAGATAGTTTACGGAAAAAGCTTTAATTAGTTATACAAAAAAAAAACTTAGGTTCACTCTAGAGAGTGAACCTCTATTTTCACCCACCAATAAAATTTAGTTGTTTAAGATTTGATATCTTTTTAAATAAAACCAAATAATAAAAATTTAATGAAAATAAAATTATGTTTTTAGATAAATAAAAAATAGTAGTAATTATATATTTTTTTAATATTGATAAATCTGTCGTCAACTAAACCCTAAATCCTAAATCCTGAATTCTAAATATTAAATCCTAAACCTTTGGAGAAAGCATGAACCCTTGAGCAAATCGTATATCCTAAAACGTTAATCTTAAACCCTAAAAAACCCTTAAAAACCCTTAAAACCCTTAAACCCTTAATCATAATCCATAATATTAAACCTTAAATTGTAAACATGAAACCCTAAACTCCTAAACAAATATTAAATCTTAAACTCTTAATCATAAACCATAAACCATTTTGGGATTTAAGATTTAGGGTTTAGTAATAGGGGTTAAGATTTAGCATTTAGAGCTTAAGATTTAGTTTATGATTTAGGGTATGATTTAAATTTAAGGGTTTAGGATATATGATTTGCTTAAGGGTTGAGGCTTTCCCCAAAAATTTAGGGTTTAATATTTAGAATTTAAGATTTAAGGTTTAGTATTTGGTGACAGATTTATCACTATAAAAAAACTTTTTTTGATAATTGTTACTATTTTTTTTATCTAAAAATATAATTTTATTTTATTAAATCTTTATTATTTGGTTCCTTTTTTAAAAGATATCAAATCTCAAAAAAGTAAATCCTATTGATGGATGAATGTAGATATTCATCTTAAGGTTGAATCTAAGTTTTTTTTTTTTTTTTTCTTTTTTTTTAAGAATAATACATAGCAAATTTAACAGAACATAACACAAGTTTGAAACGACAACATAAAACAACACACGCTCTCAAGGTTTTGTTTTACACTAACGATGTTAGCAAACATACGACCACACGAGATGGCATTTAGGATAACTATAGAATACGGCTTCTGCTGAATCTAAGTTTTGTTCTTATAAAAGTACGACTTTTGCAAAACAATATTCATATCTTATGGACTGAATACACCGAAAACAGAAAATTAGTACTTTAAAAGATCCCAGTGTAGTGGGCCGGAATAACCTATCATATTTACTCTCATAACGAGACGATGATGATTTTGTCGAAAGTGTTATTCTTATATATTGAAAGATTTAATCTAGTGATATTTCTCAACCCTTGGATTGAATACACTGAAGACAGAAAATTAGTACTTTTGTGTTTATATATTGCAATAGATCAAAGTGACAGAGTGCATCATATGCAAGATAAAGGGAAAATAACATCAAAGGAAGGGAGTATACCAATAGGCATCTTGAAGAATTGAAAAGCTCATAAAAACGAGTCCAAAAGCAGCAAAAAACAAATTCAGAAGACAAGGACAGAGTAATATAATCCAAAGACTATTTAATCTCAATCTTAGCCATATACACGTAGACGTTCACCTTGACACGCATTCGCATTAATTTACAACCAGTAACGTAAAACATAACTCATGAAAACTAATCTCATATGCATGGCTATCTACATGATAGAAACACAAGCTTACACATAGTCTTACACGTGCCTTATATCACTCTCCATGTGTTAGATTCCTCACTACCATCTTCATCTTCGTTCTAGAACAAGTGCCATTCCTCGTTTGCTATTAAAGACACAACAATACCAACAACAACAGTCGTTTTAAAACACACTTCAAGAAAACCACGAAAACACACCAACCATCCTAATAAAATATACTTTAGAAATGAACACGTTTGTTAAAACCACCGACTTCTTCACCATCCTGTTCTTTGTAGCCACTGCAACCGTCGCAATCTCGTTTGACACATCTGAAGTAGATGTGCTCGAGAGAGCTCAAGCTTCAGTCGTTGAAGCGAGAACCAGTTTTGGTTCAATGGCAACGGTTGAGGCAACAAATGAAGTTGCTAGAAGATATTATAGTTTGGGTCTAAGTGACTGTGAGAAGCTCTACGATGAGAGTGAGGCAAGATTATCAAAACTTGTCGTGGCTCGTGAGAATTTCACCGTTGAAGATGTCAGAACGTGGCTAAGCGGCGTGCTCGCTAACCATCACACTTGTTTAGACGGGTTGGATCAGTCACGTCAAGGCCACAAGCCTTTGGTCCATAGTAACGTCACGGTTGTTCTCGGCGAAGCCTTGGCCTTCTACAAAAAAACTAGAGGGCATATGAAAAAGAGTAAGAACATAAACATACGATCATATATGCATACGTAAGCTTAACATGTTACCAAAAAGGATAAAAAATAAATAATCTTTGCATACGTATTTTATATCAATAACCAAATAATAAGTGTCGGTGAGCAGTACCACCTTTTTAAAAGCAAACGGATATAATGCATGTTGTTAGAAAGAAAGCAAATATATTTAGTAACGTTCGTATTAGCCAGTGATTGATTTACACTAGAATGCATGGTTTGTCGTGAGATACACGAATTCGTACAAAGTCACTTTTATTATTGTGTTGATGATATGAATGGACCAGGGAGACCGAACCATGCACCGACGAGATCACACCATGCACCGACGAGACCAAATCATGGACCAGCGAGACCATACCACGGACCAGCGAGACCAAACCAAAGTGGAGGAATGTTAGTGTCATGGAATCCTACAGGGTCAAGGGCGGATTTCGTGGTGGCCAAGGACGGTTCGGCAACTCATCGGTCGATAAACCAGGCATTAGCCGCCGTTTCAAGAATGGGTAAAAGCCGGACGAATAGAGTGATAATCTACATCAAAGCGGGTGTTTATAACGAAAAAATCGAAATAGATAGACACATGAAGAATATCATGCTCGTTGGTGATGGTATGGACCGTACAATCATCACCAATAACCGAAATGTCCCGGATGGTTCCACGACTTATGGATCAGCCACATTCGGTACAGCAGTTACAAATATTTTACTAACACTTCCCATATCATATAGCAAATTTCTGCATGTTCTTATTTATTAATTATGTAAACATCTAGGGGTGTCCGGAGATGGATTTTGGGCACGGGACATGACGTTCGAGAACACGGCAGGACCACATAAACATCAAGCCGTGGCATCGAGAGTGAACTCAGATTTGTCTGTATTCTATCGGTGTAGTTTCAAAGGATATCAAGACACTCTTTTCACACACTCGCTACGTCAATTCTACCGCGATTGCCATATTTATGGTATTATATATATGTTCTTTTCAAATTTTATTTGTTAACGAAACTAGTAAAGTGTGATAATTAATATGGACTTAGAATTTGGGAAATATTTTGGATAGGCACGATTGATTTCATCTTTGGGGATGCGGCTGCTGTTTTCCAAAATTGTGATATATTTGTGAGACGGCCTATGGATCATCAAGGCAATATGATCACAGCTCAAGGAAGAGACGATCCACATGAAAATACAGGTATGTAATCTTTTGTGAGACCAATCGTTGACATCATGTTCAATAACTATAGTAAGTAGCAACCGAATCAATCAAATACACAAAAAGTGAACCTGAAGATGTACGTTATTAGAAACTAAATGCAGAACCTGACCGTGTTGGAACTTGGAACGCTTCTGCTATCGGTATATAGTAGACTACATATTCATGGTTAATTTGTATTAATTGGTTTCTGATGTCTTTTGTCTTATGATATTTAAATATAGGCATTTCGATTCAACACTCACGGGTCCGGGCCTCACCAGAATTTGAGGCGGTTAAAGGCCGGTTTAAGAGCTACTTGGGCAGGCCGTGGAAGAGATACTCTCGGACAGTGTTTCTCAAGACTGATCTCGACGGGTTGATTGACTCGAGAGGGTGGAGAGAATGGAGAGGCAGTTTCGCTCTGTCCACGTTGTATTACGGCGAGTTTATGAACACTGGAAGTGGAGCCGGGACTAGTGGAAGGGTGAGCTGGCCAGGATTTCACGTCCTTCGGGGCGCTGAGGAAGCTTCTCCGTTCACCGTCAGCCGATTTATACAAGGAGACTCTTGGATCCCTATCACCGGTGTGCCGTTTTCCGCCGGGGTTTGAGTTGGTCTTTAATAACTCGACGATAATATGAATGTTAACATATTTATTTTATAATGTTTTATGTTTCCTAGAATATTTTTTTTCTGAATATGGCATTAAAATAAATTTCATAAGCTAAATCGTCCCGAGGACAATGCATATGTCTACCAATCAAAAGCTAGAGGAATCGACCAGCACTGTATAAGAATAGTTCGGTTTCTGGTTCTGAACACGACTCCATGATCTACACTCTAACCTCTGAGATTGTGTTAATTCCATGCCATCTTCATAAGACGTATATACTATTTCATTCACTTTCTCAATCTTGGGTATAAGCGCATCCAAAAAAATAGAAACTAGAAAGACGATGTGTTCTCTAAAGCCCATTATCTTATTGAACTATACATTTTTTACTTCACCAATCGATTCCAGAATCCTAACCAGCACTATTGGTCGGTAGATGTTGGGGCTGGACGTTTGGATACTAGGATAAGAAAATAGCATCTAAAGACTCCGACTATTTGATATCAATTAGTTTAATATTAAATTATTATCTGATTTGACAAAGAATCGATATAAAATTAAAAAGAGTCAGTTAATTGTCGGAGTTTTAGTTATCATTTTTTCGAATTGATTATTAATTGAAAAATAAAATCGTGCTAATAATAATTCAATATTGAACTTACTAATCTCAAATAATTAAGGATTTAAATGCATATTTTTCCAATTCATGTCAGATATTAGGATAAAATAGATATTTCGGTCTGGAAATATTGAACTAATCTGAACAAAACCAAAAATTTAATTATAATTTGAGAATTTAGAATACTACAAATATAATACATATTTAAGTGTATATATATATATATATATATATATATATATATTAATAAAATTTTGGTTTGTGTTTTTTTTGAATATATCGTTTATATAAACATTATATTGGATATGATATTTTTTAATTCATATAGGATTCAGAATTTTTTGTTTAGACTCACTAATGTATGTGTAGTAAACAATATAACAGTACTTTTTGTCGAAAAAAAACAGTGTAATGATGTATATATATTCTCTGTGCTAAAATATGTAACTAGCATCTTTTTGTGGATTTATAAAATTCTGAAAGAATTTTTCTTTATCATGGCGGAATATCCAAAGACTATTTGGCAAAAAGGATAATGTAATAAAAATTGCTAAAGGCATAGGAGGATCACTAAACTCTTAGCCTCAATCAACGGCCACGATGAAGCCCTTCGATAGGATTCAACGGCCAGATCTGATATCCTTCATCATCTCCTACTCACTCATAAAATAAAGTAAGCAGAGAGTCTCTCATTTCATTCTCTTCACAATCCGAGAGCGAAACCATAATCCAAATGGCATCAACTTCCTCCCTCGCTCTCTCTCAAGCCCTCCTCGCCCGCGCCATCTCTTCCCACCACGGCTCAGACCAACGCGTCTTCTCCTTACCATCTCTCTCACGCGCCTCTTCCTCTCGCAGACGCAGCAGCAACGCCGCCGCGTCCAAACTCCGCTCTATCCGCCCTCTCGTCGTCCGCGCCGCGGCTGTCGACACGCTCGAGCCGACCACGGACGCGTCCATCGTGGACAAATCTGTGAACACGATCAGGTTCTTGGCGATCGATGCGGTGGAGAAGGCGAAGTCGGGTCATCCGGGTCTTCCCATGGGATGCGCTCCCATGGCTCACATTCTGTACGATGAGGTGATGAGGTATAACCCCAAGAACCCTTACTGGTTCAACCGTGACCGGTTCGTTCTCTCTGCTGGTCATGGTTGTATGTTGCTCTACGCCTTGCTTCATCTCGCTGGATACGACAGCGTATTGGTCAGTGCTCTTATTAAAGATTCATTCTTTATTGATAAAGCTTTGAACTTTAATGATAAAGTGGTTGACTTTATTGATAAAGGAGTTGACTTTACTGATGATAAAGTGATGGACTTTGTTTGTTTGGTTTTAGGAGGAGGATTTGAAGAGTTTCAGACAGTGGGGAAGCAAGACACCTGGACATCCTGAGAATTTCGAGACTCCTGGGATTGAAGTCACTACTGGTTTTGATACCTTTTTCTTATTATCTCTTTGGTTTGTGGGTTTTGTGAAATGAAGAAGCTTTTTTTTTATTGGGTCTCTCTCTCTATATGCAGGTCCTCTTGGACAAGGGATTGCGAATGCTGTTGGTTTAGCTCTTGCTGAGAAGCATTTAGCTGCTAGGTTCAACAAACCTGATGCTGAAGTCGTCGACCACTACACGTAATCTATGACTTCTGTTATCATTCATTCTTGGTTTGTTTCAGGCTCTGATGGTAGAAAACAATTTGTTTTAGGTATGTGATTCTTGGAGATGGTTGTCAGATGGAGGGTATTTCAAATGAAGCGGCCTCCTTAGCTGGTCACTGGGGACTTGGAAAGCTCATTGCTTTCTATGATGACAATCACATTTCCATTGATGGAGACACTGAGATTGCATTCACTGAGAATGTTGACCAGCGTTTCGAAGCCCTTGGATGGCATGTGATCTGGGTGAAGAATGGTAACACTGGGTATGATGAGATCCGTGCTGCCATTAAGGAAGCTAAAACTGTTACAGACAAGCCTACGTTGATTAAGGTAACTACACAGTTTTTTTAGCAATCAGACACTGGTTGGTCTAAAGAGTAAAAGACCTTTGGTATTGATGTGCCGTTATATGAATTTTGCAGGTCACTACTACCATTGGTTATGGATCTCCAAACAAGGCGAACTCATACAGTGTCCATGGAGCTGCACTTGGTGAGAAAGAAGTTGAGGCTACCAGAAACAACCTCGGATGGCCTTATGAGCCATTCAAGGTACCTGATGAAGTTAAAAGGTAATTAAACCTAAACAAACGCCAGCTGATTAAGTTTTGTACAATGGAACTGACTTACTATTTGCTTCACACAGCCACTGGAGCCGTCACACGCCTGAAGGAAGCGCTCTTGAATCTGACTGGAACGCAGCTTTTGCAGCGTATGAAAAGAAGTACCCAGAGGAAGCTGCAGAGTTGAAATCTATCATCACTGGTGAACTATCTACTGGATGGGAGAAAGCACTACCAGTAAGTAAAACTCTCATTTGTTATTCTATTTCTAGATATGAGGTTTTACAATATCTTTGTTTTTGTTCTATTTTAGACATACACACCAGAGTCTCCTGGTGATGCCACAAGAAACTTGTCGCAGCAATGTCTCAACGCCCTTGCTAAAGTTGTTCCCGGTTTCCTCGGAGGAAGTGCTGACCTTGCATCTTCCAACATGACACTCCTGAAAGCCTTTGGCGACTTCCAAAAGGCGACACCGGAAGAGAGAAACCTTAGGTTTGGTGTCAGAGAGCATGGAATGGGAGCCATCTGCAACGGCATTGCTCTTCACAGCCCTGGTCTCATCCCTTACTGTGCAACTTTCTTTGTCTTCACTGACTACATGAGAGGCGCCATGAGAATCTCGGCTTTGTCTGAAGCTGGTGTTATCTACGTGATGACTCATGACTCCATTGGTCTTGGAGAAGATGGACCAACCCATCAGCCCGTTGAGCACTTGGCTAGTTTCCGTGCTATGCCAAACACTCTCATGTTCCGTCCTGCTGATGGAAACGAAACAGCCGGTGCGTACAAGATCGCTGTCACCAAGCGCAAGACACCGTCTATCTTAGCTCTGTCTAGGCAAAAGCTTCCTCAGCTTCCAGGGACTTCCATCGAAGGAGTTGAGAAGGGTGGATACACGATCTCTGACAACTCGTCAGGAAACAAACCTGATGTGATCTTGGTGGGAACTGGATCTGAGCTGGAGATTGCTGCACAGGCTGCAGAGGTGCTAAGGAAAGAAGGCAAAACCGTGAGAGTTGTGTCTTTCGTCTGCTGGGAGCTGTTTGATGAGCAGTCAGATGAGTACAAGGAGAGTGTCTTGCCGTCTGGTGTATCTGCTAGAGTTAGTATTGAAGCAGCTTCGACTTTTGGATGGGGAAAGATTGTTGGAGGCAGTGGAAAGTCCATTGGCATTAATTCGTTTGGGGCTAGTGCACCAGCTCCTTTGCTCTACAAGGAGTTTGGCATCACTGTTGAAGCTGTTGTTGATGCGGCTAAGTCATTCTTCTAAGTGACTTGGGATCAGACCATCCTAAGGGTTTCACTACATTGTCTCATTACCTCAAAATAAAGTGCAACAAGACGCAAAGACTCTACTTCTTTCTTTTTTTCCTTGTTTCTTGCAATGCGGGTCAACATAGGTTTTGGGTTTGGGAAGAGAAGATATTAGAAGACAATGTAAAACTCTCTTATGATCATCAGTTGTGTATTGTTGTTATATGCTTGAAATTTCAGCAAATTTTCAAAAGTGACCTTACCTAAACAGACACTATCATTGGTCACTCACTAGAACTAACATTCTGTGGACAAGAATGACCTTAAAGATTAAAATAGGTTTGGTTCTTGGCAAATACTAATGATCACAGAGTGTATATCATCATCATCTACATTTTGGGGTCCATGTTTGTTAAAAGGAGATATTGAAAAAATGGTGAAGTTTCCACCATCACATGTATCCAAATATCCATATCCTTAGCCTTATTTAATCAGAGACGAAAGCTAACGTTGTCTTTTTTCAATTTGCTATCATGATAACAACGCAATAAGACCCCACAACTTTCCGGATATCCAAGTTTATTCTTGTGATAAAAGAATAAGCAAGAGCATGATGTTCTGATTCCCTCTCTGTGTAGTTGATTGAGATTTGGGCTTCTATAGATTCTTGCCCAGTAGTCATTCTAATTATAGATTCTTGGCCCAGTCTGAAATTCGCACGCACAATGAGAAAGGTAAAACGATGCTAAATATTAGCCAAACTGAAGTTAAACAAGAGTTTTCACTTAAATTCAAAATCGCATTGCAAGTTGTAAACCATCAAAACTATCGGAAACAGATACAAAAGACAATTGTCATAGAACTTGATTGCAATGCAATGAAATGGTTGTGTTCATGAAGGACTTTGACCAGCTCTTAAGCCACAAGAGTGCTTGCTGTGGTAGACTCACTGCAAAGGACAAACAAGAAAATTCGGATTAGAATCCACATAAGTAATTGACAATCATTGAAAAGTTTTAGAGAGTGTACTTACTACTTCCAGACGGGAGGGAGCTTCTTGGTCTTCTTGTAGTAACGAGCAAGACGGTGGATTCTGCTCTCCACAAGAATCAGCCTGAACTTGGAGTCCTTGTCTTTCCTGTTCCTCTCAAGGTGCTTGCGGATAGCAACAGCTTTCTTGATCAGGTGGTAGAGATCCTCAGGGATCTCAGGAGCAAGACCTTCAAGTAAATTACAGATGTATTAACTTCAATGTCTTAATTATTCAAACAAAACAAGACTCTAGATAGATAGACTGAAACAACTACCGTGAGCTTTCAAGATTCTCAAAATCTTGTTTCCGGTAACACTCTTCACCTGAGGGATACCGTGAGAGTCACGAAGGATAACACCAATCTGAGATGGAGTCAAACCCTTCTTCGCAAACTTGCAGATGGACTCATCAACCTATTAACGAACCAAGACAATCGTCAAGACGAATCAAAAGTAAACGCAATCCTCTAAAACAGTATCAGGTAGCAGCAAACGTATTACTATAGACTACATCATACATAGTATACATCATATAGTCCAAAGTAATAATCACATCAAGCTTCTAGCTTCGTAATAGGTCTTTCCTAGTGGATCTATTCAACGTTTATCAATGACTAAATCACATTACTTCTACTAAATAAATCACAACACTGATAAACTATGAATGATCTTATCCCAAACAATCATAACATTTCAGACACAAATCGATGTACGAAAGGCAAAACATAAACTTTAAATTTGGTGAATACGGATCTTACATCCTGGGAGGTTGTCTTGAGCCAGCTCGAAGGTGAGCGCTTGTACGGCAAAGCAGATGCAGAGATTCCCTTACTACACAACACAAAAACAGATGCGAAAAATGTAAGAGAACCAGTTTTCAAACAATGCTCAATCGAATACGAAGACGAAACAAGAAGACGAACCCTTTCGAGTGAAGCCTACCCATGCTGACGTCTGTGAACGGAGACTGCTTACTCTGAGGACGGCTTAACTCGGTTTCGTGCGGCTAGGACTGCGCTAAAGAGTGTGAAAGCCCTAATTGCTCTTTCTTTTATATACGCTCCTCCTCTTATGGTCGTATGTCATTTTCATTTTTCCCAGAAGCCCTAACAGGCTTTGTTTTAAAGGCCCATTAAATAAGTTGCCATCTTTAGGCCCATGTGTAAACCCCCGAGTAAGACCACCTCCATCGGTGGGTTTTAAGAAGGGTTCTAATCTAAAACAGCCCAAAAGAAAAATGAAAAATGGGTAAATGAGAGAGAACCGGGCCTCCATGAGCATCCTCTAGGATTATTAAAAACCCCTACGTGGCAGTTATGTATTGGCTAGAGCAACTCATCTGTTTTCTCTTCTCTCTCCTTTCGGTCCGAAGTCGAATTCTTCGATGTTGTCGAAGACATATCTCGAGTCTTCGCCTTTCTCTCTTCATCGGTGGTTGATCGCGACTTCGTTTCGCCGGTTGGTCATCGCCGGTCCCGTTCGGAGGCTTATCCGTCTCTTCATCGCTCTCTGTCTTCGCCCCTCTCTCTCCTCGCCGCTCTCTCGTCGTCGTCAAGCTTTTGTTCAGAGGAAAGCTTCAAGTGAGTCTGTAATGATAGGTTTTCTATTTTTGATTCAGCTTTATGATTTGTTAATGAGTCTCCCATCGTTTTCTATTTTTGATTCAGGTCCTAAAGGCAGAAACGTTGTGATTGGCTCACCTTGGCTCACCAAAAATCGTTATCGATGGTGTATCAGTCGCTAGAGAGGTAATACTTTGTGCTCTCTTACTGTAATAGACTCTGCTCTTTGTGGTGTTTTAAGATTCTTTTTATTTATATATGATTGCAGGTTGAGCTTGAGGATCCAGTTGAGAACATTGGAGCTAAGCTAGTGAGACAAGCGTTGTTCTTGCGCAAGGTCTCATCACTGAAGGTGTTAAAGTGGTGGCTGCTGGTGCAAACCCGGTCTTGATAACCAGAGGTATATACACTATACAAATCAGACTATTGTGTGCTCATTGCTCTGTTTCATTTTGCTTAAAAGGTTTTGTTTTGCAGGTGGAAGATAGTGAGCTAACAGATGTGGCAGCAGTTAGTGCAGGGAACAACTACGAAGTAGGCAACATGATAGCTGAAGCGAAGCCGAAAGTTGGTCGCAAAGGTGGAGCAGATCATTCATTGGGGGAACTTTAATGCGGGTAAGTAGACTCTTCTTTTAATGCTTGATAGAAATTGTTTAGGTTTGAAGTAAATGATATTTAGTGGTATTGCACTTGTTGCGTAGGTGTTGTGGAGTTGAAATTAACTACTTTGTTGGTTGGTTTAGGTTTAGGTAGATACATTGATTGCCATTAACACACTTTGCGTGTTAGACATTGTTTAGGTTGGAAGTAATAGCTCTTTAGGGTCATTGATTGCCATGAGCATCCTTTTGCTTATTAAAACCGATGAACTCTCACTAATTTCTTCAAACTGATCAAGCTTTCATATCTCCTTCTCCTCTGTTTTCTCATCTCATTGAAGTTCTTCTCCTCCTTCTCTTTCACATCACCTTCGCCATGGATCCCTACGCCATTAGCTTTCAGAACCTCTTAAATTGTCAACAAGTTAACAACTCCTTCTCTTTTCTCCATCCTGAACCTACCGTAGACCTCACCTCGTCTGATGCCTCTGTCTTCGGTACAGAAGATGGAAACGAAGAAGAACACACCGTCTCTCAACGTAAAGCAAGACGGAAGTGGTCAATCACTGAAGACACTGTGCTCATCAGTGCTTGGTTGAACACTTCCAAAGATGTTGTGGTGAGTAACGAGCAGAAAGTCGATGCGTTTTGGAAGCGCATTGCAGCCTATGTTCAAGCTAGTCCAAAGCTTGAGGGACTGCCAAAGAGGGTGGCTAGCAACTGTAAACAAAGGTGGGGGAAGATCAATGAGGGTGTGTGTAAATTTGTAGGTTGTTATGAAGCCGCAAGAAAGCAGAAATCCAGTGGCCAGTCTGAGGATGATGTGTTAAAAATGGCTCATGAGATATACTTCAACGATAAGAAGAGCAGGTTTGCAATGGAGCATGCCTGGTTGGAGCTTCGCCATGATCAAAAATGGTGTGGAGCTCCAACTACTCAAGACAAGCTGAACTCAAAGAGGAAAAAGTGTGATGACCACGGTGCACAAGGGTCGAACTCTGTGGCTGGAGAGGATGAACCAAGGCCTGCTGGTGTCAAGGCCGCAAAGGCAAAGGCAAGTGCCAAAGGTAAACGCATTGCAAAGGAGGAAGAGGATGACGCCAGAGAGCTTCAAGCTCTGTCTGATATAATTCTGCAGAAGCAGAGGCTTAACAACCAAAAAATTCTTGATAGGCTCATTGCTAAGACAGAGCCTCTCACTGACCTTGAGATCGCTTTAAAAAACAAGCTAATAACTGACATGTTGTCTTAGGTTAATTTGTTGTTGGTTAATGCAGTTGTTATGTATAATATTTCTTTTTATTGGTTAATGCTTCTCTTGATGTTTAATGACTTTGGTTAATGAAGTTTCACGTGTTGCTTATGCTTCTCTTGCTTGTTGTTTAATAAAGTGTATAATATTTCTTACAGTTATGGTTAATGCTTCACGATTGCAGGTGGAAGTATCAGAAGAAGACAACCTTTGTATCTTGTGGTCTTGTGTTTCATGATTGCAGGTGGAAGAACAGAAGAAAACAACCTTTAAATTGCTGTGACAGAAGCAGACAACCTTTGTTCACGTGTGGTCTTGTGTTGTGTATCTTAGTGTAACAACTTTGTTCACGTTTGTAACAAGTTTCGTTGTAACCAATTAGTTGTAACAACTTTTGTTCACGTTTGTATCAAGTTTTTTTTTTTTTTGGGTTACATATTTGTATCAAGTTAGTTGTAACAACCTTCACTTCTCTTTATAACGAAATGCAAGGAGAAATATTTTTTTTCTTGTTTATAACCAAGACATCCTCTTCTATTTTGCTTCTTGTTTGCTTCTCTTTATAACGTATCCTCTTCTATTTTGCTTCACTTCTCTTAATTTTTTTTTTCACAAACTTCATCCTCCAAAGCTTTCTCAACATGGCATCTTCTTCTTTCAATAATTCTGATTTCAATAATTCAGATGAAGAGGATGACAAGTTTGATGAACTTCTCGATGAAAAGTTTGATGAAATTATCGATAAAAAATTTGAAAAGCTTCTCCTTCGACATCAAAATCGTCAAAAAGCATCAAAGTCAAAAAAGAAACGAGCCTACATCGAAAGAAAGCGAGAAGAAAGACACTTACAGTTATGTAAAGACTATTTTAGTGAAGATGCAACATATCCTTCTCACATATTTCGACGCCGTTTTCGAATGACGAGGCCCTTGTTCATACGTATAGTTGATCGACTCTCCGCTGAAATTCCATACTTTCAACAAAGAAGAGATGCTACTGGAAGGTTTGGTCACTCGGCCTTACAAAAGGCAACGGCAGCAATTCGTATCATGGCGTATGGTTGCCCAGCTGATGCGTGCGACGAATACCTTCGAATTGCTGAGACCACGGCGCTTTTATGCTTGGAACATTTTACTGAAGGTATCATAGATTTATTTGGAGATGAATATCTGAGAAGACCGACGCCGGAAGATCTTCAGCGATTACTTGATATTGGAGAGGTCCGCGGATTTCCCGGCATGATAGGAAGCATCGATTGTATGCATTGGGAATGGAAGAATTGTCCGACCGCATGGAAAGGTCAATATACACGTGGATCAGGAAAGCCAACAATTGTTTTAGAGGCGGTCGCTTCACAAGATCTCTAGATATGGCATGCGTTTTTCGGACCTCCAGGTACATTAAATGATATCAATGTTCTTGATAGATCACCGGTTTTTGATGATATATTACAAGGTCGAGCTCCAAAAGTTAATTACATTGTCAACGGACACAACTACCGTTTGGCTTACTATCTCACGGATGGTATTTATCCAAACTGGGCTACTTTTGTCAAATCTATTCGTGAACCGCAAGGTGACAAAGCTTCCTTATTTGCTACACATCAAGAAGCTGCTCGTAAAGATGTCGAGCGTGCTTTTGGAGTTTTGCAAGCTCGATTTGCAATAGTCAAACAACCAGCTCTTTTGTGGGATAAGCTAAAAATTGCAAAGATAATGAGAGCTTGTATCATTCTACATAATATGATCGTAGAAGACGAACGAGGTAGGTACAATCTGCTTGATGTCTCTCCTTTCCAACCTGAATCAAACCGAACATCAGAAGTCGATTTCAGCTATTCAGATCAGATGTCTACAAATCTCGGGAATGTTATGGGCATGCTGACCATTCAGGATGCAGTCCGTGATGAGAAAATACATCAAAGATTGAAAGCTGATTTGGTTGAAAACATATGGCAAAAGTTTGGAACTCATTAAGATTTCAACTAATCGTTTTTTATTCTCATTCATAATTTGTATTGATAATATCTTTTTATGTTGTTTGTATTAAAACTTTTATGTATCCTTTTATTTTATATTATTCTACTTAAATAAAGTTTTATTTAAAAAATAATTTTTAAGAACCTCTATAGGGTTCTACCAATGGAGGATGAAAAAATTAATTAGCATAACAAGGGTTCTACAACTTTGAAATCAGCAAATAATATACTAATTTATTTTTAAAACCCCATTAGGGGTTCTCATGGATGGAGTTGGTCTAAGCAATCCCATTGTGTTAACCTGTCTTCACCTCTTGAGAGAGCATCAGATAAATGTCTTGATATTTGTTTTTCTAGTTTTTTTTTGCTACTTCGATAGAATCTAACGATAAATATTCTTCTAAAGGTTTATCCATGGAACTTTTTCTGATAGACAAGGTTTTTTTTATATATAGATAGATTTGAAGCAAACCGTATTCTTAGGTAAGTCAAAAACATGAAAGTTATAATTTAATATGATGGTACCTTTTTTGAATGAATTTACTATGATAACATAACCAAAATTTAAATCTGCTAAACTTTAATGGTGATTTAAATTTCAGTGCAGCAGTAAAAGTCATATTCCTTTTTTGGTTTAAATGTTTCTCTATACTGAAGTAAGAAATTAGGGTTTTTGAAATTTATATCTATATATGTATTTAAACATTCATAATTATGATTTACAAAAACACTAAGATAGACATTTGCTTCAATCTATATATGTTTATTTTTTAGTTTTTCTTGCTTTGCATATCATTCACAACAGTCATCAACAATCAACATACACACACTGTACACCACAACCACTATTCCCATGTCACACAACACGAGTTTTAATTTTCCTAACGCCTGACGCACAAAAGTTCCTACTAAAAATATTGAATCAAACAACCTTCAATCCTTTAAAAAAAATTCTTTACACTAGAATTTAAAGCCCTAGACAAAGAGACAAAACGTCTCGTTTAAGTTGAAGGTTATTTACAAAGTTGAGAATCCCAAAGAAGACGTACCAAGTGGGAAAAAAAGGGAATGAAGGAGAGGACACGTGATGATTGAGTTAAACAAATGTCAACGCCTAGTCCATCATCCTTAAAGCCGAACCTCGCCCATTTATTAACCTAACTGCCTAACCGTCTTTGTCATCACCTTCCTACTTCACCAGCTTCTCTTTATATATATAAACGTTTCTTCTCCCTAAAGAAAACAAACACATTTTGAGATTTCATCATCGAAAGAGATAAAGAGATAGTGTGAGAAGTTAAAGATAACAAATAACGATCATGAAGCTCGTCTGGTCACCGGAAACTGCCTCTAGCGCTTACATCCACACCGTTAGAACTGTAAGAATACTATCAATCTATGGTGCACCGTTAGAACTGTAAGAATACTATCAATCTATGGTGCATATTTTGTTGCACCTGAGTTATTTTTTCTTAAAGAATTGTTACGATATTCGGATATTGTATGGTTATTTGAAACGGTGTTTTTAACATGTGATTGTTGTTTAAATGTTCTTGACGTATACGAAATAAGAATCTTGATCTTGTTTTTAATTAACCTGTATATATATATATATATATATATGCGATATCGATTCTTGAAGTGTGAAAGGTACAAAGAATCGAGTGTAGCCGAGTATTTATCAGCTACAGCGGCTGGATGGAACACGAGGCTGATCGTGGAGACTTGGAGACGTGGAGAACCGATCGCCACCAGTGTCGGACTAGCTGTCGCGGCCATACATACATGCGGAAGACACGTATGCATAGTTCCTGATGAGGAATCGAGATTGGAGTACGAGACTGTTATGAAAAGAGCCGTTGTCAGCGAAGCGACGGAGATAGTGGTCGGAGAATCGGTGGAGGACGTGGTGGATAGACTCTCCGGCGTTGACTTCTTGGTGGTGGACTCAAAACGCGGCGAGTACGTTAAGGCGTTGGGGTTAGCGAACATGAGCAAAATGGGCGCCGTTTTGGTGTGCAAAAACGCCACGCAGAAGTCTATCCCTGGATTTAAGTGGCACCGTGTTTTGAGACGAGGCACACGTGTGGTGAGATCGGTGTTTTTACCCGTCGGGAGAGGGTTAGATATCGCACACGTGGGAGCCAGTGGTGGTGGTGATTTGAAGGAGGTTCATAGCCGTTGGATTAAACACGTCGATCCTCGGTCAGGAGAAGAGCATCTGTTCAAACGCAAATAGAAAATAATCTGGGTAATAAGACCATTTAAAGGATACAATTTTAAAGTTCCTTTTTAATGATGTAACTTGTAAGCAAGAACGTTGAATGTGATATATATATATATATATATATTTTTTGATAGAATTTTGAAAAGTTCCCTTATATAGTGCTGAAATTAATTTTTAATTCATTTTGTGTGTCAAACTTTTAAAATAGTTTAAAAAGATTGTAAATATAATTTATAGGATTATTACGAAAAGGGAAACAATTTTTTTTTTTACTATTTTTATAAACGCCACATATTTCACACCTAATATAATTTCTGGTCCATGTGTCTGATTAAAACCAAAATAACACACACACACACAAATATATATATATTCATTTATTTGTTGTTCACATTAAAAAAAAAACAACTTGCAATTGAAATATTTTTCTTTTACACAGAAAATAATATATTTATATAACTTTTATGTATCTTAAGAAGGAAACAGAACTTTTGTTATTGACCATTTGCAATGGTCAAGAGTTAGATTTTTTTCCAAAATAATAAATGTAGTATATTTCTCATCTTCATAAACAGCACAATTTATCATTTTCATCTCAACGTCAAGTGCATTCTATCTCTTCTCTCTCACATTACTTTCTTTCATCTTCTTTGATCCAATAGCCATGACATTGACGGCATGCCCATCATTGTCACCTAGAAAACACCAATATCCTATCGATGACCATGATTTGATCAGCAAACTCCCAGACGAGTTATTGCAAATGATTCTCTCAAAATTGTCCACCGAAGAAGCTGTAAGAACGAGTCTTTTAGCGTCCCGATGGGAGGATGTGTGGAAATGGAGGTCTCATCTCGTCCTTGACATGAACAAGGTCTTGGATACAACTTCATATAAAGATTTGCGCAGTGTTTCTTTTAAGCTGGCTAGATCAATGACTAAGGTTTGTCAATTATCTTCTCTCTTAGGTTTTCATTTTAATCATTTTCTTTACAAAGATTTGTCTATATATATATATAAAAGAATACACAAAATGGATCGACCAATAGACTAATGTTTGGATAGATGACTGTGCATTTGGATTTGTAGTAGAAGACATGTTAAATGTGAATCATGATGCAATATGCGATCAAATAATATGCCTCTTAAATACATTGTTAATTTAACAGATTTATAAGTGGGCAAAGAACTATAGTGAATGAATGTTCAAAAAAAAAGAACTATAGTGAATGAGAATCTAGTAGCGATGTGTTGCGTTTCTCCACTTAGAACACATTCAAACAGAACTACATGATATATAATCACGGATTTCAATTTTAACAGATGATTAAAGCTTCACACACAATAATTAATTGGAACCAAATCATGCACAGACTAGACAACATTTCTTTATATATATATATAGATTTTGATAGACAACTTCTATTCCGTTTTGGTGCAACGACAACTTCTATTCCATGCATGCAGATATTTGTGTAACATGAAATTAATACGGTGAATATTAAATCTCTAATCATTTTTGGTTCTGAAGGCTATAAAGAATCACCACCGTGGCCACCTAGAGAGTTGCATTATACACTATGACGTATTACAGTGTAAGAATGCTACGCTCCAAAGTTGGATCTACACATCGACTCGTTTGAAACACACAAAAAGTCTCACACTTACAAACCATATCCCTGGTTTTCTAAGGGGTTACAAAGGAACTAGTTATCTCCGCTTGATCCCAGATACATTCTCCCATCATAGCCTCACTTCACTGTCACTTTGTGGATTTTGCCTAAGAACTCCACGTGCATTCAGCAATTGCGAGAACCTCAAGACCCTTAAGCTTTTAAACATGGCCATCTCACAGACTAGTGACCTTAGCGGAGTTTTAGCAGCTTGCACTTCCCTCGAAGTGATTGTGTTGCAAGTCTCAATCTTTGACCAAGATGGTATGTTGAAGATTGAGAACAACAACTTGAAGTTCTTGCAAGTGACTTTCCCGTATGTGATTGATAGGATCGAAGTGTATGCAACTTGTCTGAACGTGCTCGACATCAGGTATATCAAATGTAGGAGAGAGAACTTCATCCTCGCTGCTCCCAACATCCAGGTTAACGAAAATGCTTGGGCGAGTGATCACGGTATTCATAAGCCTCGCCTGTTCTATAATGTATCATCATATCTCGCTCAGGTACAAACTTAACAAACACAATCATTCTATTTATTTTGAAAATAAGATATATATATATATATATATATATATATATATATATATATATATATATATATATATATATAAATATTTTGACAAGTATGATGTACACTGAATCTTATTTAGGAGGAAAAAAACATTTGGCATGAGCTTTTGAGGAGTGAATTTTATGATATGAGTCGGGATGGGTCTTTATCAGTGAGTGTTGATATAACTGATCCGAAAGAAGTGGAGATACTGAAGGAAGTTTTGCTTATGTGGGCTAGTAACAAGATGATAGAGCTTGAGATCTTTTTCAAGGTACACCCATGTCATGGTTAAATTCACATTATTGGATAGAAATTGATCACTACTGTATTTATCATTTTAGAACAAGAAAGCTCCTAGAGATGAAGGTGAATGTTCAACTAACTACATGGCACATAAAAATTTGTTGGAGGATGCAAAACCGTTCCCTAACGCTGCTTTCCGCGTTTATAATGTGCGGTTGTATAATTTCGACGGTTCGAATGAAGAAGAGTTTGCGTTCGCTTCCCGTTTGGTGACGCAAAAGACGGTGGTTAGGAAGATGATGATCGAGACTTCTTCATTTCCTCCGGCGAAGAAGTTAAAGGTGGAAGCAGCTGTGGACAAGTTGATGGAACTTCCTAAAGGTTACAAACGTCTTCGTATTGAATGCTTCTGATGATGCAACTTGCCACTTCTATCTTACTAGCCTTTTTATTTTTTACGTTGAGGATTCTATGGTTTTAAAATTTGGATAATTACTGTGTTTTCTTTTTTTTTTGTTAAGAATGCTAATATCATACTAATGATGTTCAGATTTTACAAAAAAGTTATATCTAAAGAATACTCTACCTTGTCAAAAAAAAAAGAAAAAAAAAGATAGAGCAAAAGAGCTAAAAAGCTTAAAAGACTACAACAGCCAACTAGACAAGAGGTTTAGAAATTTCTTCCTATCCCTTCTTGCCAAAATTATGTTCTTAACTTCTCGATATATCATCCGTGCAATCGCCACTGGTCCAATGATGGTGTTGTTGTGATACACATTATTCCTCTGCTTCCACAAGTGGTAGACAGTTGACTGAGCAGCTAGTTTACGGAGGATGATAGGAAAATTTTCAAACGCTAAACACAAAACAAAGTACTGAAAACACAGTAATTCTTATGTTTGGTTAGTGATTTTTCAAAAGAGATTACGTTATATGAACCTATGTATAATAGAAATAGGATGATGTCACTTGGCATGACAAAAACCAGATCATGTAAGTTAATAGTTGTTTATAAATATCAAAAAGTGAACAAATTCTATAGTTCAACAGAATTATTTTTTTGCTATGTGAAAATTCAGTTGTGGCTACTAATCTGTTACAAACTTACAAGACAATGGTCAGGGTCATTAAGGTACGTTTAGAGTGTTTTAGTTAATTATTATTCTTAAACTAGGGTTTTCTAATTTCCTTTTTCATGTTATGTTTTCTTTGGCATAAAAGTTATAGGTTTTGGTTACTTTGGTTGAAATGAAAACAACTAATTTTTTACTTTAATCTGATACAAAACTATTTCGTTGTCATAAAAAAAAATCTGATATAAAACTAGTTTGGCATCACTAATGTTTCATCAATGATGTTTGTCATTGCTTAATTAATGTAATATAATGTTAGAATCTTGATCTTGTTTTAGACTTGTATATATACGTTTCTTGTTTTGAAGAAAGATTTTCTTTAATTTAAACAAAAATGAAATTTACAGACGAGCAAATACAAAATATTATAGGAAAAACATTAGCACATAAGCTCACATTGACAGAATCAATTCCCTCCTAGAAGAATTACTAAACTAGAAACAAAGTGTTTCTCTACCATTGACAATGTTAATAAAACAAGAAAACCAATCATTGACGATAAAGAAAGGAGCTGACTGAGAAGTTGAGAACCTTTACTGTGTTGACGGCGAAGAAAGAGTGCAGACCAAAACGGTGGCCGCTCCAAAATTGTCGGTATTGGCGATCAGCTATGTTGGTTATTTGGATTGGTACCCGAACGAGTGTGAACTATATACTTGGATAATGACTGAATTGCGTGCACGAGGTCACTTTTTTTAAAGAGTATTTCGACCCTATTCTAAATTTTGGGTTACACGAAATTTCTTTGTAGGATAAGACAATCAAAGTCTCACTCTTGTTCTAGGTTAAGATACAAAAATAACAAATAAAAGTTTAATGCTTATATGTGTTTCTTCAGAGATCTTTGATGATCTTTGAACAATGAATCTATCTCTCTCTAACTAACAATGAATTTCTCTCTTTGTACAAGTAGTACAAGTTGTGATTTTAAGTTATGATTTTAAGTTATGATTTTCCTACAACTCCTTATATAGAATACTAAAAATTGCAATGGTTAGCACTAACAGTTGTAATGGTTATCATCAACAGTTGCAATGGTTAGTCAAGAGTTGCAACTATTAATATCAACAGTTGCAATGATTAAGCAAATGTCACAATGGTTCATCACCAAAAACTTTAATCACTAATGGTTGCAATGGTTCATCACCAAAGGTTGCAACGGTTCATCACTAATAGTAACAACCACAAACAATTACAACTATTTTTTTAAACAATTGCAATGCTTCACTTAAATGGTTGCAATGATACACTTAAATATCCAACAATCCTCCCCCATTTAAGTGTAATCATAGATTCACTAAATAATTAACACATATATCAAACTCATGCATAAATGAAAATGTTATTAAGAATTTAATTTTCATCTTAGTGTATTACACATTCCAAATGCCCGAAAATCAGGATGTCATACGGATTGAATCTCTCAACCCATTTTGAGCACATGAAGATAATACACACATGTGTTTTCACACTACTCTAAGTGTTTATACTTGACACTATTATAAACCATGTGTCCCTATCCATTCATGAGCGCATACAAAGCCAAGTCCCAGCTTATTGAAGCGGCATCACTTCACACTCATATAGGTAAATACTTTCACTCATGCACCTACAAATGCACTTTTTCAAAGTATTTATTAAGAATAAAATTTCAACCTAACCCTTTCTTGTAGGTTCAAACACATACATTTGGATGATATATAAACATGTGCTTCAATCTCTAAGTGTAAGCTTTCTACATTGAATTCAGCCTCTAACGTCGTATTAGAGGGGAATTGGGTATCCCACCATTAAAGATTTAAAAGGGATTTTAAACTCATCCCTTTAACATATTCAATTACCAAGTCTCTAGCTAATCATTTCGCCAAATGATATGCTACATTTCTTTCAGACTGAATAAACCCTTATGGTATTCACCCCTTGAGTGATCAGCTCATATACTGCGTTATATTTAACGTCAGATGTCGCGACTTACCATTACCAACTTGGTTATAAATCATAACCAAGATTTTTCACTATTAAAGATAGAAACTGGTGATACTATTTCAGTCTTCTCTTAATTAAATTTCTTAGCCAATATGCCCATTAACTGGCATATGCTAATGCTACAAGAAATTTATTCAATAGTCAAATTTTCATGCAAGTTTTCTTCTTGGAAGCCCATGAAGTGGCGCCTACCCAAGCAAAAATACTCAACAACTAATAGAAGAATAATCTTCTATATTGATAATCAAACTTGCATCTAAATACTCTTCTACCATCGAAGAAAATCTGACATATAACAAACCATAACTTATGGTTCCTTTCAAATATTCAGGTTATGATACTTCTTGTCCTATATAAGGCACAAGCTTCACACTCACATACATGGGAGACTTCATTGGAGAAAAATCTCACAATCACATGTACCTCCCCCATGTCTTTCATTGATGTTACATTCACACCTTATCAGCGATGTTACAATCGCACCCTTATGGTGATGATTCATTTGAAACCGTTTGGTCCCGAACTGTTCGCACCCTTTTGGTCTTTAACCGTTCGCACCCTTTCAGTCCCGGACCGTTCGTATCCTTTAGGTCTCGAACCGTTCGCACCCTTTCGGTCCCGAACCGTTTGCACCCTTTCGGTCCCGAACCGTTCGCACCCTTTCGGTCCCAAAATGCTCGCACCCTTTCGGTCCCAAAATGCTCGCACCCTTTCGGTCCCGACACGTTCGCACCTTTTAGGTCACGACACGTTCGCACCTTTTAGGTCCCGACACGTTCGCACCCTTTAGATCCCGATACGTTCGCACCATTTAGGTCCCGACATGTTCGCACCTTTTAGGTCCCGACACGTTTGCACCCTTTAGGTCCCGACACGTTCGCACCATTTTGGTCCCGACACTCGCATCCCTTAGATCACGATTCACTCGTATCCTTGGGATCACGATACAATCACATCCCTTAGATCACGACGCGCTCGCATCCCTTGGATCACAAGGCACTTACATCCCTGGATCACGATGTTCATACCTCTTGGGTCACGAGATATTCGTACCTCTTAGAAAGTTTATTTTCTCAAGCATTTCCGGCTTTCCAGACTTTGATGTTATCTCTCGCACAAATATAAAAGTTATACTTCACAACGAGATTACTCTTTAAGATTGTTGGTTATTTGGGTTGGTACCCGAATGGGTGTGAACTATATACTTGGATAATGATTGAATCGCGCACGAGGTCACTTTCCTTAAAAAGTATTTCAACCATATTCCAATCCTTGGGTTACACGAAATCCCTTTGTAGGATAAAAAAATCAAAGTCTCACTCTTGTTCTAGGTTAAGATACAATAATAACAAATAGAGGTTTAATGCTTATATGTGTTTCTTCAGAGATCTTTGAAGATCTTTGAACAATGAATTTATCTTTCTCTAACTAACAATAAATTTCTCTCTTTGTACAAGTAGTACAAGTTGTGATTTTAAGTTATGATTTTTCATTGCCTACAACTCCTTATATAGAGTACTAAAGGTTGCAATGGTTAGCACCAACAGTTGCAATGGTTATCATCAACAGTTGCAATAGTTAGTCAAGAGTTGTAACTATTAATATCAATAGTTGCAATGATTAAGCAAAGATCACAATGATTCATCACCAAAAGCTTTAATCACTAATGGTTGCAATAGTTCATCACCAAAGGTTGCAACAGTTCATCACTAATAGTTACAATCACAAACATTTACAATTATTCATTTAAACAATTGCAATGCTTCATTTAAATGGTTGCAATGATACACTTAAATATCCAACAAGCTATGCTACAATACCGGTGAAGGAGAGAGCTTCCGTTTTCCGATCCCGAAGATAGCAATCAAACACGAGCAAAATGGATGCCGTTTAGATGTACCAAAACGCCACGCAGTTTATCCCTGGATTTATGTGGCACGGAGATTTTACCCGTCGAGAGAGGATTAGATATATATCGTACACGTGGGAGCCAATGGGGGTGGTGATTTGAAGAAGTTTCATAGTCGTTGGATTAAACACATCGATCCTCGGTCAGGAGGTAAGAGCATCTGTTCAAACGTAAATAGAACATAATCTGGGTGATAAGACCATTTATAAAGGATAATATATTTATGCTCCTTTTTAGTGATGCTAGCAAGCAAGAACGTTGACTGATGGATTTTTTTTTTGATAGAATTTGAAAAGTTCCCTTCCTTTTTTTTTTTTATTTTGGGTCCAACTGGTGACCACTTTATGAACATGAGGAACAAATAGAAAAGGAACAATGAAGAATAAAATTGCAGGAATGAAAAGGAAAAGTTGTTCCATACCAAATTTGATAAGGAATGATTTTGTTCTTTATTTCTCTACAGAAAAAGAAATGGTAGGAAACAAAAAAAAAAAAACTATTCCTTATGAATGGTAATTTTTTTAAGGAATCTCAAGGAATGCATTATTCCTTTACATTCCTTGGTCACCAGCTGGACCCTTTGTGTCATTGTATGTAAATATTATTTATGGGATCATTCCGTAAACGGAAACAGAAAATTTTGTACTATTAAAAAATGACTTATATCTCACACCTAATATAATTTCTGGTCCATGCGTCTAATGAAAACAAAATTAACATTTTCATTTATTTGTTGTGCATATTAAAAAAACTACCTTGCAATTTAAATTATTCTTTTACACAGAATAATATATTTCTAGGAAACACGGTAAAAAAGTTAAAAAAAATGCAAATGGTCAAGAGTTGGTAATCTTTTTTTCAAAAAATAATAAATGTAAAATCTTTAAACAGCGCAAAACATCTTTCATTTTCATCTCAAGGTTAAGTGCATTATATCTCTCTTATCTGTCACTTTACTTTCTTTCATCTTCTTTGATCCAATAGCCATGACGACAAGATCATCATCATCGTCTCCTAGAAAGCTCCAGTATCCTATCGATGACCATGATTGGATCAGCAAACTCCCAGACGAGTTATTGCAAATGATTGTCTCAAAATTGTCCACCGAAGAAGCTGTAAGAACAAGTCTTTTATCGTCACGATGGGTGGATGTGTGGAAATGGATGTCTCATTTCGTCCTCGACATGAGAAACGTCTTGGAAACAACGCCCGATGAACATGTGCGTCAAGTTGCTGTTCAGTTGGCTAGTTCAATGACAAAGGTTCGTCAATTCTCTTCTCTCTTAGCTAGGTTTTCATTTTAATAATTTTCTGTACGACGACATGCTATATGTGAATCAACTATCTGATGTTGATGATTTTACCAAAAAAAAGCTATATGATGTTAATATACGTTACATTATTCAACAGATTCTAAAGTGGATAAAGAACCATGGTAGTGAATGAGAATCCAGAAGTGATGTGTTGCGTTACTCCACTTAGAACACATAAACAAAACTTCATGATACTTAATTATGGTTTTCAGTTGTAAAAGACTTAACTTTTGATATTGGATATATATATATATAGTATCACAAACATATTATTTGGAAACAAATTATGCACACATAGTCTAGACCACATTTCTTAATATATATAAGTTTTGAACTTTTGATAGACAACTTCTATTCAGGGGTTCATGTTCAATTGGATTTTGGATTTTTGGATTCATTTTTTCGGGCTAGGTTAAGTTTGGGTTTCTGGCTTAGGTTTATTTTCACACCGTACCATATATGCAGATGTTTGTACATATATATAATAAAACTAATACAACGAACGTTTTTTTAAAAAGAAGTCTAATCATTTTGTGTTCTGAAGACTATAGGGAATCACCGTTGCCACCTAGAGAGCTGCATCATTCATCATTATGTATCCCAATGTAATGATGGTACGCTCCAAAGTTGGATCCAAACAGCGACTCGTTCGAAAAAAACTAAGGATCTCACACTTACAACCCGTATCCCTGGTTATATAAGGTGGTACCATTACAAAGTAGATAGTTTGCTCAGCTTGCTCCCAGATACATTTTCACATCATAGCCTCAATTCACTATCACTTTGTGGATACACCCTAGTAGATTCAAATGCCTTCAGAAATTGCAAGAATCTTAAGACCCTCAAGCTTATCAACAAGGTCATCTCAGAAGCTAGTGTCCTTACCGAAGTTTTAGCAGCTTGCTCCTCCCTCGAGGTGATTGTGTTGAATGTCGAATTCCCAACCCGACGTGGTGTGTTGAAGATTGAGAACAAAAACTTGAAGTTCTTGCAAGCGACCTTTCCTTACGAGTTTGATAGGATGGAAGTGTATGCAACTTGTCTAGATGTTCTTGACATCAGGTATATCAAAGGTATGAGAGACAACCTCATCCTCGCTGCTCCCAACATCCGAGTTAATGGAAATTCTTGGGATCGTCATGGTATTCATAATCCTCACATCTTCTATAATGTATCATCCTATCTCGCTCAGGTACGTACAAGCTTACTTAACACAAGCGATGTCATATTTTGAGAACAATATATTAATTATTGAATCTGAATTAGGAGGAAAAAAACATTTGGTATGAGCTTATGCTGAGCCACTTTCATGATATGAAACGGTATGGATCATTATCAGTGAGTGTAGATATAACTGATCCTAAAGAAGTGGAGATGCTGAAGGAAGTTTTGCTTATGTGGGCTACTAACAAGATGAAAAAGCTTGAGATCTTGTTCAAGGTACATTCATGTCATATGGTTAATATAACTTGATCACTTCTTTTTTTTCTTCTTATATCTTGATCACTTCTGTCATAATCGTATTTTAATTTCAGAAACAGAAAGCTCCTAGAGAAGAAGGTGAATGTTCTATTTACAACAAAGCACATAAAAATTTGTTGGAGGTTGCAAAAAAGTTCTCTACCGCTGCTTTCCGCGTTTATAACGTGCGCTTGTATAATTTCGATGGTTCGAATGAGGAAGAATTTGCGTTTGCTTCCAGTTTGGTGATGCAAAAGACGGTTGTTAGGAAGATGATGATTGAGACCTCGCCGTTTCCTCCGGCGAAGAAGTTAAAGGTAGAAGCAGCTGTGGCCAAGTTGATGGAACTCCCTAAAGGTCACAAACGTCTTCGTATTGAATGCTTCTGATGATGAACCTTCTATTTACTAGACTTTTTATTTATTAATTTGAGGATTCTATGGTTTCAAAATTTGGATAATTACTGTATTTTCAGTACTTGTTTTGTGTTAGCGTTTGAAAATTTTGTGACAAAATATTATCTGATTTGTTTTATTGTGTTTGGTTAGTGAATTTGCAAAAGAGATTACGCTATTGTATATGAACCTATATAATAGAAATAGGATTTTGTTCAATTGGCATAACAAAACCAGATCATGTAAGTAAACAATTATTTTTAAATACTCATAAAGTGACGAATTCTAATTCATCAGGATATATTGGCTATTAATCGGATACAAGACTGGTCAGGGTCACTAGAGTACGTTTAGAGTATTTTAGTTAATTATTTTTTTCTTGAAATAGGGGATTTTTTTCCCTTTTCATGTTATGTTTATTTTGGCATAAGAATTATATGTTTAATGTACGATAATTATTGTCCTGTTATCATAAAAGGGTACTAAAAATTTTGTTTGCTATGGTTGAAATGAAAACACCAATTTTTTATTTTAATTCGATACAGAACTATTCTGCCATCACTAATGTTTCATCAATATGATCGATGCTTGTCATTGCATAATTGATGTACATAATGTTAGAATCTTGACTTGTTTTAACTTGTATATGTATATGTATGTTTTCTCCTTTTTTTTAAAGAAAAGGTTTTTATTAATTTAAATAAAAATGAAACTTACAAACAAGAAATTACAATGAAACACAGAGCACAGAAGCTCAAATCGACAGAATCAATTCTTTTCCAAAGAAATCGCTAAACCAGAAACTAAGTGTTCTCTACCAACAAGAAAACCAATCACCAACGATAAAGAAAGGAGTCGACAGAGAAGTTGATAAACTTCACCAAACATACTCGCATCGGCAAGAAAAGTGCACATACTGAGTTGGCGGGAAGAAGGTCCACTGTGCACAGACCAAAACCGTGACTGCTCCAACAATGTCAGTATTGGTGATCAGCTGTGCTAACGATTATTCATTCCCGAAAAGGTTCCACATCATCGGTGAAGGAGAGAGCTTCTGCCTACGGATCCCGCAGCAAGAAGATAACCTGTTGGAAGTGTATCATTTGATTAAACAAGAAAAAGAAACAAAAGAAAGAAGAAGAAGAAAAATGTGAAAGGAGCAACAAGTAAGGTAGTGTTTGCTTGTTATAGTAACTTAAGTATAAGTCAAAAAGTATGGGCTATGTATGAAAAGTAGTACTCCTAAGTCAAGAAAATAAGGCTATGAAATGGAGAAGATCGAGAGTGTTCGGTTATCTCTATAAATATGTGGGTGCAGTATCGTGTAAAAACATCCTTGAGATCAGTATAAGATATGTAGACAATTAAAGAGTTCTCTCTTCTCTCTCTATAGGAACAAGAACAAACGATGTGAGAGTAAAGAGTGTAATCTTGTGTACAAAGAAACACAAGTATAGAAATCAGAGAGAGAACAAAAGAAGCTTGCCATAAGTGAGAGGTCAAGCCAAGAGAAAATTTCAACATAACCAAACCAATTAGCGATACCTGCAAAGAAGAAAGAAAAACTGTCAAGAACACTTAGAAGTTATGGAGGTGTTTCTTGTCATATTCAATAGAGAGGCAAAACCTTATATACAAGTTACAAGAACGTTAACTTCGTTAACCTAATTTACAATGACTAACGGACAAATACATGGACTGTATCGGCCCAACACCACCTCTCAAGGTGGAGCGTGTAGATCACAAACACCCAACTTGACCAGAAAAGCTTCAAACTCCTTGCGTCCCAAGGCTTTTGTCATGATGTCCGCCAACTGAGATTTCGTAGAAACATGATGTGTAGTAATGAAACAACGAATAATTTCATCCCGAATGAAGTGACAATCCCTTACCACGTGCTTCGTACGTGCGTGATAAACCGGGTTGGCGGCCAGATTGATTGCTGAAAGACTGTCTGAGTAAAGAGGAATGGGAGTGCTGTTGTCGATACCAAATGCAGGCAAGAAGTTATGAATCCAAATAAACTCACTGACGGTATCATCCATTGCTCTGTATTCAGCTTCAGCCGAAGAATGAGATACATGATCCTGCTTAGACGTTTTCCACGAGAAAGAAGAGCCACCCAACTGTATGAACCAGCCACTAAGAGAATGACTTGTGATAGGACATGCTCCCCAATCAGCATCACACCAAGCAGTAAGAGTCAACGGCGTATTTGCACGAAGTAGAATCCCTTGACCCAGACTGTTTTCAAATATCAAACAACTCTAAGAGCTGCTTCCCAATGTTCTGATCTCGGACTTCCCATGAACTGAGACAAGATATGAATAGGATAGGAGAGCTCCAGTCTAGTAGTGCCAAGATAAATAAGTTTTCCAACTAAGCGTCGATAGGATGTTGCATCCGGAAGCAGTGGTCCGTTTGCAAGTGCTAGTTTATGATTCTGCTCGATGGAAAATGATATTGGTTTCACTCCGAGCAAACCTGTTTTCGAAATTATATCAAGTGCATACTTTCGCTGGCAAAGATACATGCCAGACGGACTCCTCGAAACTTCAATGCCAAGAAAATATCTCAAAACGCCCAAGTCTTTCATATGGAAACAAGAGCTTAAGTAGGATTTAAATCCAACTATAACACCAGCAGAGTTCCCCTTAATGATCAAATCATCGACATAGACCAATACCTGAATTATCTTCTCTTCTTTTTCAAAAGTAAACAATGAATGATCAGAATCATTCTGCTCGAACCCATAGTCTCGTAAGGTAGAACTGAGCTTGGTGAACCAGCAGCGTGGAGCCTGCTTAAGACCGTAAAGCAACTTGCGAAGACGACAGACCTTAGTCTTATCATTAGTTCTGAACCCCGGGGGTAGCTGCATGTACACTTCTTCATCAAGATCACCATGAAGAAAAGCATTATGCACATCCATTTGGTGTACTTTCCAATCACAAGACACCACTCTTTGAAGAAACGCTCTTATAGTAATCATCTTGGCCACATGTGCAAAAGTTTCATTGTAGTCAACCCCTTCTGTTTGATTATTTCCGAGAATCACTAATCGAGCTTTGTAACGAGAAAGAGTTCCGTCTGCGTTGAACTTGAGACGAAAAACCCACTTACAGCCTAGAGCTGTCTTTCCAGACGGTAATGCCTCAATCGTCCATGTTCCATTTTCTTCACAAACTGTTATCTCATTAGTATCAGTTAATCTCCAATTTTCATCTAGAAAGGCGACTTTATAGCTTGTTGGTTCAGTTGCAAATGTGATGGCAAAGACATAAGCTTGATATTTTTCTGAGAATTGCGAACTGGTGATGTAATTATCGAGTGGATATGGTGTTGCAGACGGAGGAGGGGCAAGTAGCAACTTCGTAAGGTAATCAGCCAGTCTAGTCGGTGGTTTCTTCTGTCGCAATCCACGACCTAGCTCCACAGTCTTGTTAGTAATATCGAGAGATGCAGGTGGCGTGTCCAACATCTGATTTAAATCAGCAGGAGGAGAGATGAGAATATCTGTAGTTTCTCCGGTAGGTAACGATTAAGAACTAGTAATTTCTTCGTCATTTGGAGGAATCAAAGGTATTGCAGGTGTGGATGTCTGCAACATCGGCTCTGCCATTGATATCTCGTCGTAAATAAAACAGAGCTTCTGAGTTAATGGAACAGAGGAAGAAGACGATGGAGATAGTGAAGGCATCTCTTGGAATGGAAATTTAGTTTCATTAAAAATCACATCCCGTGAGACAGTAACTACTCCTGTTTCAAGATTATAAACTTTCCATCCCTTTTTGCTAAAAGGATAACCAACAAACACAGATCGTTGTTGGGGTCAAAAACGGTTATCTCGAAATCAACGGCTAAAAATATTTAACGTGTGCAGACTTTCCATAAAACAAGCGTCGAAAGCAAAACAAGTCGTATAGCTTATGAAACCTATGTTAAAGTCGATCGTTCTTGTTTTACACGATAAACTTTACGAGAAAACCAATTCAGATTTAGTCGTAAAACTTCGATGATACAATCAAGAAGAACCGAGAGACATTAGGTCCGTAGCTGATATGACACGACCATACGAAAGTATACGGAAGAAACGAGAAGTAATCTAAGTTTGGACAGGCCGAACGACAAAGAATCCGCCTTGAGACTTCAAAGAGCTTGTTCTCTCAAACTGTGAGGACTCATAAAACGAGCAAGATATCAAATCGAAGCCCTCGCCGAGACGCACATGCTGGTCCTAGCCGCCGGCGTCTAGCGCCCGTGCTGATCCTGGCCGCCGGGCGGCTAACCCCCGTGCTGGTCCTGGCCGTCGGAAAACTTCAAAGAGCCCGTTCTCTCAAACCGTGAGGACCCAGAAAACGAGCAAGATATCAAATCGAAGCCCTCGCCCAGACGCACGAGCTGGTCCTGGCCGCCAGCGGCTAGCGCCCGTGCTGCTCCAGGCCGCCGGGCGGCTAGCCCCCGTGCTGGCCGTGGCCGCCGAGCGGCTAGCCCCCGTGCTGGCCGTGACCGCCGGCGGCTAGCGGTTGTGCTGGCCGTGGCCGCCGGGCGGCTAGCCCCCGTGCTGGCCGTGGCCGCCGGCGGCTAGCGGTTGTGCTGGCCGTGGCAGCCGGGCGGCTAGCCCCCGTGCTGGCCGTGGCCGGGGGCGGCTAGCGTCCGTGCTGGCAGTGGCCGCCGGGCGGCTACCCCCCATGCTGGCCGTGGCCGCCGGGCGGCTAGCCCCCGTGCTGGCCGTGGCCGCCGGGCGGCTAGCCCCTGTGCTGGCCGTGGCCGCCGGCGGCTAGCGGTTGTGCTGGCCGTGGCCGCCAGGCGGCTAGCCCCCGTGCTGGCCGTGGCCGCCGGCGGCTAGCGCCCGTGCTGGCAGTGGCCGCCGGGCGGCTAGCCCCCGTGCTGGCCGTGGCCGGCGGCGGCTAGAGCCCGTGCTGGCCGTGGCAACCGGGCGGCTAGCCCCCGTGCTGGCCGTTGCCGCCGGGCGGCTAGCCCCTGTGCTGGCCGTGGCTGGCGGGCGGCTAGCCCCAATGCTGGCCGTGGCCGGCGGCGGCTAGCGCCCGTGCTGGCCATGGCCGCCGGGCGGCTAGCCCCGTGATGGCTCGGGTCGTCGGGCGACAAGTTTCCGTGCATAAGTTCTAGGCCCCGGCCGTCAGAAGTCTGTACTTTGCGTCTTTCCCAAGTTTTCGCGGAACGAATCGTTGAGATTCCGCGTACAAAACTCCCGTTCTTACTCCAAACTAAGATCGTCGGAAACACTTCGGAAACTCGTAAGATATCAACGGGAAGGAAGATCTAAATTCTTCGTACGAAACAGTGATGGTTATCTTAAGACACCACTCATCACAACTCTACGAAGGATTGAAGATCTTCCGAAGAAATCGAAGAAAACAACAGAAGTCCTAGAGACGGCCCGAAAGGGACCAAACGCGATCGGACAGTCCGCTTACGATTATCTGAGATAGATACGACGATTTACGTTTATCTTTACATAACAAGACAAATGCTAAATTTCCAGAAGGATAAATGTCAAGTTTTCCGAAGATAAATGCCAAGTTTTCCGATAAACATGAAGGCCGACGAAAATGGAAAAAGCCCGCTTCGCGGCCCAAAAGAAGAATAGACTGTCATAAAAAGGAGTATATAAAGGAGCTTTGGGAGAGAAGGAAAGAGGAGCGAAAATCATAGAGAGTTTTAGAGAGCAGATCCGAGATTTTAGACTGAGGGAACTTAGAACTTAGGTGGTTAGACTAGCAAGGCATGCCTAGGACGTCTGGCCGCCTCTCGTTCTAACTTCATCTTGTCCGCAGACTTCGGTTCCTTCGGAAGAATCCAACAATCCCTTTATTCAGAGTTCCGCACATAGAAACCCTAGACGTTATTCTCGACACGCCCGTTTCTATGACAAACGCTCGTACTAGACGAACTCCGCCAGGCAGTTTGATCTCTTGTTCAAATCTTTCTAACTGAACTACGTCCGACTTGATCCTCGAAAGGGGTACGTAGGCAGCCTTTCTCAAGGTCCAGTCCCAACTCTTAACAAAACCCTTTTTGTACGATATTCGTCTTTTGTTATCTTTCTATATTTTCCGCACTTGTTCGGTCACTTGTCGTTGGCTGTCGCAGAGAATCCGGACCTTCAAGGAAAGTCGGGTTAACCTGGCTTTCCTCCGTTTTTTATTCATTGAAATCTACAGTGCGAATTTCGGTTCCCACAATCGTGTCCCTCGATGCTCAAATTTGTCTCCACCATGTTTCTGGTTATGAACATAACAAAGACAACCGAAAACACGAAGATGATTCAAAGGAGGAGGACGATTGTAGATTAGCTCAAAAGGTGTTTTTCCATTCAGTATCGCAGTAGGAGTCCTGTTAATTAAGTAAGCAGCAGCAAAATCACAGTAACCCCAAAACTCAATAGGAAGATGATCTTGAAAACGCAGCGCACGAGCTGTATTCAAGATATGGCGATGCTTACGTTCCACACGACCATTTTGCTGTGGAGTACCAACACACGAAGTCTCGTGTACTATCCCTTGAGTCGCAAAATATTTTGTCAAACAAACGAATTCGGACCTATTGTCACTACGAATTGTTTTTATCTTTGTCGTGAACTGTCTCTCGACAAAGGCAATAAAATTTTGGAGATGTGTTGGAGCTTCTTTCTTGTTAGGTAACAAGTAAATCCAAACAGCTCGAGAAAAATCATCAAGTATGGTGAGAAAATAGATAGAACCACATAATGATTTTGTCCTATACGGACCCCAGAGATCACAATGCACTAGCTCAAACGAAAATGTCGTCTTATTAATACTTGATGAAAAATAATCTCGTATTTGCTTCGCACGAATACAAATATCACAAGTCTTTGAATCAAAAATAGAACTACTTAAATCAGAAATCGCCAGCTTCTCAAATGATTTAGATGAAGGATGACCAAGAGTACGATGCCAGACTGCATCAGGTGACTCCGCTAAGCCTTGAATCGCAGCCACGACCTCCATTCCTCTAAAAAATACAGCCCGTTCAGTTGTTTACCCACTCCAATCAGCATCACGTGATGCAATCCTAAATAAGACAAAGTTTGTCAGTAATCTGAAACAAGCATCCAATATCTCGAGTAAGCTGAGAAACTGATATAAGATGGCAATGAAGAGCATCAACAAAGTAAACGTCTTTCAAACAAACAGAAGACCCCAACTGAACTCGACCCATCTTGGTCGATGTTGTGAATCTTCCATCCGGTAACTTTATAAGTACCGGTGTCATATCAGTAATGTCAAACAAGAATTCAAAAGTACCAGGCATGTGGTTAGTAGCTTCGGAATCAATAATCCAAGATTCAATAAAAATCTTACCCGAGAAACGGTCAACTGAGTTTTGTTTCCTTTCGTCAAGCATGTGGATAAGCACCTTCCACAGAGAATCGCTCAACTCACTTAAACCAACTCGATCGTCAGCCGTTAATGTGCTCGAAGAGGCTGAAACATTGTTGACACGTACGGAGTCCGACGATTTTCCTTTAGCTGGACTTGCTGAGCCCGTGTTGGTCTTGCGAACTGCAGTTGCTGCAGTCCCACGAGTGGAGATCGTACCCGACTTCTGACTTGTTTTGTTTTCTTCCCACCATTCTAGATAACCGATCAAACGAAAATAATTTTCAGCAGTGTGTCCAGGACGACCACAGTGTGAACAAGCGCCGGATCCACCACCTCTGTTTTCTGTCGAATACTTAGGCTTAGGTGTCGTTTGAACAGCAAAACTTGCACCATCGAGTCTTTCAGTATTCATTCTCCCAATCTGTTTTGATTCTTCATCCTGAGTCAAAGCGTTGTATGCTTCATCTAGAGTGGACAGTGGCACTCGAGATAGAAGCGCAGACTTGATCGCTCCGTACTCTGTTTCATCCAAACCCATGAGAAACTGATGGAGTTTGTCTTCCTCACGTTCGCTTCTTACCTCTTCCATTGTTTTAGCTTGCTGGTAATCAGACATACTTTGCCACAGCTGAGTCAGTTTTCCATAATAAGCTTCAATAGCCAAACCCCGTTGTCTACACGTTGCTAGTTCAGTCTTGAGTCGCTGGACTCTCTGTCCATTCTTCACGCTAATGCGTCGTTGAATGTGAGTCCATAACTCATGTGCGTCATCAACATGTGACATTGAAGTGGAGCTGCTATCATCTATCGTAAGCTTCATCCAAGAAACAACAAGCGTGTTGTTTGCGATCCAATCTTCATAGTCTTCAGATTCTGCAAGGAGTTGCGGTATGGATCCGTCAGCAAATCCGAACTTCTTGCGTGCTTTCAACGCCAACTTAAGGTTTGTGGCCCACTCATCGTAGTTAGGACCACACAACGCCGGTTTCGAGATTAAGGTTCCAGGATTATCTCCAGAGGTCAAATCATACAGAGATATTGTACGACGACTTTTACCTTGCACTGTGGTAGTAACTGCAGTTCGATCTTCGTCTGTCATGTTGCGAGTTTGAAAGAACTTTTACCAATAAGAAGAGATCACAGCGGAATTAAATCTCAAGATCGATTTGAGTGATAACCTTGTTGTAGTTAGGTTATAGCTCTGATACTATGTCAAGAACACTTAGAAATTATGAAGATGTTTCTTATCGTATTCAATAGAGAGGCAAAACCTTATATACAAGTTACAAGAGAATATGCCGTTAACCTCGTTAACCTAATTTACAATGACTAACGGACAAATACATGGGCCGTATCGGCTCAACAAAAACAGCTCAGGTCGCCAAGAACCAAGCAGAGAAAATGACGACACTGGGATGGAGTGTCTTCACCACGAGCTGTCACCTGTCAAAAAGGAGAATCCTGTCAACCCAGCAGAAGAACACTAGTTTTATTCTCATATGCCTGCTCACAACTCAAGACCAATAAAGTTTAATAACATCGCAAAATATTCACATTTCGAGCTTGGCCATGGGATTTACTGAGACTTTGAAAGGTTACCTCCATAGAAGTGGTATTGCCAATGCCAGCAGCTACCAAAGAAATGTGCATGATCAGCCAGTGGTGATTTGAAGAAGGTTCATAGCCGTTGGATTAAATACAGTTATCCACAGCCAGAAGAAGAGCATTTGGTCAAGCGTTTATAGAAAATAATCTGGGTGATAAGACCATTTAAAGGATAATATATTTTTTGACCAAAAACAGATAATATATTTAAGTTCCTTTTTAATGATGTAAGTTGTTGACTTGTAGTCAAGTAAGTTAAATGTGATAGATATTGTTCTGATAGAATTCGAAAAGTCTCTTTTAATTCTGAAATTATTACTTTTTTATTTAATTTGTGTGTCAAATACTATATATGAGATTATTCCGTAAAAGGAAACAAAAAATTTGCACTTTTTAAAAATACCACATATCTTACACCTAATATAATTTCTGGTCCATGTGCCTAGGGCTGGACATTTTATCCATTAAATTTGATTCGATTCGTTATTCGTTTCGATTCAGTCTGAAATTTCCGGATATCCGTAAGCTTTCGAAGCAAAACAAATACTAAAAATCAATATCCATTAAAATCAAAGCAAATCACAAATACTAAAATTTCGGGAAATGAATATCCGATCCAATCCGGCAATATATAAATACATGTATATCTTGATTATATTTAAAGTTTTAAATGTATAAAATTATATAATTATTATTCTAACATATGATTTAACAAATTCTGTTCACATTATTACATGTATAAAAGTACTACATAAAAGGAAGAGTAAACATTTATGATAATTATAAGTTTTTTTATTAAGTTTTGTGTTATTATAATTGTTAATTAAGTTTAAATAATTTACAAAATATGCAGATTCACTAGTTCTTTTAACTTTTATGTTATATATCATGCAAAAAATATGTTTTACAAAACAAATTTGTATCAAACTTTTAAGATTATTTGTATTAAACAAAATATATGAGAAATCCGTAAGTATTCATAAATATCCGCAAATATCTATTTATTTTCCGGATATCCGTTTTTCCGAATATATGTTTTTCTCCAAATCGAAGCAAATCGAAAAATTAGATATCCGTAACATACGAAACAAATCATAAATACCTCTAAAACCCCGAATATCCGATCCGTGTCCATGCCTACATGTGCCTAATGAAAACGAGAATAACATGTGTTTTATTTATTGTGGTGCACATTAAAAAAATTACATTGCAACTGAAAAAAAAATCGTTTACACAGAAAGTAATTTATATCTATAAATTTTATGTATGTCAAAGAAGGAAACACATTTAAAATTCAAATTTGCAAATGGTCAAGACTTAAGAGTTGGTAAAAAGATTTCTTGCAAATGATATATTTTTTATTTTACACAGAAATAATATATTTCTACTTTTATGTATGTTAAAGAAGGAAACACATTAAAATTTTCAGAATTGCAAATGGTCAAGAGTTGGTAAAAAAAATTCCCAAAAAAAATTAAGAAAACAAATAAATGTAGATTCTTTCACATCTTTCATATTAAACAACAAAAAAAAACATCTTACATTTTCATTTTCATTTTCATATCCATCTATGTCTCAACACTGACTGCATTCTATCTCTCCTCATTCGCTTTACTTTCTTTCATCTTCTTTGATCCAATAGCCATGACGAGACACTCATCATCAACATCGTCACATAGAAAGCTCCAGTATCATATCGATGACCATGATTGGATCAGCAAACTTCCAGACGAGTTATTGCAAATGATTCTCTCAAAATTGTCCACCGAAGAAGCTGTAAGAACAAGTCTTTTATCGTCACGATGGGAGGATGTGTGGAAATGGAGGTCTCATCTCGTCCTCGACATGAACAAGGTCCTGGAAACAACCCTCGATGAGCATTTGCATCCAGTTTCTGTCCAGTTGGCTAGGTCGATGACCAAGGTTCGTCAATTCTCTTCTCTATTAGGTTTTCATTTTAATCATTTTCTTTACGAAGGTTTGTCTCTCTCTACATATATAAGAGAATACACAAAATGGATCGGCCTATATAGAGTAATGTGTCGATAGATATTATGTGCGTGTGTTTGGATTTGTATCAACTATATGGTATAATATGCGATGGTATAATATGCCTCTTAAATATATTTTAACAGATTTAAAAGTGGGTAAAGAACCTTAGTGAATGAGAATCTAGAACCGATGTGTTGTGTTACTCCATTTAGAACACTGACAAACAAAACTACATGATACTTTTTTGAGAATGGGCATAAACTACATGATACTTAATCCGTGCATGCAGATGTTTGCACGTACATAACATGAAATTTATACAGTGAACAATTGTTTAAAAAAATTATGATCATTGTGCGTTCTGTAGGCTATAAACAATCACCGTGGCCACCTGGAGAGCTGCATTATTCATCATTACGTATCCCAATATAAGGATGGTACACTCCAAAGTTGGATCAACTCAGTGACTCGTCGGAAACACACAAAAGATCTCACACTTATGAACCATATCCCTTATATATGGTGTGACAAAGGAGCTAGATTGCTCCGCTTGCCCCCAAATACATTTTCACATCACAGCCTCAGTTCACTATCACTTTGTGGTTACAGCCTAATAAGTCCACAAGCCTTCAGCAATTGCAAGAATCTTAAGACTCTCAAGCTTATAAACATTGTCATCTCACAAGCTAATGTCCTTAGCAGAGTTTTAGCAGCTTGCTCCTCCCTCGAGGTGATTGTGTTGAAAGTCGATTTCCTAACCCCGCGTGGTGTGTTGAAGATTGAGAACAACAACTTGAAGTTCTTGCAAGTGACCTTCCGTTACAAGTTTGATAGGATGGAAGTGTATGCAGCTTGTCTAGATGTTCTAGACATCAGGTTTATCAAAGTTAAGAGAGACAACTTCATCCTCGTTGCTCCCAACATCCAAGTTAACAAAAATGCTTGGTTGGTGGATAATCACAGTATTGTTTTTCCTCACCTCTACTATAATGCATCGTCCTCATATCTCGCTCAGGTACAAACTTAACTAACATAGTCATTTTTATATTTTGAAAATAATACATATATATATATATATATATATATATATATATATATATATATACCGACACGTATGATGTATACTGAATCTTAATTAGGAGAAAAACATTTGGCATGAGCTTTTGGTGAGTGACTTTCATGATATGGGACGGTCTGGGTGTTTATCAGTGATTGTAGATATATCTGATCCGAAAGAATTGGAGATACTGAAAGAAGTCTTGCATATGTGGACCACCCTTGTGATGGAGCTTGAGATCTTGTTCAAGGTACATTCATGTCATGGTTATATTCTCATTAATTATTGGTTAGAACTTGACCACTTCTCTTATATATCTCATATTTGCATTTCAGAACAAGAAATCTCCTAGAGAAGAAGGTGAATTTTCTACCAACGACAGAACACATGAAAAACCGTTTCCTGCAGACGCTGATTTACATTTTTATAATGTGTTGTTGTATAACTTTGATGGTTCGAATGAGGAAGAGTTTGCTTTTGCTTCACGTTTGTTGATGCAAGAGACGGTGATATATAAGATGATGATCGAGACTTCTTCGTTTCCTCCGACGAAGAAGCTGAACGCAGAAGCAGCTGTGGCCAAGTTGATGGAAATTCCTTGTTACAAACCTTTTATTAAATGCTTCTGATGAAACTTTGGTTGCATTGCTAGGATAAACTGTTTGCTGGCATTTTCTTTATTATATCTGACGATTATGTGGTTTTTCGTACTTGTTTTGTGTTCTACCATTTGAGAACTTATGATGAAAACAAAGAGATTTGAGATTTACATTGTCTTAATATGAATATTATCTGATTTTCGTTATATTACGTTCTTTTATTTGGTTAATGTTTTTGCAAAAGAGATTGCGTTATGTGAACCTATATAACAGAAAAAAAGGATTTTTCTTTTCACATCATGTAAGCAAACTACTAAATTTCAGCGAATTTCTTGTGTTAAACGAAGTATCTTTTACTATATGAAAAATTACGTTGTGGCTAAAAGTCTGATATTTAGGGTACGTTTAGGTGTCTGAGATAATCAATTTTTGTATTTTATTTAATGATTTAGGTTTTCATATTTTTCTTTTTTATGTTATCGGTTTTCGACATAAATATTTTGTTTAAGATATGAGAATTAATTATTGTTATGTTTAAAATATAATAGAAATATTTATATTATTGGAACAAAAAAACTAGATTTTATCTTAATTTGATAAACGATCAATGTAATATCGTTAATATATTACTCATTCACAGAGAATATAATTTTCGACCTTTTATCATTTTAGAATTTTAATGTAATAATACTTTTTAAGTTACGAGGATTATTGTTATGTTATTGTAAAAAAGACCTAAAATATATGAGAAGTATGTATTACGTTACGTTAAAATAAATTTGTATCAGGATAAAGAAAAATTCATATAATTTTTTGGGGATTTAGTTTAGGTTTTTCCAGTCAGTTTTCCATATTTATATCAAAAAACTATAATTGTAAAAGGAATAAAAATTTGTGGAGACCAACTTTAATAATTATTGTTACTAATATAAATAGATTATTTTCTTTTTTAAATATAGAAAAAATAAACACTGGAAAACAAGCAATTTAAAAGAGAGCTCTGTTTGGGAGATGAACATATGTATATGAAGTTATGAACTATTGAATAAGATGAACACATGCGTAACAAACAAAGCTAAGTTGTAATCTCCCTCCGTTACAAAACCCATAATCTAATGATTTTCTGGCCTCTATATGAATACACTACACTGCCGGCAAGTGAAAGCATCATTCTTCAAGTTAGTAGAGGTCTCTCTCTCTCTTCTACGTATTGTTGTTTTACATGATGATGATGATCAAAGCCATCTTCTTCAGCATTACTGGGAATCAAAGTCAGGCTTGGAAGGGTATTCAAGTCCATGCAGCTCCGGCATTCTCCTTAGATCTTCTTCAGTATATCCTGGGATGAACCAGTATCTCTTATCCATTCCAAATACCTAACATGAGAGAGAAAAGAAAAAAGAACTTAGAACTAACCGCAAGCTATATATATACTCTTGATGTAAGAAGATATATTAACTCAGGACTTCAGCTAGATAATAACCTGTTCAAAGTTTTTCTTTCTGCCGAGGTCATACCGCCATCTTGCACTTGTTTTCTTCTCATATGCCTGCTCACAACTCAACACCAAGAAAGTTTAATAACCGATGATTCATCTTGCACTTAAAAAGAAAAGGAGTTATTACCTCTATGGTTGTGGTATTGCCAGCAACCAAAGAAATGTGCATGATCAAGAAACCCATCACGCTCAAAGCAAATGCCAAGTTCAAAACTGTTGTTCACGATGGAAGCAACAAGGAGATACTGATTAACAGATCGGAACCAAATACCATCTAAAAGCATAAGTAAAGTTTGAACATTTACCAAATGCAAGAAAAGTAGTAGCAAGAGTGCCAGGCGTTCCAGGTATCTCTTCATCACTAAAGAAGGCTATGAAGTGTGGCATAAGAACCAAAGTCACAAGAGTCGTCTCTAGAAACGTGTAGAACTGGATTTGAACACACAGACACAAAAAGTTTTGGCAAGCTGAAGATTCTATAAACAGTATTAATAGTCCAGAAACAAAACAAAAAACTTACCAAGAAAAGAAGGAAGTACTTATAATTCAATGCTCCTACACAGTTAACAACCCAAACGCAATGGTGATCCATCTTCAACACACACCTACCACCTGTATTAACCCATGTTTAAGACAATCAACATCACGATTCAACTTTAAGACTCTCCATATATGGTAAAAGAAGACTTACAAACAGAACAATGATGGCAACGTGGAGGTTTTGGCTGATTGCACTTCCTACAAAACCTGACTCTAGGGTTTGAAGAATCTGTCTGTAAACCGACAAACTCAAGACTAGTTAACGGATCGGATTCACCCCTCTCTTCATCAGCAGCTGGTCTCCAATTAGGTGGCACAGAACCAGGATCAGTGAAAACAACAGAGAAGTAGCTCCACAAAAGCATCGCCAGCTGCAACAACAACAAAACTACACTAGTTCACATCTAAAAGCAACAAGCTTAACACTAGTTCACATCCAGAGCAACAAGCTTAACATTAATTCACATCTAAAGTAACAAGCTTTAGACTAGTTCACATGTAAAGCAACAAGCTTCATTGACTAAATTGACTCAAAACATGAACCTTTATCAATCACGGAAGCTTTTCAAACAAGAATCTACGATCCAGAGAGAAACCCATTTCGAAAGATTTGAGCTTTACTACTTACGAGAACATGGAAGAGGACAAGGATGGTAAGAGCAACGAAGGAATCAACGCCTCCTTGAGAAAGAGCAGGTCCGTAGTTAGTCAAAACGACGGCGTAATAGGTAACACCGACAACGCCAAGAACTAATAAGATCATGATGGATCCGAGACCTCGTAAGGCTGTACAGAACTTGAACACGTTCCACGCCATTGCAGTACCAGATCTATGCATAGTAGTCAAAACCCCACAAAAATATTCGATTTTACAGAATTTTGAAAAGAGGAGTTTTAAACATTCAAAGAAAAAGGGGTTTATGGGAATGAAAACGAGGGTGATTCATTCCATAGATGCAGACCCCATGAATAAATGAGACTTCTCCTTGTTTGGAGCTAACAAGAAAATTTCAGACGAAACAAAGATTTGAGATTTTAATGATTTTGATAAGTCAATCAAGTCTTTCACGATCCCATAAATGTATTATGTAATTTTTTTTTTTTAATTTCGTTAAAGTTGCTAATTTGTCCCGACAAACAAAAAGTCAAAAACGATATTTTCCGAAAACAGTAGAAAAAATAAAAAAAAATCGCCCACCGTGGGGCTCGAACCCACGACCACAAGGTTAAGAGCCTTGCGCTCTACCAACTGAGCTAGACGGGCTTGTTGCTATAGTTATCTCATGAACATTATTTAACTCAATTTAGTACATCTATTTTATTGCTTATTAGGCTTTGAAAGGATCAATAACCAAGGCCCATTAGCTCGCAATAATAAGTTCATGAAGCTTCTGAACAAGTTTATTACTCCGTCCATCTTCTTTACTTCCCCATTTCAAAGGGTCAAGAAGAGAGCTTCTTCTGAAGAGATGGCTTCCATGGTGTCACCGATCACTTGCTTATACCTCCATAAACACCGGACAAAGCTTCCCTCCGATGGTCGTCGTCTTCGTATAACCGCTTCGGTCCCGGACTCTTCAGATGACAACAAACATCCCAAGTTAATTGCTCGAAGGTACTAACTACTACTCTCCTTGCATACTCTGTTTATCACCGGAACCAAGTATCTGACTTGCAATATTCTTTGAAATTGGAAGAGAGATGATTCTTAGGAGCAGTGAACTAGCTATGATCGGTGCCATTTTCCAGCTCAGGTATACGTTTTTAAATTTTCGGACAAATGTCCATCACTGAGGTGTGGTGGTAATGATATAAAGTCTTTTGTGGTTTGGTTTTCACTTTTCAGTGGGAAGAAACCAGAGTATCTTGGAGTACAGAAGAACGAGAGATTGGCTCTGTGTCCTGCTACAAACAACTGTATTTCAACTTCTGAGAGTGTCAGCGATCGAGTTCACTATGCTCCACCATGGTATAAACTAATTAATAATACCATATAAGCTTTGTGTTCATGTTCTGCTATTTTTTTAATAAAAGATTTATTTTACTGGTGCGTAAGGAACTATAATGGTGGAAGAAAGAAGCCTGTGAGTAGAGAAGTTGCAATGAAAGAGCTTGTCAATGTGGTAAAGAGCCTTGAACAAGTTTGATATTTCGTTTTGATGAATGAGTGATGGTATCTAGAGATTGGTTTTGTTTATCATTATTGTTGCAGATTAAGTCGACGAAACCTGACAAGTTTACTCCTCGGATTGTGGAGAAGAAGGATGACTATGTTCATGTTGAGTATGAAAGTCCAATCTTAGGTGTAAGTAGAAGCAAAGCTTCTCTATTGTTGTCTCCTTCAACGACCATATCTATCTTAAGACATTTTGTCTTTGACAGTTGGTAGATGATGTTGAGTTCTTGTTCTCTCCTAGAAAGAACTCCACAGTGGAGTATCGATCTGCATCACGTAAAGGGAACTTCGACTTTGATGTGAACAGAAAGCGAATCAAAGTAAGAACTTGGATGGTACTACCGTACTAGTCTCTGTTACTGCCACTACTGGGTAATAAGCGTGCATTCTTCTATGCAGGCACTGCGACAAGAGCTGGAGAAGAAGGGATGGGAATCAGAGAACAGCTTCTGATTATGATTCTATTCTTGTTATTCAATTATTGTTTTTCAAGACTCAGTGTGTGACTAGAAACTCTTCCAAAATAACTTATGTCATAAATAAGAGAAGGAGAATCTGTTTAACACACAAGGAAACTTCAAACACAGTTCAAGATAACAGCCAAGTGTTGAGAGAGATGCGAATAAGAAAAAAAACGAGAAGTAGCAAAGGTGTGTTTCCCAACACTCGCTTAGTCTTTCCTCAAGTCCATGACTTCGGTCCTGATGCCATCCGCCTTGAGAATCATGATCTCGAGCTTATCTCCCTATTACAAACAAAAAACAATCCACAACGCATTAGTCAGCTATAGATGAGCTATTAGTCACACACACACAACTAGGGAAAACTTACAGTGTAGATATCCCTCTCAGTGGCAGATGCGAAGACAGTCTTAACCAAGTCAACTGCTTCAGGTTCGGAAAGGGGTGTAATAGCATCCTACATAGGACACAAGACTAAAAATAAGTAACTGAAGTGATTCATCATGTACTTAAACTGATTAAAAGGCCAAGCACAGACAAACAAACCTGGGCAGGAAGCAAAAGCGGGCTAGGACTCTTGAGCTGATTGTCAAGGAAGGGCATAATGAGAGTGGAACCAGAACCTTGAGCACTGTATCCAACCTTCTCATATGATCCCACTGCATCATAGGTAAAGACACAGCCTTTCCCTACAAAATTTTAGAGATAAGAAGAAAGACACAACTTTAACACAACTCTTATACTCAATCAATCATAATAGCAAAACACCAAAGAGAAGAAAAGATAAGGCTTTTTGTTTTACCTTGCTCATCAAGCCCACCGAGAACGTTAAAGGCATAGTAAGGGAAAAAGCGCTTGAAGTAAAGAGTGTTGGAGAGAAGCTGAGCCATTGCAGGACAGCTCATCTGCTTGTTATGCTGATGCTGATAAACCTATTTGCAGGACACACAAAAGAGAAGACTTTAGTAAGCAAAGTTTTCATCTTTACAAAGGAATGCAAAAGGGGGAAGAAGCTCACTAACTAACCAAGTGCCTTGACTTGAGAACTTTCTGAAGTGCTTTCACATCAGCTTGAAAGCCAGAGGAAGAGAGCACAGCCTTGTCTGCTCTGGAGACATTAAAAAGACAGCAATGAACATAATTATTGATTGTAGAAACCTAAGAATTGATTTACTGAAACCCTACTAATCTAGCTAACTATGCACATCGTTTAGAATACTTCTCTCCACAGAGGATCAAGTTACTTACAGTTTATGGATCTTAGAGTAATCGCGAGTTAGAATACTGTAACCGGTAGACATCCGAGTGTCTGCGGCGATTACGCAGTAATCGGATCCAGCGATGGCCACACATGTTCTGCAAAAAAACAATCAATACAAATCAGTAACAATAGCTCTAACAGAACAGCGTAACGATAAAGGAGGGAGAGACGATCCGTACCCTCCATTGTTATCGTATGGAGACCAGTTGGCGTGCTGCTTCGTCATTGAGCTAAGAAAGAAGAAGGGATTCTTTTTGTTAACGAATTGAGACACAGAGAGTAGAGAGAATAATAAGAGCTTCCTCTCTCCCTCTTCTGGCTTTGTGAACACGAAAGAGACGAAGACTTAAACTAATGGGCCTTCTATGGGCTTTACATGGGCTTTAGATTCATACCATAAAAAACTTCACGACGTCGTTTTGTTCGACCACTCTCTTCTTGTCTCTCTCAATTGAAAGTGTGGGTTCTCTGTCTCTCACTCGATTTTGTTTTCTTTAGCTTCACTAACTTGTTGGTAACTAGCAAATGGAAGCACTTGTTGTTGATGCTGGCTCTAAGCTCCTGAAAGCGGGAGCAGCGGTTCCTGATCAGTCTCCTCCATTGATAATCCCATCTCAAATGAAACGAATGGCTGATGATCCCTCCACTGTTCTTGATGATGTCACTCTTGACCCTATCGAAAGGGGGTTCATTAGAGACTGGGACGCTACGGAGGATCTGCTGCGTTACGTTGTGTACAGTGGGCTTGGATGGGAAGAGGGAAACGAAGGCAATATACTCTTCACAGATCCTCTATGCACTCCTAAGGTTTGTTCTTTAATTGAAAAGATAAGAACTTTACAAACCTGCATTTTGTGTTTTAGTAGTAAATGGAAGTTCATTATTTTCTGTACTTGGTTGTTTTGTGGGGGCAGGCTGTTAGGGAGCAGCTGGTGCAGTTGATGTTCGAAACGTTCAATGTGTCTGGATTCTATGCGTCAGAGCAAGCAGTTTTGTCCCTTTACGCTGTTGGGAGGATCTCTGGTTGCACGCTTGACATTGGTCATGGGAAGATAGGTATAATAGTAACTTGTTTCGCCTGTGTTATATTCTGATCTTACTACATTGTCATGTTTGCATCTTTTATATGATTTATGTTACAAACCTTTAGCTTTAAGTACAATGTTTTTTTTTTGTTTCTTGTAACTTGTAATAGATTTTTGGTTCCTTGTGTATGTAGCTGGTTATGATCAGGATCTTGTTATATAGTTTGATTAGTTTTTCACTCTTTTTTCTGTGTGTTTCCTCCTCCCAGATATTGCCCCAGTTCTTGAAGGTGCTGTGCAGCACATTGCTTCGAAACGGTTTGAGCTAGGTGGAACCGATCTTACGAAACTCTTGGCTCAAGAGCTTGGAAAATCCAACCCTTCGATGAATCTCAGCATGTCTGATGTTGAAAAACTGAAGGAGCAGTATGCAAACTGTGCCGAGGATGAGGTTGCTTACGAGAAAACCCAACTCTGTGGAATTGAGCAGCACACGCTTCCCGATGGACAGGTTTGTGTGTCTACACTACAGCTTGTGTTGCCTTAATACACAATACATAACAGAATGATGGTCTTGTAGGTGATAAGCATTGGGAGAGAGAGATACTCTGTTGGTGAAGCTTTGTTTCAGCCATCAATATTGGGACTAGAGGAGCATGGGATCGTTGAACAGCTTGTCCGGATTATCTCCACAGTGTCATCCGAGAACCATAGGCAGCTCTTGGAGAACACTGTACTGTGTGGCGGTACAACCTCCATGACAGGTACTAATGATAGCTTAATATGCTTGTTGATACTGTTTTGGGGTTGGAATACTTAAATGTAATGTTGTTCATTGGCAGGATTCGAAAGCAGGTTTCAGAAAGAAGCAAACTTGTGCTCATCTGCAATTAGGCCAACGCTGGTGAAACCGCCGGAATACATGCAGGAGAATGTGGGATTGTATTCGGCTTGGGTAGGAGGAGCAATACTAGCCAAGGTGGTGTTCCCACAGAATCAGCATGTTACTAAAGCTGACTATGATGAGACTGGACCATCTGTGGTTCACAGAAAATGTTTCTGATCTACCAAAACGTATGTACTTGTCGTTGTAGCTGAGGATTAGTTTTGGTATTGCTGTGTTTAGGTTCACAACCCCTAATTATTCAGAGACGTCCCACTCAACAATCTATGTACTTTTAGAATATTTGGACCAGATTTTTTCATTATGTTAAAACGTTCTCAAAACTCAATATCAGTCAAAGCAGCATTTTTTTTCATTCTCACTCTCTCCTATTATCATTATATAGTTCCTGATATCAACCATGTTTGAACAGACCTGGCGTAGCCAAGAAAGAAACAAACTTTAACAACCAGCAACTGGTGAAGCAATAGTCCACATGTAGTAGTAGTCTCTGTTGAGTTTCGAATCATTGTGGTGATAAAAAAGTAGAAACTTGTAGACATGGTACGTTCAAGATCCTTAGCCATCTACAGAATATAAAAAGAGCTAAGAAACAGAACCTACCTGGTGGGTCAACGATCAGAATTAAAAAAAATGGTAAACTCGTGAAGGTAACTGATGCAAAAAAAAAAAAAAAAAAATCAAAATCAAATTTCGAAGAGGCAGCTAGGAGGAGGAGGTGGTGCGTTACGTTTTTGATGACGTGGCACAATCCGACCCGTTATATGAAAGCTCTCTTTCTTTTCAACGGACAAGATTTCGTAACGGATCAATAAAGCCTTACAAATCTTCCGAAATGTGATTGGTTATATTAAAATAATTTTAAAAACACTGCCCCTCGGACTTATCTGTATTGTCGGAACGAGACTGAGCTTCTTTAAAATGAGCAACAATCATAAAATAAAAACACAATTAAATAAAAATCAAAAAACAAAAAAAAACACACACACAGAGAAGGAATCCTTCTTCTTCTTCTTCTTCATCGTAGTCGTCTTCTTCCTCTTCCATCTCCCATCCTCCTGATGAATCCACACAAAACCGAAGAAGATCTGTTCCACCACCACGATCTCGACCCAACACACATCCTCTCCCAACCACACCACCACCACCACCACGAAGAAGATCCAACCTTCTCCCTCCCAGAATTCGTCCTCTTCCGCTCCTCCCCCTCCCAAGAAAACTCCCCCTCCCACTCCTCCGACGAACACGACGACCCCACCTCCCTAACCCCCAAAATCGCAAACCCTAGGGTTTCTTCAATCTCAATCTCAGAAACCCGAGACTGGGACTACATCAACCCAGAGCCACACATATCCTCCCAATTCTACACCTTCAACTCCTCCTCCCACTCCCTCATGATCCTCTGCCTCCGCGAGGGCCGCCTCGCCACCCCCGCCGAGATCCGAATCGCCACCCCTCGCTCCGTCCTCAAGTCCTGGCGATCCGTCTGGAAAGACCGCAACGAGGACACCGCCTACCTCACCGCCTGGAAACGGATCCAGGACAAGCTCACCGCCCGCCTCGACCCTGCCTCCGGCAACGAGTTCCTCTGCTTCAAGAACAACACTAGGCAGTTCGTGTCGCATGTTAACCAGTGGCAGGACATTGTCATGGGGTTTCATGGTGACGGGGACTTGAAACACTTAGGGGTTAGAGAGACTATAGACAGGATTAAACAGGTGTGGACGGTTGGTGCTAAGCTGTATGGTATTCCGGAGAGTTTTATTAGGGTCTGTGTGGCTGCTTGTGGTGTTTGTAATGCGGTTACTGGTTCCGGTTCGCGGAATAAACGGCGTCGTTTTGAGTATACGGAGTCTTTCGATGTGCCTGCTAAGGATGTGGCGGATAGGCTTCAGGAGCTTGCTGCTAAGCATAAGGTTGTGCTGTGTATTAGGCAGAAGTATATTAGGTATAAGCCGTTTATGGCCGAGGTGAAGGATTACGCTTGTCATAGAGCTGGTGAGCCTGCTTCTAATAAGAAGTCTAGGGTTTTGAAGAGGGAGCCTTATCAGTCTAAGAGGTGTGGGTGTGGGTTTAGGATTAGAGCGATTGTTCCCATTGCTAATTATAATGAGAAGGATAAGAGTTTTGTTTATGAGGAGGAAGGGACGGCTGTTTTTAAGATGTATGCTGTTCATTCGGGGCATGAGCCCGGGGCGATGGATGGGAATGCGAGGATCATGCATCGGCTTGTTGGTCATAAAGGGTTTTTGATGGAGCATGATGTGGTTTATGGTGTGAGGGAAGAAGAGATGGAGAGTGAGGAGATTGGGAAGGATGATGGTGGAGGAGGAGGAGGTGGAGATATGCGTTTGAGTGTGTTGCATCAGGTGCATGAGCTGAGGACTGAGCTTGGTGCTCTAGAGGGGAAGATTGGGAAGATTCCGGAAGAGATGTTGGGTTCTGTGTCCAGAGAGTTGTTTGAGATGCTTAACAAGATCAGGAACATCGATGATGAGGGTGTTAATAAGGGAACAACGGGGTTGCTTTCTGACAAGGAGATACTTGTTGGAGATAACGATTTAGCTCATTGGAGTGACCATCACCACCACCATGAGCAGTTGTATGGGGATGGGAAGGATACAGAGCTTATTGAAGATGATGAAGACAGTTTCGGGAGGAGCCTTGATGATGTTGTTCCTCCTTGGGAACAGATTAGGCAACCATCTGGGTGTACGAGCCCAAAGGATATATTGTCCGAAGCATCATGTAAGCCTGAGAAATGGTTAAAGTGCAACAATGACTTTGATGAGAAGAGCATTCTGAACTGTGAAGATTCTAAACTAACAAAACCGATGAGACACGATGAAGGTATAGTATCAGACGTAGGTTTAGTTGGTATACAAGTGGATAGCTTCTATCAAGAAAACTCCAAATGGTATGATTCTCCCTGTGAAGAAGACAATGGATTCAGACATGGAGAGATTTTGTAGAAACACGGTAAAGGTTCGTCTTTATAACCCAGTTTCTAACTCAGCTTTCACACGCATCTTCTTATGTATATCATAACTGGGGATCAGATTGTATATTTATGCATTCTATAAGTCGAGAGTATTTTGTTTTGTATGTTGTAGGTTTCTTTGTTTGCGTGCTTATGTAAAATGAAACCCATATTGTGTCTCTGCATATATATAACATTGTAACATTGTTGTTAGTTTTATTTAACCTTTGTGACTCAACGTTTGACAATGCTAAAGCCAAACGAACTAAAACCAAACGGCTAAAGCCTACGCATGAGGTTTGTTAATGCTTACCATCTGTAGACTTCTCCTCTATATTCATTGGTTCGAATGTATTGTTCTCGTAGGCCCCCACTGATTCTGATACGATTGGTTTGCCCTTGAGCAGAGTGAGTTTCAGAAACAAAATAAAACTAAAGTATACAGTCATTCCCTCCCGCCGCTTTCTTCTTCCATACAAAACCTCCGTTACCCTCTGCCTGAAGCAACTCCACCAGGGAAGCTATACATGCCACTGAGCAAGGGTTCGCTGTGGGAATGCATGCTGCTCTTCACATAAACCCTTACTATGGCGAAACATCTATCTGAAGGCATGACTGCTCACTTTCAAATCGTTCTTCACATGGGACCGACGATTATATACAATGTCCCCGGTCGGAAGAGTCAAGATATACCACCACTCCACAGGTTATCTTTAAGCTCTCTAGGAATGCTAACTTAGCTGGTGTTAAGGAATGCATGGGTAATAAGTAATAACCGAGTTGAGGAGTATACTGAGAATGGTGTTGTTGTGTGGAGTGGGAATGATGATCAGTGCCATGACTCTAGATGGGATCATGGGGGCACTCGGTTACTAGCAATTTGGTTCCGGGTTTGATGAGGAAGTTAATGTTTGAAGGTTTGATGAGGAAGTTAATGTTTGAAGGGAGAAACTCGGAGTTGAACTCTAAACTTCTGCCTTTAATAGATTGGGTGTTCCAAGAACCGAATCCGATAGGTGTCAACACAGCTTTGGCTCAGCTGGGAGTTACGAGGCCGGTGTTTAGGCTGCCTTATGTGCCCTTTCCTATGTCGAAAAGGGTTGAGTTTGTTAAACTGGTGAAGGAGATCGGAAGGGAGCATTTTGTAGGGGAGAGAGATGTTCAGGTGCTTGTTGTTGATGACTTCATTTTAATCGGTCGGTATTAGATTATGTCTTCCTTGAAGATTTCGTTATGTTCAATTTTAGCTTATGGATCATATATTTGAGTTTTTGTAATGAACATGGTTTGTATTTTGCTTACTATTCTCTGTGGATGATTGTGTTTATGTCTCACCGTGTTTGATCATGCTTGTGTTGAATAATGTTCATGGACTTCGGTTTAGATATATTTTTGGTTCAGGCAAAATAATAAGGGAACCACTCTAAACCGGGAAGAGGCTGTTGGAATTCGATTTAATATAAGTTATAAGTAAACTTAAAATAGAGCATGTGTCACCAATTCGAGCCCGTTTAAAGTGGTTGTGTCTCAACTTAGTTGCGGCTCCCCACCAGGGTTCGATCCCATATTGGTACCTAGTCTGAGCATTAAGTCTCGAGACTTCGCAGGTTGATCTGGTGTATCCCTGTCCGGAGTAACTCCGGGTGGCTTCTTCTTCCACTTGTGGAAAGGCCTTTCCCAGTACTTCTGGTGTTATTTCTCAACCATGGTTGAGGAGGTAATCTAAATTACCTCTCTTTTTATTATTTTTTGTAACTGTAATTGATTTTAGTGAGCTGATATTGGTCAAAGAAACGAATAACTCGATTGCTCTGATATTCATTTCCTGATATAGATCAAATATTTTCTTTTCTGGCTATAATGTTCTGCAGATTCTCGGGTACGACGGAGCTCTAGGGGGTATTACAGAGTGGAGTGGGTGTTTTAGGAGCTTAATGGGCTTTCAACGACTGCGATTTACATTTAGATTACTACTTTGCGTGAGAAAAATATGCAACATATCATATGTTGAGAAAATTATACATCGTCACATCAAAAAATAGACATATTATAATTTAAAACTACTATCTATACTATTAAAGTAGAATCCCTACTAGGATTGATGCGAATTCTGCCATTAGTTTTCAAATTATTTATATTGTTATGCTATTTCCTTATCTAAAATGTCATATTTCCTTATTTAAAGTTTTTAATTATTTTTGCAAGTTAATAATTCAACCAATCAAAAACTTCAATTTTTAGACCACTAGGATTAAACCCGCCCTACGGGCGGGTACAAATATACAAATAATTAAATATATTTAAAATGTTTCATTAATTTTTATATTTTCCACGTCAAATTTATCTATTTATTTTGAAAACCATACATTTAGCTAAACATAGTCTAATTATTTTAGAAATCATAAATTATATTTTTAAGTTTGTTCTAATTTAGCTTCTAATAATATATTACTTCGATTAACTTTAGCAAAAAAAAAAATCTAATTAATAGTTATAACCTTAATCTAAATCTAATGTTTTTCTTTTTTATACAAAACACCCGGAAAGTAAAAGGGTATTATCATAAACTAAGTTTTTCATCTTTTGTTTTTGTATGAAATATGTCGACTCGAAAAAACTGTTTTTTCCCTCGAAGAACAAATCCTTTTCTCCTCTCTAATGTCGTGTTTACCTCTTGAAATTTTCCGCGAAAAATATCAAATTTCAAACCAATAGTAGTGAAATCTTTTTACCAATATTTGTACATGTGACTATTTCACCTTCATAACTCGTTCTGCCATCACGATGAGTGTTGTTGCATTGAAAATCATTTATAGTTTCTTTATATAAAAATAATAAAATTGTAAAACTACAAATTTCCTAGATAGTATATTTTTTTCATTTCTTATATTATATATTTACTTGTTATTTATTTTTTCTTATATTGTATACTTACTTATTTTATGTTTTTCCTTTATATACAATTTTAATATTATGACAGATTTTTAATGTTATATTTCTGTTTCTAATATTTTCTATTTACTAATTATTTCTTTAATTATATATTTTTTCAGATAGATGTTTAATGTAGTTTTTCTATTTCTTATATTGTATATTTACTTATTATTTATTTTTCTTATATTTAAACTACTTATTCTAATATTGTAATAGATGTTTGATATAATATTTGTATTTGTTATATTATTTATTAACTTACTATTTATTGCAAAACATACTCTTATTAGAAACCGTATTTTATTTAGTATGAATGGATGGTCTGAGACTATTGAAGATAAAATGATTATTTGGAGTGAGACTCTTTCACCAACATGTGTACATGTGACTATTTCACATTCGATAGCTTTTTCTGTCATATGAATCACTATGTGTGTTCTTGCATTGCAGAGACATTTATAGCGATGTGCTTGAGTGCGAAATAAGTGAATGATATACTGACATCATATAAAAATATTTGGAAATAATAAAAATATGAAAACTATACATTTTTCAGATAAATGTTTAATGTTATTTTTTTATTTCTTATATTATATATTTACTTATTATTTTTTTTTCTTATATTGTATATTTTTTATTCTAATTGTTTTGCTTTTATATCAAATTGTAATATTATGATAAATTATTAATGTAATATTTCTGTGTCTAATATTTTACATTTATTTATTATTTATTTTCTTATACTTTTTATAGATAGATGTTTAATGTAGTTTTTCTATTTCTTATATTATGTATTTACTTATTATTGGTTTTCTTATATTTTATATTTACTTATTATAATATTGTAATATATGCTTAATGTAATATTTTAATTTTTATAATATATATTTACTTATTATGAATTTTATTATATATTTTTCAGATGGATGTTTAGTTAGTTTTTCTATTTCTTATATTGTATATTTAATTTTTATTTTATTCGTATATTGCATATTTAGTTATTCTAACTCTTTAATTTTATATCAGATGATAATATTATGTTAGATTTTAATGCAATATTTTTGTTTCCTGTACTGTTATATTTATTTTTTATTTTTCTTATATTCTATATTTACTTATTCTAATATAACAATAAATTTTTAATATAATATTTATATCTTTTAAATTGTATATTTGTCTATTATTCATTTTATTATAAATTTTTGAAATATATGTTTAATTTAGTTTTTACATTTCTTAATTGTAGATTTACTTTTTTTTTATATTTACTCATTATATTTGTTTTTGCTTTTATACCAAATGATAATATTATGATGTCAAAAAGGTAATAATATGTTTGATGTTTAATGTAATATTTCTACTTCTTATATATCCTATATTTACTTATTATTTATTTCTATTATATCATATATTTACTTATTATTGCATATTTAATTAATATTTGTTATATTTTTCAGATAGATGTTTAATGTAGATTTTCTTTTTTACTGTATATTTACTTATGATTTTTATTTTATATACTTACTTATTCTAATACTATAATAATTTTTGTAATTAATATTTTATTTCTTATAATATATTTACTTATTAATATTTTACTATACTTTTTTCAGTTAAATGTTTCATTCAATTTTTTATGTCTTATATTTTATATATACTTATTTTTCTTTATTAAATATATTGAATATTTACTTATTTTAATCTCTTTATTTTTATATCAAAATGATATTATTACGATAGATGTTTAATGTAATATTTTTGTTGGTGAAGTCTTCGAGATTTCGTAAACGAAAGTGCTGAGAATCAATCTGGAAATTCTCTTCATGAACATGAGTGAAGGTTGTCTTCCTGGTGAAGCTGATCTCGTTCTTATGCGGTGAGACTCGGCAAACTAATTTGGAAGGTCTGACAGTGAACCTGTTGAGCTTGTAAATTGTGTTCGGCTTCAGGTCATCTTTAAAACGGGGCATGAAATATTTTGAGATAAACGCCTGAATGGTTGTTTCCAGCGATGGTTTCATTAGGTAAGAGTTAGTTATGAATGTAAACAATGAAAAGATGGAATCATGCAATAAAATCTTTGTATATGTTGGAATCATGCATTAAACAATGGCATGAAAGAATACCTTAGAGTCGATGAGGAGTAATTCAATTCCCATGAGTGTGTTTTTTTTTGTGAAGTGTCGGGCTTCCCAACAGTTAATCAGCCTAACAAAAATTTCTTGGTTAAAGAAATCTCCTTGGAGGTCCTCAAACGTTTTTAGCACACTAAGAATTGATGGGGGAGCCATTGTTTTCTTTTGCTGGAATTCTTTGATAGAGGCAATGATGTGAGTTCGTAAGGGAGGTATAAGTCTCTTTATATACAGATTTTTTTCTCTTTTAATTAAATGAGAATTTTACATTATGAAGATTAGCTGTTTTGTGAAAAAAGTTATACTTTTTAATACTACATGTTAAATTTACATATGTTTAATGTAGTACTTCCATTTCTTTTGCTGTATATTTACATATTATTTATTTATTTGGAAATTCTTTTAAAGTAAAATAGTAGTTTTTAAAAGTAAAATGGTAATCTTACATATGTTTAATTTAGTATATACATTTTGTATGTTATATGATTAAATTTTTCCAAAATATTATTTATCAATAAAATTAAATTGTAAAGCTAATTATTATATCAATTTTCAAAAATGTAAAGCTTCAATAATACAATTTTAAGTAAAACAATAATTTTTGAAAAGTAATAAAATAGTAATCTTACATATGTTTAATTTAGTATTTACATTTTGTATGTTATATGTTTACATTTTTCCAAAATTATATTTATCAATAACATAAAATTGTAAAGCTAATTATTATATCAATTTTTCAAAAATTTAAAGCTTCAGTAATACGACTTTTAAGTAAAACAATAATTTTTGAAAAGTAATAAAATGGTAATATTACATATGTTTAATTTAATATTTCCATTTTTATGTTATATGTTTACATATTATTTATTATTTCGAAATTATAATTATATTAAATTGTAAAGCTAAATATTATATCAATTTTTCAAAAATGTTAAACTTTAGTAATACGATTTTTAAATAAAAATAGTAATTTTTTAAAAGTAGTAAAATGATAATCTTACATATGTTTAATTTAATATTTCCATTTTTATGTTAAATTTTCGAAATTTACATATTATTATTTTCAAAATTATATTTATCAGTAATATTAAAATGCCACGTGGCATCTTTCTGAAATAATTTTTTTCGCTGATGTGGACGGCTTCTGCAGCCTCAAAAGCCTACTTTTAGTAGTATAGACTAGATTTTATATTCGCGCTACGCGCGAGTTTGTATTTATAATTTAATTTATGCTTTCTAATAATTGTAAATTATTTTAATAGAAATTCATATGAATATTTTTAATGAGAATGTATGCAAAATGTGATTTTATGTTTCTTTTAATTTATGTTTGTTTATCAAATTATACCTATTAAAATAATGACTTCTTAGCTATTTATTGTTTGAATTGACAAATGTATACATTATACTTATAAATGTGTTTATAATTTATTTTAACTTTTTATCTTGTTACTATTATGTATATTTCTATTGTAAAAACATATTACACTATTGTAAATACTTTATCATACATTTTACCTATCATGTAGCTCGCTAAATATAGTTGTTGTTTTATCATACATATTAACCAGAAATTAAAATTACCTATGATGATGCTTTATTAGTCTTTATAAAATGTCTCACAAAAATTGGCAATACAATATTGAATTCATATTGTGTATGATAAAAGTTACATATAATAATAATAACATTATCTATCTTTTTATTTGATAAATTTGTCGGCACCTCTATTTATTATATTATCATACTGATAAATATATATTAACCATTCTTCCTATTGTTTTTAAATTGTCGTTCAAACTTTAATCTATTGTTTGTATTCTATACAAATTTTATTTAAAATTGATCTAACTTATTGATGTGCTTCCTTGAACATTTATTTCTATATTATTTATTATAAACATTATTATCTAAATATATTTATTCAACAAAACTGGTATGAGGTCATTTTAGTTTTATGTATTACATGAAGTCCATAATTTTATCACTGATTTGAGTTATTGGTTCATTAGAAATAATCATTGGTTTGCTTTATCTTAATGACTGACCTTAATATTTTAAAATATCTTGTCAAATAAGTTTTTTTATGTTTTTTTATTTGATATATTTTTTTTTCAAAATATTGTTTTGGAAATCTTGATATTTTTAAACTCTTTTTGTAGATTTTTAATATTATGTAGCTTCAAATTTTAAACTATAGGTGTTTAAATTTGAAAGTTTGTATTCTAATGTAAAATTTAAAATTTTAATGTTTAAACTATATGTTAAGAACTTATTTATATGTTAAATTTCAAATTTTATATATACTAAGTTGAAATTTTGATGTTTTAGAAAATAGTAAAATTCTGTAATGATTTGTCATTTTTGGTGGTGGTTTTAAATCTAATGTGGACTTTTAATGTTTAAACTATTGACTTTTTGAAAAAATGTTTTATTTGAATTAAAATTATTAAACATCGTTTTATTATTAAAAATTGTTTATTTAATAAGTTTTCTTTTTTTTTGTTTTGACATTTTTATTAATAAAAAATTATTTCATTTTAATAATAACTTTAAAAAGATTTATAATAAGATAAAATTCCTTTTTTCTGTTTTAACTTTTTTAGTTAGGATTTTAGTAAAGAAAAATTAGCATTATGATATTTTAATTTTTTTAATTAGGATTTTAATAAAGGAAAATTAGCATTATGAGAGACATTTTTTTACACATGTTACAATCTTAAATAATAAGATTGATATGTGTCGCGTTCGTGTTAATTAGTAACTTTGAAAACCAAGCTTTATATAATTTGAATGTATAAACTGTGTTTTAAAAAAAATCATTAAATATGAAATTTTACTTTTAAATATTTTATAAAATATTTTTTTTAAATAAGCTGCTAATACAGTACTAAAAATATTATATTCATACAATTTTTGTACTAAAAATATAAAAAAATATTCCATCTCCATAATATTTAATGTATTTAACAATGTTATAAAACAGTTTTGTGATTGTTGTATATTTATTTTGTGCATAAATGTACTTGAAATATTTTTATTTTTTTTAAATGCAAGTGATAATTTGGAATTTATATTTAAAAATTGATAATTTATTTTTGATGAACTTTAATTAACATTTTTAAATATTTTTTCAGATTACAGAAAAACATAATATATATGATTGAATTTTAAAAATATTTTATTTACTCTAAAATATAATATTTAGAGTTGTGAAACTTATATGATAAATAATATTTCTTAATTTATTCCAGTATATAAGATTTTTAAATTTTAAGAACATATTAAATATTAATTTATGATGATAAATCATATTTTTTTGTCTTGGTTTTATCACATAGTTTGATAATTTCTTTTGTAGTTGCTAACTGTCAACAAAACTTTTTATTGTAGTCTTGATATTTTTCTTAATTTTTAGAATTTCGTAAATTTTATAGTTTTTATGTTGTTGATTAACATTCTTAGATACTATATTATTTTGTTGGTTAATTGATATTAAATATTCTTTGTGTTGTTCTTTTATGTTTTCGTTCAGGCTTCAATTTATGGTTGATATAACATAGAAGAATTATTAAAATTTCTACTAACTGTTTTGGCGCGTTTTTGAACTCTTTTAAATAAACATTATTTTAAAAATATATTTTATAAACGTAAATTTTTATCAGTGAATCAGATTTATAAGGTAAAATGAAAAGATTAGAAGTATACACAACTTAGATGAATGATAACGTTTTCACCACTTCCAAATCGGTGGAAGAGTTTTTGTCCTTCATCTTATTCACTTGTATTTTCAGTTGTTATTTCTTTTAACCATCATGATATGTAACAAATCTTCTCATAGTTTTGTACTCACGACGGAAAAGATGAATAGCATCGACTGGCTTTAAACTATACACCTCGTTTTAACTCATATGAAGCTATAACCATTGCATGTCCATGCATTCTCATGAGATCTCATGGGAAGAAGATATGATGATAAATTTATAACTATTTTTTCTTCTTATCTTCTTAAGTTTCTTTCTTTATGGAGTGCTAAATTTCTGTATCTAGTCCCACTTATTTAAATTTGAAAGCTCATAAAGTTGACTAGTTTTTTTCTCGGTAGCCAATTGATATGAATAGTATGAAGTGGTCGCAATTACAAATGTCAAAGTAGATATCACTGTTGCATCAGTTCCAAACTATTGGATCCCAAGACACGAAAATTATCACAGGAAAATTGATTGGCAAAGCTACTGAATCGTCATATAATCTAATTCTTCTTCCAATAAAAAATTAAGAAAAACCTAGGTTTATACTCTCATATATATTAATCTAGTTGTATATAATTAATATATTTTTTATCCAGTAGCCAATAGATCGGAATATGTTGAAGTGGTCGCAATTGCAGATGTCAAAATAGATATCATTATTGCATCAGTTCTGAATTACAGGATTCCAAGATACCAAAATTGTCACCAAAAAATTGTTTGGCAAAACAGCTGAATCATCATATAGACTCTAAGTGGTAATCATCACAGGAAAAATAAGAATGAATAGAAAAAAATGGATACGAATGAAACTATGAGAATGATGAATGATCATTCTTTATCAAATTTAGTAAGAAACAATTTTATACTGTAATTTCTACAATAAAATGAATAAAAAATGGAAAGGAAAATTATTCCTTATAAATGCTAAAATTTCTTAGGAATATTAATGAATTTATTGTTCATATTCATTCATTGGTTACCATTCATAGCCATAATCCAATCCATCTTTTAATAAGACATCAAGAAAAACGTAGGTATATACTCTCTTTTCTATTAATATAGTTGTGTATACTGAGTTAATTTTATGATGTTTTGTCATTATAACTTTTTAATATTAATTTTCTATTTTATTTTGAAAGAAAAAGCACTTTGGATTTGTAATTATTAAGTGTCTAATTTCATGTTACATTTTACTATAAAAGTTACCATTTGCTAAGTAGGTTTTCAAGTGTTAATATTTATTTTTGCGTTTTCCTTATTCTATACCATTTTTTATACTGAAAATATGTATTATAAAAGTATTGACATTTTAAAAATACTAAATTAGTAAAATTATTTATCATATTGTAATTAGTGTTTTTAATTCTTAAGTAGATATTATTGATAACCTATAGCCTCACTTTCTGTATAATATATAGTTTTATGTTTTTTTTTTTTTATTTTGACTATTTTAATATTAATTTATCATTTTATTTTGGAGTATAAAATACTTTGTTTTTGTTATAATTAAGAGGTGTAGTTTTATGTTAATATTGTTATATTATTTTAAATTTTACATTTTCTATAATAGTTACCACTTATAAGGTAAGTTATCAAATTTTAATTTTTCTTTTTAGTGTACTTTGTTCTATAGCAATAAACATTTTATATTTAGAGGAAAATATTATGGAAATATTGACATTTCAAAAAGATATTAAATTAAGATAACCATTTGTAATATCGTAATTGATATTTTAAATTTCATTGTGTATACTTTAGTGACTTATAGATACCTTTTTATGTATACTTTACTATAACTTTTATTAATTTATAATCTCAACTTATATATAATGTATGTTATTTTTAATATTTCCAATAATTTTTCAAATAATACTTATTTCGTTTTACTTTTAGTTGTTTTTGGAAATATATATATTTTGAAAATTAATAAATTATAATGATGAATTATCATATTATATTATATTCTTAATCAAGTATTTTAAATTCCGAAATTATATATATAGATATATATATTGATTTAATATATGTATAATGTTTTGATTTATGTTAGTTTTCCTTATTCGATATTGATTTGTATTTTATTATGAAATAAACCATTTTTGAAAATATTAACATTTTAAAAAAATAATGATTTGTAGTATTTTGATTGGTGGTTTTAAATCCTATGTGGACGCTCTCAATGGCTTATAGCCTCAACTTTTATATAGTATAGACTAGATTTTATATCCGCGCTACGCGGAAGTCTGTTTTAATAATTAGTTTATGTTTTCTAATAATTGTATGTTATTTAAATGGATATTTATATTAATATATTTATGAAAAAATGCATTAAATTTTAATTTTATGTTCTTTAATTTATGCTTATTTATCAAATTATTCGTTTTAAAATATATATTTCTTAGTATTTATTGTTTGAATTGACAAATGTATAAAATATATTGAAATATTTTTATAATGTTTATAATTTTATAAAAAAATATTTTTAATGTTATGTAAATATTCCGATGCATAGAAACTCTTAATACACTTTGTAAATATAATTATCATACTTTTTACCAATTATGTTGCTCGCTATATCTTAACTAATAAAGTAGGCTTTTGTATCTTCATATGGGGAAAAAATGACACCTGGCACTTCTATTTAAGCCCAGCGTTTAGGTTTACTTGGTTACGATTGGGCTTCGTTAATCAAGTCTCTACGGGCCTTCTCCTATCTTAAATGTGTATGTTGCTTTTGTTTTATTTGATTAGGCCCATGTTATTACATTAACTAGGTTCTTCCGTTCATCTTCTTGATGAGAAAAATCTGGAAACGGTACGAGAGTTACCCTGAAGCTAAGCCTCATCTTCAAAGCACCCATTAACCATTGTTCTCCACTCCTCACACGATCTTTCCATGAATGAATACCCCTTTACTTCCTTTCTAACAATCTTTGACTATAAAAAGGTATACTCAATCCTGTGCAATTTATCAGCTTAAATGATGATTAAGGTTTTGTTATTATGTATTGTAGGCGATTCTTTCTGATTGTTCATGTTAAACTATTGATCTGTTGATTCGTTTTTAGATTGTACCTGATGGGCAATGGAGTGTCTGAGAGCGATAGATAGTGAGAGGGAGCGGTGGTGGCGATGTCGGAGCTTCGTCTCCTTAGGATTGGAGATTCTCTCAGGTTTTTGTGATGTCGGTGCGGCTGTTATCAAAGGACAGCGATGAGTTAATCCAAAATAATGCTCGTGAGTTCTCTTTTTCTTACCCATTACTGCTCCTCTGGTTAATGGACGTCTTAGGTCTATTTTTTTTTTCTTTTGTTTAATTTTTTCAGGCATGTCATATGTGAAGATCATTGTCGTCAAGCCAGATGCATTGATTATAAAGCTCTTGAAACTTTTCAACGAAGTTACATGGTAAGTTGTTCCTTGCAACATAATAAATTACATGACTCTATTCACTTTCAAAGAACTTTATGGCTCCCGATTTGTTGATCGCAGGAGCATGAGCCCCTCAGGGATAACTCTGTCTAGGAGTGAACCGGAGGTCCCATATCATTCCAGGAGCCTAGGTGAGAAGTTGGATTCTCTATTTGACAGTTTCATGAGTTTAGCTCTGTTTATTCCAAGATTTGCGTAAGGGGTTCCATTTTTACAACATTATATAAGAATGGTTATCTTACTTGAATTGAAATTCTTAAAAACTGGTTTTGTTCAAGAATTCGATGTTTGCTTATTTTTCTCATTTGTATGCTTGGATGTGTTTCCATTCGTATGTTTATAAACATGTTTTTGACAGGTGTCTTCTTCGTTATGAGAGAATCCGGTTTCTGAACACAGATCTGAAACATCACCATCGCCAGAAACAGTACCACTCGGTGACGAAGACGTAACAATAGAGTTTCCTGTGCTTTCAATGGCGATGAAGCAGACGATGCTGAAGAAGAGAATGATGATTTCTTTTATGATTCCGAAAGTTCCGACGTCAATTTTTTAATAATGAATTTTTTTTTTCGTATTTTGTAATTTTGACCTACTGTTCTATAGTATGTAGTAAGAAATTCTTATAAATTTTACTGTTTTAGTAATTTTAAAGGACTTTGATAACTTTGAGTGAAACTTTCCAATTGTGTGCAAGGTCTCGACTTCTTGAGTCTCATCTTGTCTCTCAAATCATTAATTTTAGGGATGGGGTTAACATGTAGTTCTCGTGTAATTCTTGATGTCTCAAACCTTGGTATGCCTAGAAAATCATGGAAATTTGTAAGCCTTTTTTGTATGTTCTGCTTATTAATTGTTGTCTTCAGTTTTCGCCAAGAACATCCATGATAACCACACCATATCGGAGATATGTAGTTTCACAAACAGACAAATAACTTGAATGTTAACTGGAAAATTAGAGGAATACAAGACCAGCTACTACATGTTACCTAAATAACATTCAAAATGGGTGGGACTCATGCTACATTGCTACTAATACAAATACTAACTGTATGTTCATTTTCATTATTTGAGCTAACATATGTAATTGTATCTTCTTCGTGTACCTTTCTTCTAATTTCTGGATAAAGAATTCAAATATTACTTTAAATTCTTTCCAGTTACGAGTCCAGATTTAAATTGGTGAATTAAATGTTAATAGTTGTAAACGGGATAAATCCAAAAAAATACCACCTTCGTACTTTGGAAAAATATGTTACATAGACGTACAAGATCCATCACACAACTCTAAAGAAAAACAGAACACAACATAACCATAATTCAAACCTGATTATAAACAAATAAACTTTATAACCAAGCTTTTTTTAAGTCCTTTCTCATAAAACAACCATTTTTTAAAAAAAATGCGAGAGAGCAAAGTAACATATCCCACGCAAACCTTGGAACTCCATGCTAACTTATTGAAAATGTAAACTACACTAGGCATGGGCATATGAGCTGAGAGCCAAGAACCAAACCGAAACAGAGTCAAAAAAATGAGCCCAAATTCAATTGGTGTTCATAAATAACCAAACTGTTCATATAACTCTTGAATCAAAAATATCAAACCAAATTAGAACCGAACCGAGCAAATTATCCAATATTTTAGTTTTAAATTATCAAATATATTTTTTAAAAATACTTATAAACTGAGTTACCTCGAGTTTTTATATCTGACTTTTTATTTATATAATTATCCAAATTACTTGAAGGAACCGAATTATCCAAACAATTTATTTCCAAAATATTTAAATTCACCCGAATTAACTGATATTTATTCCAAAATAACTAAAAGTTGATCTATTATTTGAATTATCCAAAATAATCTGAAAAACCTGAACCACATTTTAACCAAATTTATTTTGTAATCTGAACCAATATTTAATCGGATATTAGTTCCTTCCTAACATTACTACCTAAACCTAAATGAAACCGGAAATGAATATTATAAAACCCAAAAATTTCATATATAAAGCCAAAAATGAAAAAAAATAGAAACTAATGAGAACCAAATGGATACCCAAACATTGAAAATATATATATATATATATATATATATATATATATATATATATATATATATATATATATATATATATATATATATATATATATATACTAATAATCACAAGATTTTTAAAATCACCAAATATTTTTAAAACCCTGCTTATAAAATGAACTACATAAAAAACAAGTTAGTGAAATATTTTTTATCCAAATATTTTTTAAATTATCTGAATTAACTAAAATCTTAATTATCCAAATATTTATATATGAAATATTTTAATTTATGTGAATTATCTGATATTTAATCCAAACTAACTTAAAATGTTTTTATCCGAATTTTTAAAAAAAATACTGGAACAAAATTGGGAGAAAATTGGAACAATTATTTTATCCGATATTATTGACTGCAACTAAGGCTTGCTTCACCATTAACAAATATTAAAAACATGCAACAACCCATTACATAAGAAAAATAAAATATATTAACATATCACTTATTACTATATTTGAAATAACAATACCAAATAAATATACTAAACAAAACTTTATTACAAAAGAACGTCATACAGCAAATTCAACGGCAACAACAAATATAGATATTCCGCGCGAAGCGCGGAATACAGCCCTAGTAACTTCAAAAGTAGTGTTTTATCATACATTTTGTTATTTCATAGGCAATCCATGTTTTAGAACCATATTTTTTGTATATAATAAATTATTTAATGATATGATGAAATTTTAACAATTATTTATAAGAACACTAATACTGTATGTAATTTTAATGATATTATGAAATTTCTTATCTTATACAATGAAATTGTGTTTAATACTTTTATTAATGTAACCATTTTTAAATTAAATTATCATTTTATTTTGGCGTAAAAGTACATTATATTTATTATACACTTGCTAACGTAATACTTTTGTTAATATTAATTTTTTTTTATTATAAAAGTTAGTATTTTTAACTAACTTGTAAAATTTTAATATTTTGTATTATTTTAATTAGATATAATATAATATTTTGTTTCTATTCTGTTGAAAATATTTACATTTTCAAAAAATATAATAAAGAATTGTCATATTTTAATTGAATGTTTTCAATCTTATGTGAACACCCTTAGTTACTTATATCATCAAGTTTTATATATAAAGTATAGAATTGACTTATATTAATGAATGGTCATATTTTAATTGATTGTTTTAAATTTGCTATTTCTATTGAAATCATATTGTTAGTTTTCCTTTTTCGATACTGATCTGTATTTTATTATGATATAATTGTTTTTGAAATACTTATATTTTTGAAAATAATTATCTAAAATGCTAGTTAGTCATAATAAAATTGGTGGCTTAAAATCTTATGTAGATGCTCTTAATGGCTAATTACCTCAACTTTTATATAATATAGATGTTTCAAAATTATTATATATACTTGTACAATGTTTTTACTTTTGTTAGTTTTCCTTGTTCGGATTCATTTGTATTTTATTATGAAATAAACAGTTTATTTATGAAATATTGATATTTTTGAAAATAGTTATGTAAAATAATAATTTGTCATAATACGATTGATCATTTTAAATCCTACGTGGAAGCTCAGAGTTTATAACCTCAATTACTATATAATATGTGTTTTAATAATTTTACATGTTTCGATTGATCATTTTAAATCTGATAGAGACAATCTAAATGGCTTATACCATAACGATTACTTATAGTCACTAATAATTTATGTAATTTAAATGATGTTAAATGTTTTTTTTTGTTTTATACATTGTAAGTGTTTTTAGATGGTTTTGTTACTTTAACTATTTTTTACAATACAGTAAGTTTTGTAACGGGGGCGACGAGAAGTGCGATTTAGGGTTCTCACATGATTTTGCGATGGTGGGATCCAGGGATCGGGGAGAGAGATCGGATTGGTGTGGGTTCTCATCACGACAAGGATCAGGGTGTGTTTAATGGTGGAAATCCTTCGAATCTTGGTGATCTCGATTGGAAACTGGGAAAAGGAAGCTTCATGATTGGCTCGAGGGGAGATAGGATTTCCATCTCATCCATTTTTATGAAGACGTCTGATGGCTATCAAGGTATTTTGGTTGTGATTTTTGGTTACTTAAAGGTGATGGGAGGTATGTTTCGATTTAGAAATTGGGGATTAAGGGTAGTACGATATGGTGGTGATTTGAATAATCAAAGCCTTCAGATTCGATCTGGCTTGGATCTTGTTTCAGACGATATTTTTTTGATTCAATTGGGCATCAGTGTGGATTTTATTTCTGATTGTGTTAAGGAGTTCATGGTATATTATACAAGGGCTAGTGGGAAGAGTTTACTCTGTATCAGCAAAGTTTTCTCTCTTCTAAAGCATACTTGCAAAAAAGGTTCTAACTATTTACGTTTCAGGATGACTCAGGGTTACTTGATGGGAACTATGGGAGATAACAAGATTGGGGAAAGTACTCGCAAGTGGTTGTTTAGTAAACAGGTGTGGGAATCTGTTTTGGGGAGTTTTAAGTATTCAATAAGCTTTATGAGCATTTGTTTCTCAGCTGGTTTAAAGGGTGTTTTTATTTTGATTTCTGTTGTTGAGGCTTCTTTTGGTTTTATGAACATTTTATATGCCCGAGCTTCAATATGGAATGGATTTGGAATTTTCAGTTTCTGGAATTGGTTTGGTTCAGGATTTGTAGGCATACTATTTGGTTGGTTAGTTCCTGTGCAGATGATGATATATGGAGGCTCGGGGATATCAGTACAGGTTCAAAAGGATGGTTACCAAAGGTTTTGTGGTCACCAATGGTTTTGTGGTTACTGGATAAGAGGGGTTTTGTATAGTCATCGGCAGATAACAGTAAGGGAGAGGAAACTGATGCTTATCAAGCTAGGAAGTGAATTCCGTTTGGGCTTCTTTGTTCTGATAAAAGAGAGGAATTTTGGGGATTATTTCTGTACCAGTGTAATATTATTTATACAGGTAGTCAGGATTCTTTTTAATATACGGAATGGCATATTGTGGTTTAAAAAATATATATATATATTTCTGGGTCTCCTTATACCCGCAAATTTGCTCTTTTGAGCACCTTCAAATTATTTTTTTATGAAAGTATTAAGTTGGAATTGCAGAGGTATGGGAAGTAAATGGACTATTAGTTATCTTCGTGAAATTTGGCATCATCATAAACCAGATTTCCTATTTTTATCAGAAACAAAACAAGATTTGGCTTTTGTGCAAGGATTTCAGACTCATTTTGGATATGACAATCTAATAACAGTGGATCCAATTGGAACCAGTGGAGGATTGGCATTATATTATAACAATGATTATCAGGTGACTGTTTTATATTCCAGTCCCAGGATGATAGACATGGAGGCAGAGATAATGGGCAAGCAGATTAATATGACATTTGTGTATGGGGACCCGGTTCAAAAAATGAGAGATCAAGTGTGGGAAAGACTTACCAGATACGGCATTGCACGAGATAATCCATGGTTTATTATTGGTGATTTAAATGAGATAACTGGAAATCATGAGAAAGAAGGAGGCCCACTACGAGGTGCTGAGTCTTTTGTATCATTTAATAATATGATTCGTAATAGTGGATTGTTGGAATTTCCGGCTAGGGGGAATAAATTCTCGTGGCAAGGAAGACGAAAAGTCAATGGTAAAACAACCATGATTCGGTGTCGGTTGGATAGGGCACTAGCAAACGAGGAATGGCATTCCCTGTTTCCAAAATCATACACAGAATACCTGCGATTGGTTGGTTCAGATCACAGGCCAGTTGTGGCTTATCTAGAAGATAAGATCACTAAGGGTAAAGGACAATTTAGATTTGATAAACGCTGGATTGGGAAGGATGGGTTAGTGGAATCTATTATGCGCGGATGGACAAGAGAGATGAGGAATACTGAAGGGCATCATGGGGGTATTGTAACTAAGATTACCAATTGTCGGAAGGAAATCTCGATATGGCGGAAAAATAATCCTCCTTATGGGAAAGAGAAAATAGCAGAATTACAAAACGCTTTAGAGGAGGTACAAACAGATGATAATAGAACACAAGAAGATATTCTGGAAGTTTCTAGGAAACTACAAGAGGCTTATAAGGATGAGGAGGAATATTGGCAACAAAAAAGTAGAAATACATGGAATATAGCAGGAGACCTTGGTACCAAGTTCTTTCATGCTTTAACGAAACAGCGAAGGACACGAAATCGTATCGTGGGCCTTTATGATAATAATGGAAATTGGGTGGTTGATGATCAAAGAATTGAAAAGGTTGCTGTGGACTATTTTGATGATCTATTTACTTCTACGGCCCCGATGGATTTTGATGAATTCCTGGACGAAATAAAGCCTACCATCTCACCGCAGATGAATCATCGGCTAATCCAGCCGGCCACTGAGGAGGAGGTACGACAAGCTTTGTTTATGATGCACCCGGAAAAGGCACCAGGGCCGGATGGTATGACGGCTTTGTTTTTTCAGCACTCGTGGCACATTATCAAACAGGATGTCTTGGAATTGGTCAATAATTTCTTGACTTCGGGGGAGTTGGATGAGAGACTTAACATTACGAATATTTGTCTGATTCCTAAAACGGAACGACCGACGAGAATGACTGAACTTCGGCCAATAAGTCTTTGTAATGTAGGTTATAAAATTATCTCAAAGGTATTGTGTCAAAGACTTAAGGTCTGCCTTCCTGCGTTGATTTCGGAAACACAGTCGGCTTTTGTGGCTGGGAGATTGATCTCGGATAATATATTAATAGCTCAAGAGATGTTTCATGGGATGAGAACGAACAAGTCATGCCAAAATAAATTTATGGCTATTAAAACGGACATGAGTAAAGCTTATGATCGGGTGGAATGGAATTTTATTCAGGCTTTACTTCAGAAAATGGGGTTTGATCAACATTGGATCAAACTAATGATGGAATGTATTTCGTCGGTTCAATATAGGGTTCTTTTAAATGGGCAACCGCGGGGACAAATAGTTCCAAATAGAGGACTACGGCAGGGTGACCCATTATCTCCTTATTTGTTCATTATGTGTACTGAAGCACTAATAGCAAATATTAAAAAGGCAGAAAACGAAAAAAGACTGACTGGAATCAAGGTAGCAAGGGCGTGCCCGGCAATTTCCCATCTGTTTTTTGCAGATGATAGCATTTTCTTTTGTAGAGCACAGAAGGAGGAATGCCAGGCCATTTTGGCCATCCTTAAGGATTATGAAAGGGTCTCGGGACAGCAAATTAATTTCCAGAAATCATCAATACAGTTTGGTCATAAAATTGATGAAACAACTCAACAAGACCTGAGGGATATTTTGGGCATTCAAAATAGGGGAGGAATGGGGTCATATTTGGGGATACCAGAAAATTTAGGAGGATCTAAGGTCCAAGTGTTTGGTTTTGTCCAGGAGAGATTAAACAACAGGATAAATGGGTGGACCTTTAATTTTTTTTCTAAAGGAGGGAAGGAAGTAATCATAAAATCGGTGGTCACTGCCCTTCCTAATCATATTATGTCTTGTTTCCGAATACCGAAAACGGTGATGAAGAAACTTACCAGTGCGGTTGCACAGTTTTGGTGGAGCCCAAGTGGTAATACAAAAGGATTGCATTGGAAATCATGGGATAAGGTCTGTGTTGATAAGGATAATGGAGGGCTGGGGTTTCGGGATCTAACAGATGTCAATACCGCCATGCTGGCCAAGCAACTTTGGAGATTAATAGATCATCCAAATGCTCTTTTTTCTCGTATTTTTAAAGGTCGGTATTTTAGGAATGCTTCACCCCTAGAACCGATTAGATCGTACTCGTCATCCTATGGCTGGCGTAGTATTGTCACAGCTAGGTCTCTGGTTAGCAAAGGACTAATCAAAAGGGTGGGCTCAGGATCTTCCATTTCAGTATGGAATGATCCTTGGGTCCCATCCGACCGCCCGAGACCAGCAAATAAAAAACAAAATATTCTTCTACCTGACCTCACGGTCGATTCACTTATTAGTGCTACGTCACGCACATGGAATACAATGGCATTATTGGAAGTTATGGAACCTGAGGAGGTTAAAATTATTGAAAGTATTCCTTTAAGCAGAACACGGATGGCTGACCGTGATGGTTGGCATTTTACCAAAAATGGAAAATATTCGGTAAAATCGGGTTACCAACTCGAACGGGTGTATCCGGATCGTGGAGTAGGGGTGGTAGAATTCGGTCCTACGATCACAGATCTTAAAGCTCATTGTTGGAAAGTGCTTTGTCCACCAAAAATGAAGCATTTTCTCTGGCAAATACTATCAGGGTGCATAGCAGTTAGGAAAAATCTTAAAGCACGGGGTCTTCAGGGAGATATTGGTTGTGACAGGTGTGGTGCATCAGAGGAAACGATAAATCATGTGTTCTTTGAATGTCCACCAGCTGTCCAGGTTTGGGCACTATCAGGTGTTCCTTCGCATCCAGATCATTTTCCAGGACAATCATTATTTACGAATATGGATTATCTTTTCTGGCGAATTCAACCACGAATGGAAGATCATTATTTTGCATGGATACTCTGGTACATATGGAAAGGCAGGAATAACAAAGTTTTTAGTAACTATGATATGGATCCTAGGGACACTCTCAAATTGGCTATGACTGAATCTTTAATCTGGAAGGAAGCCCAATTAACTGTGATTAAGGACTCAAGTCGTACCCAACATACGGAGCTTCCACTTCCAATTAGATCGGGAAGGTGGTGTTTTACGGACGGATCGTGGAAATCTAAGGAAAACTTTTCGGGACATGGGTGGTATAGTATTCTAGAAGGCTTTGAGGGTCTATTAGGGGCTAGGAATACACGGGCTAGTCAATCTCCATTACACACAGAGATCGAGGCTCTCATTTGGGCAATGGAATGTATGAGGAACTTAAGGCAAGATAACGTTACTTTTGCAACGGATTGTTCTCAATTGGTGAAGATGGTTTCGGAACCAGAAGAATGGCCGGCGTTTGCAAACTATCTAGAAGACATCAGAAGTCTCAAGAGAAGCTTTCAAAGCTCAGAGATTATCCATATATCAAGGACGCAAAACAAGAAGGCGGACAGCTTAGCACGAGGTGTGAGGCAACAGACGTCGTTTACAGTCCATATGGATACAGAGCTACCAATTTGGTTTACAGAGTCTTTATGAGTCTGTAATCTGGCCGACAAAAAAAAAAAAAAAAAACTATTTTTTACAATTGTTTACTATTTTGTCTTGGCCTAAAATGTAATTTGGATTTATTATACAAAATAGAAAATGTAATATTTTTGTTAATATTACTATTTTGATTTTCATTTTCATTTTTTTTTACAATCAAAAATTAATTTTAAGTAACTTGTCAAATGTTAATAAATATTTTAGTTTATATAATAATTTAGTTTTAAGTTTTTTTTGGAAATATTAACATTTTTAAAAATAATAAATAATAATGATGAATTGTTATATTAATTATAACATTCTTAATTGTTCATGCTAAATTTCGAAATTGTTATATATACTGGATTAAATATGTATATTTTTACTTTTGTTAGTATTCCTTTTTCGAATTGATTTGTATTTTATTATTAAATATATAGTTTTTAAAATTTTTAATATTTTTCAAAAATCATTATGTAAAATAATGATGTGTAGTAATATCAATGATTGTTTTAAATCCTATGTGGATGCTTTCAAAGGCTTATAGCCTCAACTTACTATTTGAATTTTGATTTTCTATTTTACAATAAAAGTTAAATTTTTAAGTAACTTGTCAAATGTTAATACATATTTTAGTTTGTATAATAATTCCGTTTTACTTTGAGTTTTGTTTGGAAATATTAAAATTTCGGAAAGTAATAAATAATAATGATTAATTGTCATATTAATTATAATATTCTTAATTGTTTATGTTAAATTTCGAAATTGTTATAAATACTGGATTAATATATGTATATTTTTTTTTCCTTTTGTTAGTTTTCCTTATTCGAATTGATTTGTATTTTATTATTAAATATACAGTTTTTTTTAAATATTATCATCATTAAAAATAATGATATGTAATAATATCATTGATTGTTTTAAATTTTATGTGGATGCTCTCAATAGTTTATAACCTCAACTTACTATTTGAATTTTGATTTTCTATTTTACAATAAAAGTTAAAATTTTAAGTAACTTGTCAAGTGTTAATACATATTTTAGTTTATATAATAACTTAGTTTTACTTTGAATATGTTTTTAGAAATATTAACATTTCGGAAAATAATAAATAGTAATGATGAATTTTCATATTAATTACAATATTTTTAAATGTTTATGTTACATTTCGAAATTGTTATATATACTGGACCAATATATGTATATTTTATTTTTGTTAGTTTTCCTTAATCGAATTGATTTGTATTTTATAATTAAATATACAGCTTTTCAAAATATTAAAATTTTCAAAAATAATTATGTAAAACAGTGATGTGTAATAATATTATTGATTGTTTTAAATCCTATGTGGACACCCTCAATGGCTTATAGCCTCAATTTTTATATAGTATAGATTCAAAAATCTAAACGAAACCCAAAAAGCCCGTTGAATCAAAATTATATCGACAAAACTCAAGGGCCAAATGAATTTTTTACTGTCCTAATTATATGTGCTTATATATTATTCAATTATTTGGGTAAAGCATAGCCTAACATCTATATTTTATACAAAAATACGTTAATTTCATCATATGGTGAACGTCATCGTCTTTGTTTTTCGGTGACCGGACGTAATCGTCTTCTTATTTGTTACATGCTAAAACAATGAAAAATGTATAATAGCTTGAGATCACCATGTATCAATTGTGACATTGGTAAAATATCATTATTGTAGTCTACAGCCACCAAATCTAAACCTCAAAACGAAGAAACCCTAATACTACGTTTTCATTATAATTTTCGTAAATTATTCAAACATTTCTATCAATATAACATTTCTATCATGTAAGCCTGAGAAATGGTTGAAGTGCAACAATGACGAGAAGAGCATTCTGAACAGAGGCGGCTTAGTATAGGGGGCGGTCAGTGCGACCGCCCCAGGGCCCACTCCAATTTCTAAAATTTTTATTACATAACTGCACAAGACTGTGTTAATCTGTGGTATAGTTTACAGGAAGTATAAAGTTTGATACGATATACATAAGGGCGATATTAATATCTATCGGTCCTTTTGAGTTTTATTGTCTTTTGTTGGGATTTGAATGCACATACATTTCTTTTGCCCAGGGGCCCACAGTGGTGATGAGCCGGCCCTGATTCTGAACTGTGAAGATTCTAAACTAACAAAACCGATGAGACACGACGAAGGTATAGTATCAGACGTAGGTTTAGTTGGTATACAAGTGGATAGCTTCTATCAAGAAAACTCCAAATGGTACGATTCTCCTTGTGAAGAAGACAATGGATTCAGACACGGAGAGATTTTGTAGAAACGCGGTAAAGGTTTGTCTTTATAACCCAGTTTCTAACTCAGCTTTCACACGCATCTTCTTATGTATATCATATCGGGGATCAGATTGTATATTTATGCATTCTATTAAGTCGAGAGTATTTTGTTTTTGTATGTTGTAGCCTGTAGAGGGTTCTTTTTTTTTTTTTTTTTTTTTTTTTGTAGAGGGTTCTTTGTTTGTGTGCTTATGTAAAATGAAACCCGGCCATATTGTGTCTTTGCATATACATAACATTGTTGTTAGTTTTATTTAACCTTTGTGACTCAACATTTGATAATGCTAAAGACAAAGCCTACGCATGAGGTTTGTTAATACTTAGCATCTGTAGAGTTCTCTTAATTCATTGGTCCAACCTAAAACTCGTTAATGGGATATGGTTCTCGTAGGCCCCCACTGATTCTAATACGATTGGTTTGCCCTTGAGCAGAGTGAGTTTCAGAAACAAAACAAAACTAAAGTATACAGTCCTTCCCTCCCGCCGCTTTCTTCTTCCTTACAAAACCTCCATTACCCTCTGCCTGAAGCAACTCAACCAGGGAAGCTATACATGCCACTGAGCAAGGCTCGCTGTGGGGATGCATGCTGCTCTTCACATAAACCCTTACTACGACAAAACATCTATCGAAGGCATGACTGCTCATTTTCAAACCGTTCTTCACATGGGACCGACGATTATATACAATATCCCCGGTCGGACGAGTCAAGATATACCACCACTCCACATGTTATCTTTAAGCTCTCTAGGAACCCTAACTTTGCTGGTGTTAAAGGAATGTGTGGGTAATCACCGAGTTGAGGAGTATACTGAGAATGGTGTTGTTGTGCGGAGTGGGAACCATGATTCTAGATGGGATCATGGGGGCGGCTGGAGTTATATCGGTTACTAGCAATTTGGTTCCGGGTTTGATGAGGAAGTAAATGTTTGAAAGGAGGAACTTGGCGTTGAACTCTAAGCTTATGCCTTCGATAGATTGCGTGTTCCAAGAACCGAATCCGATAGGTGTTAACACAGCTTTGGCTCAGGTGGGAGTTGCGAGGCCTGTGTTTAGGCTGCCTTATATACCGTTTCCTATGTCGATCGAAAAGGGTTGAGTTTGTTAAACTGGTGAAGGAGATCGGAAGGGAGCACTTTGTTGGGGAGAGAGATGTTCGGGTGCTTGATGATGATGACTTCATTTTATCGGTTGTTATTAGATTGTCTTCCTTGAAGATTTGGTTACGTTCATTTTTAACTTATGGATCATATACTGTAGTTGAGTTTTTGTAGTGATCATGGTTTGTATTTTGCTTACTATTTTCTCTGTTGAATAATGTTCTTGGACTTCGGTTTAGTATATTTTTGGTCAAGGCAAAATAATAAGCGAACCATTCTAAACCGGGAAAAACTAGTTGGAATTCGATTTCATATAAGTTATAAGTAAACATAAAATAGACCTCTGTCACCAATTCGAGCCCGTTAAAGGTGGTTGTGTCTCAACTTAGTTGCGGCTCCCCACCAGGGTTCGATTCCATATTGGTACCAACTTCCGAGACACACGTCTCGAGACCTTCCCAGATTAATCTGGTGTTTCTCCGTCGGGGGCGACTCCGTTCGGCTACTTCTTCCACTTGTGGAAAGACCTTTCCCAGTACTTCTGGTGTAATTTCTCAACTATGGTTGAGGAGGTAATCTAAATTACCTCTCTTTTTATTATTTTTTTTGTATGCTTTTTTTGTAACTGTAATTGATTTTAGTAAGCTGGTATTGGTAAAAAAAACGAATAACTCGATTGCGCTGATATTCATTTGCTGTTATAGATCAGATATTTTCTTTTCTGGCTATAATGCTCTGCAGATTCTCCGGTACGACAGAGCTGTAGCCTGTAGGGATATTACAGAGCGGAGTGGGTGTGTTTAGGAGCTTAATGGGCCTTCATGACTGCGATTTACATTTATATTACTACTTTGTGTGAGAAAATATACAACATATCATATGTTGAGAAAATTATACATCGTCACATCAGAAAAACAGACATGTCATAGTTTAAACTTTATTTAACAAATGTAAATAACACTCATGAATGTTACTTTTAGCATAAACTATTACATGGTCAGTCAGCTAGAACTAGAAGTGAATTTACAATCGTTTATCTTATTTAACATGGACCTAAAAGCAGTGTCGGTGATGTGGGAATAGTAATAAACATAATAAGCCCATTGAGCTCTTGTAAAATAAAAGATTACTTAGGGCATGTTCGTTTCTCCATTCAAATGATTCATTTGAATGGAGATGAGCTTTTTGTTCGTTTAGACACAAAAAGTACAATTCATTCGGATGGTTCATTTGAATGATTTTCAAAATTTTAGGCTTAAACTCAAAGTTCATTCAGCTGAGCTAATTTGGAGCATTTGAATGGAGATGGTTCATTCAAAATGATATAATGTCTATTATACCCCTCATGTGTAATTCACAAATTACAAACCTAAACATAATATCATTTGATAACAAACGAAAACTGACAAAACCACAAATACGCGATTTCTAGTGAAAATCTAAAAATGAAATTTTCACGCCAAAAACATATTTTCTCGCCAAAATTACAAAAATGTGGTTTCCCGCCAAAAACCGAAAAACGTGTTTACATGCCAAAATCACAAAAATGTGTTTTCACACCAAAACTCTAAAACGCATTTTCCTGTCAAAACAGAAAACACATTTTTTCGCCAAAATCGCAAAACGTGTTTTCCCGCTAAAAACGAAAAAAACTCGCTTCCCTATCAAAATCGTAAAACTTTTTTCCCCCCAAACCAAAAAAAATCTTGTTTTCCCGCCAAAACTAAAAAATCTCGTTTTTTCACCAAAATCGAAAAAAACATTTTCCCGCTAAAACCGAAAAATGCATTTTCTCGCTAAAACAAAAAAATCTTGTTTTCCCTCCAAAACCAAAAAAATCTTGTTTTTCCGCAAAAAATCGAAAAATCTTGTTTTCCCGCCAAAACCGAAAAATCTTGTTTTCTCGCTAAAACCAAAAAATTGTGTTTTTCCGCAAAAATCGAAAAACGCGTTTTCCCGTCAAAATCGAAAAATGTGTTTTCCCGCCAAAGCCAAAAATCTCGTTTCCCCGCCAAAACAAAAAAATCTTGTTTTCCCGCAAAAATCGAAAAATATTGTTTTCCCGCCAAAATCGAAAAATATTGTTTTCCCGCCAAAATCGAAAAACACGTTTTCTGGGTAAAACCGAAAAACTCGTTTTCCCGTCAAATTTGTAAAAAATGAGTTTTCCCGATAAAACCGCAAATACGCATTTTTCGCCAAAACCAAAAACTGAATTTTGCCACCAAAATCGAAAACTTTTATTTTCCCGTCATTGTAAAATAATTTCATTGTAAATATATTTTAGAATGAATAATAAAATTTTGTATAGTTAAAATTGATATCAAACATATGATTAAACCAAAACATGGGTATATATGTAATTTGGTTATTAAATTCATTTGGATGATTCATCTAAATGTAAAAACAAACATAAAATCCATTCAAATGGTTCATTCAAATGATTCATCCAAATGTGGAAACAAACATGACAAAAAATTTGAATGGATCATTTAGATGGAGCACACAAATAGACCAACCGAATGGATTCATCTAAATGAAGAAACAAACAGGGCCTTAGTTGTCTTTTTAAAAATGATAAAGAACGTGGACCCGCAGGGACACACTCTTCTCACTTCACTCCACGACCACGTGGGATATTTATGAAGTTCAATTTCCAACGGTCCTTTGCCTTTTTAGTTACTTAATTTGTCTCCATTTTAAAGATAATCCACATATTTAATTAATATTACGTTGTATCCCCCAATGATAATCGTGATTACTTTTCGTAATTGTAAATGTACCAAAGGCCAAGACAAAAACATCAAACTAGAAACCGAAGTTAAAGTTCAACAGTAAACACCAAAACAAAAGCAATCATACAGGTCTAAATTAATTAAAAAGAAGATTAAAACTTAAAACCTCACTCTCTAATCCCAGTCTTAAGAAACAAAATAACACACAAAAATAAAAATAAAATTAGAACATGAACAAAAGGGAGTGGCAGTCTGCGTAATTACGAGAACGTGCAAGGGTTGCTTCATAGTAATAGAGATGTGGCGGCAAGTGTGACCAATACGGTGACGTACGCAGAAGCGCTCACGTGAAACGCCGCGTTTTTAGCATTGCTGTCCTCTGAACTTGTAGGCGAGTCTGACGGAGCTCCTTCCGGCGAATCATCCACTGGAGGTGCAGGCGGAGAAGCTGCGACTGGTGACGGTGCTTCAGCTGGAGACGGTGACTTAGCCGGAGAAGGCGTAGGCGTACTCACTGGCTCCGGCGCCGGCGCCGGAGATGGGGATTTTCCGAAGAGCTCGGTAGGGAGGAGAACTTTATCCACCGTGAATATCACGACGGGCGTCTCGTCGACCACCGTATCAGCGAGTCTCGACGGACCAACGCCGGTGTGGAGAATAACCTCGTCGCCGGAAGTTGACGTCGTTAAATCGTATTTACCGGCGCCGTTAGTGGCTAACGTGGAGATAGCGTCCTTGTTAGTCTTCAAGGAGCCTTTGGGTTTGTATTCAGAGAGGGCGTGATACTCTAGGAGCGAGACCACCTCAGCTTGCGTGAGCTTCGTCAGATCAGGTACACCTTCGGCTTTGAAAGCTTCATCGGACGGTGCGAAAACAGTCAACCCTTTTTCAACGGTGGATTCGTAGGTCTTAAGCACACCACTCGTGACGAGCAAGTTCGCGAAGGTTTTGCACCCGGCTTTCTCGAGGAGGCCGGTGATGTTGCTGAGCCCGTCGGCGGAGGGAGCCGGAGCGGTTAGGATTCCGGGAGCGATGATCGGAGCGTCGATCTCGAGGACGGAGATGTTGTAGGGGATCTGCTTGACGGATTTGGTGTAGGAAGACTCGAGCTTGGAGCCGGGGGCGGCGGAGCCGAAGCCGACTTTGCCGCCTTTGAGATCGGTGACGTTGACGAAGCCTAGGTTTCCGGGGGCGTTGCCGGTGGTTTGGTAGAGGGTGGTGGTGAGAGTGGTGCCTTGGGAGATCTTGTGGAGCTTGACGGGGTCGTAGTAGTCGAGGAGGACGAGGAGGCTGAGAGCGTTTTTGACGACGGAGAGCGGGTGTTTTCCGGCGAGGGAGGACATTGCGCCGTTGTTGAGGACGAGGAGGGTGATGGTGGTTCGGCTGTTGATTTCGTCGGCGAGTTTTGTTTGGGAGAGGTAGCTGTTGAAGGAGGAGTATTCAGGTGATTCGGAGAGGATTTGGGTGATGTTGTGGGAGGAGACGGTGGAGAGGACGGTGAGGAGAGATAGAGTGAATGCGAGGAGAGAGACGGCACGTGATGAAGAAGCCATTTGAGTTTTTTTGACGGTTGAGTGGAAGTGTGGACTGTCGGAAAAAGAAAGTGAGAAGACACTTAATTAAGAAAGAAGATTAAATAAGTGGTTCAGTGTTAACTATGGTTGTGTTAAATAACACTGGTTGGTTTGAGAACACGTGCGTTTGTTAAAAAAGCCTGTAATCACACAAATGGGCTTTTGGGCTTGTTTTTTTGGTTCTACTAATGCAAGCGTTACTATATGATTTTATTCTTTTACATGTTACATATTAATTAAACCATATTATCCAAATAAAGAACTTCATTTTTTAAAATAAGTTTTATTGATTAATTTGTAGTATATGATTTTATTATTTATTTATCTATATATAGTTAATTTCTTATAATATTTAGAAAATTGAAAATAAACTTTTATTTTGTTTAAGTGGAAATAATATATCTATATATCTATATATATATATATATATATATATATATGAAAAATTTAATTTTTTGGTTTAATTGATTAAAAATCATTTGGTTTAAAATAAACTAATTAAAATAAGTAAACCAATTAAAATCATTGGTTTATGGGTAATTAAGTTCTAAACTATCAATTCGGGGAGTAATACATCTAGAACTTTTATTTCATGGAGATCTAGCACGAGGTCATAGTTTGGTGGGGATCTGATGCTATATGATAGTTCTCGTGGGGAAATAGATCGTCGACCCTCATTTTTTTTGTTATAGTGTTTGTTTTGTATTAATATCCTACTTTTATTTTTATCAATTCACACTCTACATTCAATTTAATATAATTTTTAATAATTGCATTTTGATATTTTACGCTCATTCTATCAATGTGTGATATGTCTAGCATCTGTAGATTATGTCATCTTTCTACAATTCATCTTTAGTTTTGAAATCTAGTCAGAATCAATTTTGATACTTGGTCATCAGTAGTTGGTAATTTGGTACAATCTTCTTTCTAAAGTGGAGAAGAACGTTCTGATTGCCGACAAAATCATCAATTGATAAAATAAATAGTTTCATAAAATAAATAAATTAGTTACTTTAATAAAAAACGACAGGTAGAATATTCAATAGTCCTGCAAAATCTAAAAAGTTAGATTGTAGTTAAGAAGTTTTTTTATACAAAAAAAAAATTAAACTAAACCCTTAACCACCCCAAATTAGTAACCAATACTCTACTAGTGGGCGAAGATGAGGCTTTATTCCTTCATTTAAGTATGCAAGAAGAGGCTTCAATCACGTGTAAGGACAACGAGTCACGTGTCACTCAGTTCCTCTCCTCACCTTGACATGAGTTCTATCGGGCCTGTCTTAAGCCCAAACTGCGTAAGCCGGTCAAAACCAACGGACGAAGTTAAAAAAGCTCCGCCGCAAATTCTCTAAGATCGGATCTTTTCCACTAGAGACAGATGGAGAGGGACGCGTCGAGCTGCAACACTTACAACTACGGAGACTCTCTCTACTGGGACGCTCGTTACGTGCAAGACGCGCTATCTTTCGACTGGTACCAACGCTACTCTTCTCTTCGTCCTTTCGTTACAAGCTTCGTCCCCACTTCTTCGAAAGTCCTCATGGTTGGCTGTGGCAATTCTCGTAATCCTCCCACTCTTCCTCTCTTTACGGTTACCTCTAGAACATTCCAAGTTTGAAACCTTTTTAACTGTTTTGGTGCAGTTATGTCAGAGGATATGGTGAAGGACGGATACGAGGACATAATGAATGTTGACATATCTTCTGTTGCTATTGAGATGATGCGAACCAAACATGCTTCTGTTCCTCAGCTCAAATGTACAACGCTTTAATACAATCTCTAGTTCAGTTACTTGTTTTTTTTTAAAAATATATGTAAAGGAAGATGCTTTATTGATGCCCAACAGATATGCAAATGGATGTTAGAGATATGAGTTACTTTGACAACGAGTCCATTGACACTGTCATTGATAAAGGTGTGTCCTTTATTTCCTCTGCTTGCTCTGTTTTTTTTCCTTTTGCTTTGGCGGAGAAAGCTTAGTGGTGATTTTTTTTTTCTGTTCAGGAACACTTGATTCATTGATGGTACTTCTCATCCTTTGTTTTTACGGTATTACATGTCTCCATGTTTAAATTTTTTGTTTTTTTCTGTGGCGGTGTGTGTGTGCTTGGTTCCAGTGTGGGGATGATGCTCCTCTAAGTGCTTCGAGAATGTTGGGTGAAGTTAGCAGGTTACCTAGTTAGTTAGCACCATATAATGTCATGGATCATCATATTAATTTTCCATTATTGGTTTCACATTTTAACATTGAACATATATTTATGAACCAACAACACTCTTTATTTTATTTTCATTTATGCAGGCTGATTAAACCTGGAGGGACCTATTTCTTGGTAAAATTATAAAAAAACACTTACACATGCATTCCCATCATCACTTGGAAACCTTAAACGCTGACTTGTGTGTATGTTAGATAACCTACGGTGATCCCAAAGTGAGAATGCCTCATTTGACTCCTTCTGCATACAACTGGAAGATCTCCTTATATATACTACGTAAGCTTCCCACTTCTTTTTTTTGCAAGAGTGTGAAACTGCACTCTTTGCTTAAGCCCTTTTCATTTTCGTTGCAGCAAGACCAGGGTTTAAAAAAACAGGAAGCAGTAGCTCCTCAGCAGCGAAACCGCGTCTAGAAGCTATATCTTTGACAAGTGAAGGAATGTTGCCACGTGATTATGTTCTGGAGGATCCTGATTCCCATTTTATTTACATATGCAACAAGAAGGTTGAAGAAGTAGCTTAAATTCATCATATCCATTAATGGAGGAGCATGTTTTGTAGTCATACTTGTGGATGGCGTGGAGGATAAAAACAAGGGAAATATGGGAAAATAGATTGAAAGAATTAGTAGATTGTCCACATATCATAAAATGAATAAGAAGTTGTCCACTTAACATAATATTTTTTTTAAATCCAATTTAGCCCCTAAACTAAGTTTTAAACGATTTTTGTATTTTTTTTAAAGTAAAAAGGTAACAAAAAAGATAGTAAATAGTAAAAAGTAAAAATAGATAGTAAATAGTAAAATGGTAAAAAAATAAAAAATAAAAAATAGATAGTAAACAATAAAAAGGTAAAAAAATTAAAAAAAAAGTAAAAACAGAAATAAATAAATAAAAATAGATAGTAAAAACCTAAATAGTATAAAATAAAATAGATAGTAAAAAAGTAATAAATAGTAAATATAATAGTAAATAGTAAAAAAATAAAAAAGTAAACAAAATAATAATAAATAAATATGCATGTTTTTCAACAATAGATTCAAAAAATTTGGAGGAATATTTTCAAATATTTTCAAATATTTTTAACAAATTTGGAAACAAAATATATTTTCAAATATACTTTGGAAACAAAATATATTTTCAAATATTTTCTTAACTGATTTTTGAGAAATTTAAGGAATATGTAAATATTCCGAATTTGGTAGAACATACATTCTGCTGTTGGTAGATTTTACATATGATGGTAGATACGACACAATAGAATGTAGCATCTACCAGTGGTAGTATAAAGTATTGTTGTTGATAATATAATATACGGTTGGTAGATTTTTAACACTTGGCAGATTCTATGATTCCTCCATGGTAGATTTTTATGAAAAGACAGATTTTATGATTCTTTTTCCGTAGATTTATAGGAAAGAGTAATTCAAAAAATCTACGGTATTTCAGACTGTAGACAAAACCGTAACTTTTACTTTCTACCCTAGTAGGAAAATTAAGTACAAGTAAATTTTAAAATTTACCAGCGCCAGATATATATGTATGTAGCTGAAACATCAATCTACCTGTCCGTAGACAGTAGATTTTATTTTCTGCTGTCCGTAGATCAAAATATGAAATTATGTTTTGATAATATTTAGTCAACCAAAGTATTTTTCATATGATTGTTCAATGTTTATGTACATTTTGTATAAAGTTTTATATTTTTCTGACTTATAAAATAATTGATATGATTTTTTAAAGTTGGTCAAGGGTATCTTAGTCCAAATCTGACCAAAAAGAGATTTATGCTAAAGGAACAATGTTGTTGATTTTTTAATCTGTTTTAGCAATTTTTTCTAAAAACAATGCAAAATTGTGCACTGAGTGTTGTCTTCTTAATCTGTTGTTGTATGTTCTATGTGTCTGGTGTGATCTTATCCCAATTAAATGATAGGTCTGGGCCAGAAGTGCTCAATCAACTCTAAAGTTATATACTCTCTTTTTATACGAAATGAACATAATTCCAACTCTGAACTTTTTATTTATTTGATAACAAACAACAAACAGAATCTTATGAAAAAGTATCGGGCTGCTTTTTCATTCAGAGCCAAGCTTCAGCTTCTGATCCACCACCTTCGAGCTTAGCTACAAGCAGTTTAGAAACATAAGTAGATGATGATGATGATTTATAAACCATCTTACTAGTAAAAAATGGTAGCAACTAGCAAAAACTTACAGCAGGATTGGTGAAGATAATCAACTGTTTATCTTCAGTGGAAACTAAGAGGTTAGTATTGTCTGTGCTCAGTGCCATAGCTGTTACATCCTGCCCTCCACTAAGCTTCATCACATGGAATGCCTACACAAGTTGAAACATCTTGTTTATTAAGTGGAAACATATCATCAAGAACCATCTAGAGCGTTTGAATAGTATTAGTACCTTGAGAGTGTATAAGTTGAGGAAGCAAACTGAAGGAGATGGGATGTCAATTTCATTAGCTCCACTTGATGGATCTTCTTCAACAGTGTCTGAGAATGAGTTCACACTAATCACAGCACTTTGGCCGTCTATGGATAGTTCCATGCAGCTTATAGTACATGAGGAAGGAAGTCTAGCTTTGGCAATGAGAGCTCCGTTAACGGTGAAGGTGCTGATAGTGTTTTCAGATCTACTCCAGACAACTATAACTCCATCAGGAGAAACACAGAGAGCATGTGCTTTGACTCCCACAAGCCGTCTTATTAGCCGACCGTTTCTTGTAGAGTGCACTAGCACATCAGGTGATTCAGAGGAAGACACAACTATCCCTTGTTCTGAGCTAACAGAGCAACAGGCTATCTCTCTTAGGTGGCCATGGAGCACTTGTATAGGTCCTTCAATGCGCCGCTTTTTGGTGTTGCTTGTGGAGGAAGGTACTGTCTCAGAGCTTTTGTTCTGTTCTGACTCATTTGTCTGAGAACTGGCTCCCTTGTGAAGTTTCCACAGCAAAAGAGTTGTGTCTCGTGAACCTGTCACAAGGAAATTGCTGTCTGAAGACAAAGCTAAGCATGTTACAGGACCACAGTGACCAAAAGCTGTTTCTAGTGTTTTTGCTCCGTCTGATGACACTAGCTTGATGCTGTTATCCACATGTCCACCTGATTAAGAAACATGCAATCAATCATCAGACCTCAACATTGATCATATTTGGTCTGGGATTTTGGACCGAACCAAACCAAAATTCTTGGTTAGGAGTTCGATTCGGTTCAAAAAAAGAAAAAATATAACCAAACTATACCAAAAACCCGAACCAAACTAATCGAACTAACCATATTTCAAACTAAACTAACCAAATCTATCCAAATTTTTAACAAAATTAAACCAAAATATAACCAAATCAAAACCCGAACTAACCGAATACCGAACCAGACTTTATTTTATTTTATTTTTTTGTCAACGAACCAGACTTTATTTAGTTTGTAAGATTTATGTTGAACCGAACTAACCGAGAACCAAACTATCCCAACTAACCAAAACCTCAGGCCTATCCTTTAGTTAAAACATGCATACCAGTTATAACTTCTCCATCGCTTGTAATAGCAGTAACTGATGAACTTCTGATTCCTGATGAGGAAAATGCCTGTGCTTGAGGATATTCAGAATCACCCTTGAACATGCGTGTTATTGCCCCTCCAGCCTTCCCGTGATGAAAGATGAAAGGAACATTGTGGCCATCAGGAGTATTTGGTTGCCACTTGTGGTGTGCAATATGTGCTGCAGGCACGTTCATGTCAACGATTACAACACTATCAGAAGACGCCTTGATGGCTGAAGCAGGTAAGTTGCAGTGTTCTGGAGATGGAACATGATATGGTCTTATCTCTTTTGGGTTCCTAAATATGGTCTGCATATGAAGGACATCTTTCAGAGGCATTCTTTTGAGGTGAGGTACAGTCAATAGCTGAGATGGTGTTTGTCCAAAAGAAGATATCTTGTCTTGAGTAGCTCGTTGTTGTACCTTCATGAAAAAGATCCAACATTGCAAGTCATGCAAACAGAGTAACTTTGAAAAAGTGGTGCAACAAAGATGACTTACAGGATCTGTGATCTTATCAATATTAATAGTCCCCTCGTATGTAGTGTAGAAGAAAACGTTATTTGCCTGTATAGCTTCTTTTCCACGTTGCTTATACCTAAATGAATAAGTTGATAAGAGAAGTTTTGCTTGAAACTCAGCATGAAGGAAGAAACCTACCCGAAAATGAGATCAATCCATTCATGCAAATGTGCAGAGACATGTTCACTCTCAAGAGCCATCCGTTGCTTGTGTACAAAGTCTATAGGGTTTTTAGCCCAAGGAGGAAGTTTAACAGTACCTGATGGGTCAAGAACAACATCAGCAACACAATTTTTAAGAAATCGCTAGGTGCTAATTAAACGCTTTATAGGAGATTATTGATTAGGCGTGGGACTAGACCGAACACTACTTTCAGGATTAATATTTTGCTAGGACAAGGAAGTGAACACATGAAAAAAAAATCATACCAAGATTATCTCCCAACTGTGTTTTACCAATCAAGTTCTCGTTGGTCAACACCTCAGGAAGGTAAAATAACTCTGGAACCTGCAAAATAAAAAGAGGTGTCATGAACATGGTGGCTATACACTCTTCATTTGCAAAGAAGATGAAAGTGATTCAAGGTGTTTGGTTTGGTGCTTTTGGGAAGAACTAACTCTTACCAGCTCCTTGACATTACTCATATCTTGGAGAACTCCTTTCCAAGTGGCTGCAATGTCTGAAAACATTCGGTCTGCACCTTGTAATTGAACTGAAAAGGTTGTAAAAGGTTCCAGTCTTGCTAGATAATACAACACCTACCACATGAGATTAAAAACATAATAAACCATTCTGCCTGGACCATCTTAATGTACCACAGAGAATATAACCTACTGCTGCAGCATTAGAGTAATGTGAATCATAATGGAACTTGGGGATGAGTGGATCTTCAAAGTTAGAATATTGTTCTTGAAACTTCTTCAGCCGCTCTGGGTTCAATGCACCAATTGGCTGAACATATACATAACCACATTACAAACATTTATCTACTTTAATGGACCTGCAGGTACATAGCCAAACCACAAGTAATACCACCTTGGAAAGATCTCTGTAGCTAGATTGGTTTGTAAGGTCCAGAACTTCTGATACATAGTCAGACAGAACCCATGGGAAGACCGGATACTGCAAAGACATGCATAGTTATATTGAGCTAACAAAAACGTAGAACGATACTAACACTATCATGAGATTTACCTGAGTTATGTCATTATAACTACGCCCAGCTAATGTGTTGAGCTGCATTAAGTACTCAAAGTTGCTGATCTGCAATAAGAAAGGGTTCTTTCAAATGTTACTATTGAGGAAAATGAAATAACATGTTGAGAGTGAAGGATTATTCTCTTTTTTACCTCCCATCTAGCCCACCGTTCCATCAACTGTGTTCTTCTCAAAAGCTGTTCTGGTCTCTAAAACAGAAACCATTTTATGTAAGATTTGAATCACAGAGAGAATACTAAAGGTGGACATAAAGACACAAACCTGAGTGGTCAAGTATAAATTGTTTAAATGAGGAGGCCTTGCTTGAACAATAGTCTTATACGCATCTCTTCTTCCCTCGGTGTTCTATGGTGTTCATCAGAGTTCAGAAACTAAAAGGAGATAAAATATAATGTAACAGAGAGAGTGTTTTTCAGTTACCCCAAAATCAAATAAGAAGTTTGAGCGGTCGACCATGAATATTTCCAGAGCACTCTTTCTCATTTGATATCTATATGTTAGCAAATATATCATCATCTAAATGTTCCATAATATATAATAAAGAGAGACAATGTCAAAAAAGAAAAAAAAATAATAAAAAGAGACAAAAAAATGAGGATGAAACTTTTACCTTCTGCTATAAATCTGATGAAGAGAAGACATTAGCCAACTACGATCTCTTTCTTGGTTTCTTGATTCTGAGCTTTCACTAATGTCAACAAGAAAGTTTATTCTCCTTGTTGTAATCTGACAAAGACAGCAGCACAACCATCAGAAACTACAAAACCTGGTTAATTATGTTTTGTTTTGTTTCTTGGTCACAATACAACATTCACTCCTGTCGGCTACTAGAGCATACCTGAAAGGTTCCTTTCACAACCCTTAGTGGTTGGACCATAGAAGAAGAAACTTCAAGAAAAATCCTTTCATCAAGTTCCTTGAGAACTACCTTCTTAGAATCCTGAACCACATCCTGGTCACTCAATGGTCTAGGATCACTGATTCCAGTTGACAGTTGTATTGCATCCTCAAGTGAATCCGACATCCTCTCTTTGTGCTCTCCAACATCTTCCTCTATTTCAGTATCATCTTCATCTCCATGTTTATCATCCTCTTCATACACTATTATCTTCTTTGATGTTGCTTCATCCGCAAGAAACTGTGCACTTGATGGAAAACTCAAGTTGTCTGTCTGATCACTATAGTCTCTTGCTGCCTCAAGACGATCAGTACCACAATAGTTCCTCCTTAAACACTGTCTCATCCTCGAAGAACTCTCCATAGAATCCAGTTTCCAGAACATCTGCATATGTGATGAGATGTTACATCACTACAAAACTCCTTAACACGTTTCAAAACATTGTGGCTTACCTGTTTGGGACTGCATAGATGGTCTCCAAAGGGTCCAAAGAAGCATCTCATCTCTACCAAGTAGCGTACTAGTTTTCTCCAACCACGAACTCCCATGCATAAGCGGTTTCGCACTATGTTATCATCTCGTATACGCCTGTCAATCTACTTAGTAGTTGAACAAGATTAGAGTGTATAGTCTCCTCAAGAAAAAAAAAGCAAAGTGTGACAAGGGAAGAGAGCAAACCTCAGATCTCTGCATGTTCCTTGCTAAGGCAAAGCTTGCAACAAGTACAGCAATAAACTTGTAAGACAAGGCATTAAAGTCTTTCCCATAAACTGATTTTGTATCCACTGGCTGAAGACATTCCATCCACGCTACTCCCATGGCTTCAGAGACATTCCATCTCTGTAAACGCTCCGTATCACTTATAGTCCTCCTCTGCGAGGATGTAGCCATAGCAACAGCGCTCAAGCCTCTCCCAGAACCAATCTTGGCATTACGTTCGAGATCTCTTGCAGCAGCCAGAGCAGCCGCTTTTGCAGCAGCCTTATCTCTTGGTTTACCTGGTGTGTCATCTTTTGGAGCCTGCAAGGGTTTTTGGAAGCTGGAGAAGGTTTGAAGTTTTGTAGTCTTGCGCTCAAGCAATGAAGTGTCTCTCCTAAGAGCTGGTGGTGCTGGAGGAGCTGGAGGTGTAGGTGCTTCCCAACCAGCAGCTCCTGCGGCTACCATGGCCAGTGCCATTGCAGAAGGAGGCGATGCAAAAGCAGCTGCCCACTCCGGAGAAATCATAGAGAGAGCAGCCTAGGATATAACAAAGTTAACAACATCATAGTTTAGTAACACACACCAAACTTGAAATAGAACCTTGTTAAAAGAGTTGTGTAAACCTCAATGGGGAGTGCATCAGCAGCCAAAGCATGCTCATCAACTACAAGGGGATTCACACCATCACCAGTGGCAAGTTCATGAATGCCAGCAAGAAGAGGCCTCCACCTCCGGAGAATTGCAACAAATGGTGGTAAAATAGCTTCTAGATACTGCTTTCTTAGTGGCCTTTTGTCTCTACTGACAGCAAGCCATATCTGCAACAGACTTGGAATCAGAAAATAAAGAAAAAAAACCACAAAATAATACAAAGCATGTGAAACCTTATTTAGAGGAGAAATAACCTCAGAATATAGAACACATGTAGTAACCAAGACTCTCTGCCTCTTTGAATCAGATATTGGCATGTTTAGAACCGGAGAGAGCACACTGGAGATTAAAAAAAAAACAGTCACTTCAACATCTGTATATATTAGTAAAAACTCCTACCATTTCACGAAAATAATAGTTTTAAGATTTTATTTGTTTACAAAGATATTAGTTTTGGGTTAGTTTTTTTCTTCATTTTGTCTATATTAATTAAGACAATTACTATATATAATAAAAAACGTTTCTTTAATGTTATGTATTGAAGTAGGATTAATTTTGGTACTATAACTTGTATCATTAAAATGGGTTGAAAACTCCAAAACTACCATTTTAGTTGAACAGAAAGAGTATATGTAGAGTCTGAGTAAGTGGAAAAAGACGTTACCTCCACAATAAAGCTGATGGTGAGATCTGAGAACTGATGTTTAATGGGACATGATCAGGGGAGCTATCTTCAGAACTTAGATTTTTCATCAACAGACTATCTTCACCATGGTCTTCTTCCCTCAAAGACAAGAGCACCATCCTAAGCATGCATAAGAAAGGTTGATCACTATCCAGCAACTGGTAAAGAGCTGCCATCCCTCCCATCCCAGTACCAGACCCTCCACCAATTCCTAGTCCACCTCCAAGTCCAGACTCATCTTGCAGCAAAGCTTGAAGCATCGTTACTGATTTTTTAACCAATGGAAGTTCTATCCAGTTTCCATTAGTATCTTTTTGTAAAGCAGATCTCCAAGAGTCCCAACCACTTCCACCACCACCAAAACAAGTTGTCTTTGGAGGTAGCCCAACACCATACCACAATCTACTCCTGTACTTCCAACTCTCAGCTAAGTCCATGGTACAGCTTCCATATGAAACAAAAGCGCAAGAAACAGATTCATAAGGTTCAGCTGCTGCTGCAGCAGCAAGACGTTCCATTACTGCTGTAGATATTTGGCCACTTGGATCGGCCATTGAAGCAAGTATCTGAAGAGTAAGTAAAAACAACTTGAGTGCTCTCAACAGAGAATAAGAAAGTGGTTTGAGAGTAAAATCCACTTACATCTAAATGGACTCCTCCTGAATCACTGGACACTGAAGCACGGCTACTAGAAACCTCTGAGGATTCTACTACCGTTGTCAATGTTTGTGAACGGTTGTTAATGGGATAAACAAGAGAGAGAGGAGATGGAGAGACATCAACTGCGTTAGCAGCACAGTTTTGCTTGCTTTGTAGTCTCAAATGGTCTTCAACAAGCATCAAAATCACAATTGTATTTTCAACAAGAAACACTGAAAGCTGAGCAGCACAGTATACTCCAGCCTTTGCATCTTTTGGTGCTAGACTCTCTGAGGCAAGGCCAGCAGCTGCTGCAGCGATGACTTGGGTCTGTTGGTTGAAAAAACATAGGTGAAACACAAGGCTTCAAAGTTTGTCTTTATAAATCTTGTAGCTATTAAAACAGGAGTTACTTGAGCTTGTAGTTCTCTGGTGGCAAAGTCTAATAATCCACCTAGAAGCCTTCTTTTGAAAATTGGTAGTGCTTCCTCACGCCTTCAAAAGGTATAGGTGAACAAGAAGTGTAAGAACAATTTCACAGAAGCATGTATCTCTCAAAAGTACATGGGACATTCACAACAAAAAAAGAGATGTGAATGAAGAACATACCTTATTCGTTTCTCTCCAGTGCTAGACCCACCAACAATAGAGAGCCATTCTGCACAATGGATTGTAGCCTCAATATCCTGTAAAAAAAGGGAGATGTAACATTTGAGCTTGAAAAATAAGGTGAAAAAGTAATATTGATATGGTAGAAAATTTAGAAACAACATACCTTCCAGCCATCCTTCTGGCGCATTGAATATTGCAACATAATGATCAAGAAGCTATGAATAAGATCTTCCACTTCAGCAGTGCCAGGTGAAGCTGACTGTTTCCCTGCATCCTTCTGTGGGTAGTGTACACACAATACTCAGCATGTTTAGAGAGCTTTCTGGAACTAGCATACATAGCTTTAAACTACAGTCATACCTCATAATTTGAGATCAAAATCTCCAAGATCCACTCAGGCCACTCTTCCATTTTTGTCAGACTACCCCTATTTTCCGGATGAGTAGACGCCAAAAACAGAATATCCTGACGTAGAAAGATTGGAGTTCAGAAAGAGACATTGCACATATCAGTAAACAAGAAGTGTCTTTAACTATGACATGTATACCTGAAGTGCTCGGTTTTGTAGAGCCTTAGATGCATAAGGTAGAGAACGCAGGAGGATTAACAGAAGCTGAGGGTGTTCAAAGCGATGAACCGAATCATAAAACTTCAGGCCATCCTCAGTTGATGCAGCTTTAATCTGCAAGAAATGCTCTATAAAACTTAACCTCATACATGATAATCATAAATGTAAGAAGGATAAAACAGTTTCATACCGAAGCCCCAAGCAAAGATTTATAGGCCTTCTCAGTCATCAGCCTGTTTGGAGCGGCTTGAAATGCTTTCAACAAAGCAAACATAAGCAATGAGACTTTATCATCAAACATTGTTCCATTCCCACTACCCATGAGGTTACTCATGACATCAGATTCAGCACCAAGAGAAAGTTTTAAGTGCCCTTGTGAAATCAAGGCACCTATCAACCTGATGATCGCAACCACGACGCGATCACTATCATCAACATTGCTTCTTGCATTGTTCCTTGTGCTGTTACTCAACAGAGCTTCAGAAACAGAGGATGTTCTGTCAGGAGCATTCATGGTTTCTGAGATGGTAACTGAGTTGCTTTCAGAAATAACATTGGCAGATCCATGCACTTCTTCTTGTTGAACTGAATCCAACAAACTAGGCTCATTATGCTGATCATGTTCACTATGATCACTCTCCACGCTTGTTTCATCCTTAGCCACAGATTCTACAACATTGTCATCACCCGTTTTGGCTTCTCTCTGCAACAGAACAAGAAGTGTTTCTATCCCACCAGATGTGATAAATGCCTCTGCAAATGTCTGAGCCTTTGCAGCATTTGGCTGTACAACCAACCTAAACATGAGAGTCAACACTCTTGCAACCTGAAATAGAGATAACAATAGAACCATGTCAGAGAAAATTAATATTAAAAGAACCGAGACATGACATCTATTATAAGTAAGTTACCTGATTTGGCTGTGGACTGTCAACTATAAAGCCAAGTAATCTGTGAACATCAGCAGAAGCAAAAGAAGGAGATGCTGCTCCCATTAGAAGCTCAATGATCACCAAAAGTTCATCAACCAGAGCATTAACTTCTCCCATGTGACGCACATCTCCATCTAAAGAAAAACTGTTCACAGAATCTTTCTCTTGAATTGTCCAGTAACATCTCCTACACCCATCTAAAAGTATCTGAATAGCATCAGCGTTTCTCATAGCTGTAGCTTCAGTGAAGACTAAATCTTGCAGGGAAGACAAGAGCTTCTTCTGAAGTCTGTAATTGCACACACTCCATATCTTCAGATCCAATAGTAGTGTCCGGAAGAGCTGCACTTTGAGTGCATGGTTGATCTTTTGAGATTGACAAACCGAAACAATGGCAGCAACTAGCTCCTCATCTTCTTCTACTCTAAGGGATGCAAGTGAGTGAAGTAGGTAACCAAGGATGGTGGCAAGAATCTCAGGGCCTCTAGTACGAGAGAGCTCTTGATTATTTCCAGGATGTTGGATAGCAACAGAGATGATTCTAAAGATAGGTGCAGCAAGAGAGTATGTTGTTAAAGACAGTGGGAGATCTCTAGAAGATGGTTCCAAGCTATCTTTAACCACATTGCTAACGGTTAGTGGAAGCAAAGAAATGGGTCCTCCATAAGCTAAGCCCCAGAAAGACTCCACTGCCTTCATTCTTGTTGCAACATGGACTTGTCCAATCACTTCAGCTGGTCGTCTTAAAGTACCTTAACCAAAACAAAAACAAAAAAAAAAATTCAATACCATTGAAAACAAGATATTTTTTTTCAGTACTATAGAACACTATGTATTTCTCTTGTATTCATGCACAGATATAAATATTTTAGTATATACTAAAAATACAATCAAGAAGATAATCCTAGGTACCTGTAGCTCCAGAAAGAGAAGCATCTGGACAAAACCGTCCATTAAGTAGACAAGGATGGTAAAGTAAGTGAATGTATACTCCAAGCTCTGTGTCCAAAAGACAGCTTTCCTCTGCCGCAATACGGACATGGTCACTTGTAGCTAACCATGGAAGACCTGCCCCGTTGCCAAAACAAGGCAAAACATCACCACCTCTAGAAGCCAATCTCGTCATTCTCTCAGGACCAATGGGTTCTTTAAAGATATAAACTGGTCCCATCTCAGCAAACAAAGCACACGGGCGACGACGACGCTGATGTTTACCAGGAGTGGTAGGAAGAGGAGGAGGTGGATTTGAACCAATGCAACAAGAAGAAAGAGGTTTGGATACGCGAGGGAACTCAAAGGGGAGAGTCTCATACAAGGAACCATCGATATAGAGACGCAGCTCACTCTCTGAGTTATTTAAGAGTCCTTGGTTGCATGTATGTTCAACGCCAATGAAGTACCAACACTGAGGCTTAAAGGCATGAGTGAAATGCATTGAAATTTTACTTCCTTTACCGTTACTACTCTCAACTACTAAAAACTGTGCATAGAAATAAACTTCTATTCCTTGGTTATTATCAGGAGTCAAGAAGGTGAAGAGTCGTGGCATGTGAGAAGTTTCTTCACCACCGTGTACATTAGCAGCAGACGTGTTTCCTGACTTAGCCGCAGAAGCAGCAGCGATCGCAGCAGCCGCGGTTGAAGCGTTTAACGTGTCAGCAAATGATTCAATGTAAATCCAAGTGGCAAATGCGTAGCCATTAGTGAAAGGCCAACGAGTTTCTCCTGGACCAAGTAGTCCTGAGCTTTCACCAATGAACTCAAAACTACACGCAGGTCCTCTTGATTCCTTCCCAGTCATGGCCTTCTCCAGAGCATTCATCAAGGGGCTTGACCACACTGTAGGAAGAGATATTTTAAGAATCTGAAGCCATATATGTAGATCTTCCACGTTAAGCGAGTGTCCAGCTAAGTGTTGAATACATTGTAACAAAGATGATGCGTTCCATTTCATCTCACCGTCCTTTGAAAGTATCTCCTCGAGTGATCTCAAGAGCACACATAACAGCCCCGCCGTTGAACACATAGCTCTATTCCTCGTGCAAGAACGCAAAATCGCAAGCAATCCTCTCACCATGCGTGTCCTTGGGGACATGAAGCTAACGCTGTCGTTATCACAAGGAAGGCTAGGGATAAGCTCGCCGGATACAACGGCAGCACGAGAGTTCAGCATCACGCTAGGTGGGTTGCTATCTTCATCCTCTTCAAAGCTCTCTACACCACCCATGGTGGCGAGAAGAGAGTCAATGACAAGGAAAGCAGTAGTCTCTGGATCATCTCCAGGCTCAAACTTCTCAACACCGTTTACAAGATTCTTTAACTTGTGTAAGCTTTCAGGTTTGCCCATGATGACTGAATCAACTAGATGCAATAGCTCTGGAGAAACGTTTTGCATTGTTGTAGCCTTTGGTTTTGGTGATTGAGGCGGATAATCTAGACTCGTCGTGTCTTCTTTTAGAGAAACTTGCTCGAAATGGTCATCTTTGAGGACTGCATCGACTGAACTAATCGCTTCATCAGCAAGGAAACTAGGGTTCCCTATATCAAATGCATCTATTCTACTCTCAGGCTTATCAGTAAGATTGTGAAGGTTTCCATCGGAGTACTTCTTTTCTTCGTCTTCTTCTTCCATGCTAATCAACAACCTAGGGGAAAAAAAAAGTTAACAAGTAAATGGGAAATGATCACAAAACGTGGGGAACACGGTAACCTAATTTTTTAACCTACTAGTCGTAACGGTTACGGAATGTAACTTTAAAAAAACACATATTAGGGTACACTGACACGACAGGACAAAACGCCATGTAACTGATGAGATGATGGGAAAATAAAAGGGTAACAAGTAATGCGGAAATGATCACAAAAACGGAGGAAACACGGTCACCTAATTTAACCTAATAATTCTTAAAGGTTACGGCATGTAACGTAAAAAAAAATTTCACGTCCGACCACAAGAAAAAACGCCGTGTAACTGATGATGTTTTAGTATTTTACGTCCGACCACAAGGAGTCTACTACATGAAAACAAAACACGAGATTCGGTCCAGACATGCAGATCTTAAAAGGAGGATCTGATTAATAAGAAAACGAATGAGATTACGGCTCACCTAGAGTCGGAGAAAGAAACGGATCTAGTCGGCGATTAGAAGCAACGACGACGTGAGAGGAGGAGCGACGAAAGGAGAAAGGAGCGAGCGAGAAAGAGGGAGTGGTGTTTGATTTAGCAATTTCGCAACACATTAAGAAAGTTAAGATGGTAATTAAATTTTACTTTCTTCCTCCTGCCTCTGCTCTTGACCAGTCAAAGATGAGTGGTTAAACTGAAGTTTCTTAACGAAGCCGTTTTGTGAAACATCCACTCAATTAATGAATAGTAGGGACTAAAGAAAGAGAGATTTCATTTAATATATAAAATAGTAGATGTTAAATGGAGATTTCTAATTTAACCATATATTTGATATCACTTTATGATGTAAAAAAAAACAGATCACTTTCTAAATTTAATTCTAAATGATAATTACATTAATAGTAAGTAAATCATAATCTCTAAATAATCATAAATGTTTAAGGATCATTTATAAATCCAATCTCATTATTTAAATACAAACCTTAAAGAAAATCATTAAATCCTAAACTCAAATGTAATGATATTTTTGCTTGGAGATCTATCTAATCTAATCTAACTTCTAACTATATTAAAAAGGGGATATGAGAGCCTCTGAGCGTGTCCACGTCACCCTGGAAAATTAGCCAATCAGAAACACTTATTTGACCATGTCAGCACTACTTTGTCGACTTAATATTGGGTCATTCATATGGGCTTCAAAATTTCGAAATGGCCCAGCCTTTTCCTTCCAAGCTTGATCTTTCATGACCTTTACACTTCGTCTTTATGGTTTTAACTCTCTGAAATTTGCTGAAATTCACCGTTATGATTCAGCATGTTCTTTACTCCTTTCGTTATGATTTCGTTTCATCTCCTTTGTCTCTTTTCCTATATAAAAAGGCTTTTACATCAACTAAAACCTACAGACTCCACCGAAGAAGATAAAGCTACGTTCAGGTTTCATTCGATCAAAGAGTTCAATGTGAACTGCGGCAGGAGAGCCGATCTATACGGTAAATCTAATATATAGTATGTTGGTAACGTATTCCTCTCTCTGCACGTGTTGGCTTCTATTATCCCACTTATAGCTGAGACAAACATTAAAAACCGTCCAAATACGCAGATTAGCTAATCCATGGGCAAAATCTACAGGAGCTCCAACTACTCATCATACTTGATATCAACATAACTCGCTTGCGTACATCTCCTCCTTATACCTTGATCGAATACAAATTCCCTACGGCTTAGGAATCTCAAGGTTTCGTATTATGCTTTATATTTTTCGGTTAGTTCACATGTAAAGACATAGTCTCACCGTGTATGAAATTTGATCTGATCACTTCCTTTCAGCTTTGAACTATACTGTTTTTTCAGGACAACAGAGTTTTGAATTGAATTGTGATGGATTACAAAAAGTTAGACTAGACTCGATTAAGATTTCCAAGATGAGTGGTTCTCGACTAAGCCCATAGTCTAATTATAATGCAAAGGTGATAAACGGTGTTCACTATGTGAAAATAATGAATGTGTCTAACTCTTTCAAAGACCAAGAATCTTGGCAGGTTCTTTTTTTTCTTTCAGAATGTAAATCAATCGTGAGACAACTGGTTACTTGCTAATTTTCGCTTCTAGCTTTGCTGTTGAATATCAAAGCTTTAGTTAACAAGATTTATATGTAATGTTTTGTTTAATCTTGAAACCAGTGTAAAAGAGCTGCCTCTCTCCTTGGTTATCAGATATTGTCTCATGTCCTTAGGATTGAGGTATTCTTACTGCAGTGATACTTTGTTAACGGCGACTAGAATATAATTGCTTGACTTATTTTTAAATGTTATGATCATTATCATTACTGTCTTTGAGATATATGTTTTTTAAATATTTTCAGCCACTAATCCAATGTAACGGAGCCAAATGCAAAAGACGTGGAATCTACGAGGAAGACAACTTTTATATATGATTCATGACTGAGAGTAAATACGCACATGCAAGGGCAACACATTTGATGCTACTTTTCTCTGCCATGGGTGCTCACAAGTGTGGGCTGGTGAGTTTCCAAGAACAGTACATCTTGAGCTTTACATTCATATCTTTTCCTTCTAACTTAACAGTTAAATTGTGGTCTCGGGGTGAATGTGATCATTAACGACATCACATGCATATTTTGGTAGCTGAATGCATCCATCCATGGAATTGTAAAAGCTCTATTTGAATCTTAGCGTGGGATGCAGAAGGTAAATCAGTTTTACTAGAATGTTTTTTTTTTGAAGTTTTTGTTTCAACATTGAAGACTCTCCTTCTTATATAAGTAGTACGTTTGCCCTATGTGGAAAAAGTATAATATTATCTCTCATATAATGTGCTCGAGTTGATATGGTGTACAAGGTGTATGACAGATAATCGTACACTGGGGATTAGCCAAGAAAGTCAAGAATGAGGCGAAAAAAATTGTTCTTAGGAGCGATATATCTAATTGGTAACAATGGAGAGGAAGAGGAGCTTGCGTGAGTTTCTTGATAACCAGAAAAAATAAACAGAGAGACAGATAAGTTTCTTGAAATGTTGGTGGTGAGAAGAAGGTGAACCGGAGAACGATGTGTAACAGCCTGCTTATGCGTATATTAGTATAGATGATGCTGATGCTGACCGAGACTGGTCATTGACTTTGGCCATACATATAACCTCATCAAATAACTATTGTAAGTACATATAAGATAATTTATAGGAGGCAATTGTAGATGTTGTTGCGGGAGACCATGATTAATGACCAAATGATGTTGCACATGTCTCTAAGCATATCTAGCCAAGTTACTATTATAATTGGGCCTAAACATGTCACCAAGCGTAGGGGATCACGAGGCATATCTAGCCAATTTACCATCATAGTGGACCCTGTGAAACAATAACGAAAAATGAAAACTAGCTTTTGACAGCAGAAGGTTACTTAGAAAGATTTGTTTTATTGTTATTATAATTTCAATTTACGGGTGTGATTATTTAGTTTTTGATCAAAATGGGCGTGATCATTATGATTTTAACTTATGAAATAAAATTGGAGAGTCTCATCACACCTTACTATTGGTACACAAATTTATTGCTGGATTTGTTTGCGATTAGTTCATGGGGATTTCACAAATATATTTTCATGTTGCTCTATATTGGTTGGTGATATCTAATTGGGTCACTTGACTAAAAACAATCTTCCCTTTTTGTTTGAAGACCTGTGAGAGAAGTTAGAGGAAACTTAAGCTTTTGGCTTAATTGACGAGGCTAACAAAACACTTGCAACAGACCTGGATGAAAAGAGTTCAGAAAACAAAAGGATATAGAGAGGACGTAGCTAGAGAAGTTCATCTATGGGCGTCTGAGAAGCCCACAAATCACCACAATAGAAAAAATGTTAAGAGTAAGCTACTTAGCAGTAGATCTCTTTCATTACAGCCATTCCTAATTTTATGTTTGCGAGCTTTTAACTAAATACAAAAAAAATACTAAATACATGAAAAGGTGACAGACCAAAATAAAGTGTTTATCCCTCTAGGCTTCCGCAGTCTTCTATCTAATGAACCCATGTGGGATCATGCATTCATGCCTATGGGTTTGGTTTCCGGTGAGTTTATAAAATTTTACACATTAATCTTAAAGAGATTCAGTGTTAACATAATTAGAGTGATTGAAATAATCGAAGACCAGCGAGATTAGCCCTTAAGCATTCAGTACTAAGAATCCAAAAACGCAAAATGTATAGAATATATAATTACCTTGATAATAGCTAGGTTTCACCACCCTAACCAAACTTGCTATATAGATGTTCTCTTCTTGCATTGGTATCTTAGTCTCAAGCGTTACTTTTGACTATAAATACTGTCATGTGTTAGCATTCGTTTAAATTATTTCTAAAAGTAAATAAATGAGAGAAACAAGAGGACTACATGGCAATATGTAATAAGTGTTAATCGTGCCAAGTTTAATGGCATTGCGTACTTTTTTTGCCTACACGTTGTACAGTTTGTAACTTTAATCTAAATTATGAATTTTTATTAGGGTTATAAAATATATAGATGAAAAGAGTGGAATTTACTTGGAAACAAAGTCAATAGGATGAGAAGATACTATGTAACAAACCAGAATGCTCTCCGTGTAGGAGACCATGATTAGTGACCTAATGAGGTTGCACCATGTTACCAACAGTAGGACAGCACAATGCATATCTAGACAATTTACCATCATTGTGGGGCTTGTGCAACACTGAGAACGATTCTGATCCTCTCTCATCAAGACGTCCAGTCTGTTTGGGTCTACTAACAACTCTGTTTAGCAACATGTATATGCATATACAGATAATTATCAGTGTTCAAAAGAAAAAGTTTTGCTAAACTCGAACAGTCGTATTATATTTTTTTTGTTATGAAGTTAATATTTATATATAATAATATGTTAGAATTGTACAAAACTCAAATGCGACAACCAATTAGGCAAAAGAGAAAAAAAATAAAGCGGATCTATAAAAACACCCTCAATGGGGTTCTAGCCAAAAGGTTCTTAATATATGTATGCATATATATATATATATATATATATATAGAGTATTAGATAATAATATATTTATATTAGTATTTAAAATATCTAAAGTTAAATATTTTTGGTTGGTAATTTTTACATATATACGTATATTAAGAATCTCTGGCTAGAATCCTCTATTGGGATGCTTGAACCGGCTTTTAAGTGTGAGAGGAGCTATTTGAGTCATTAGAATCTTGAACTGTTTCTTTTGTCTTTTCCTTTCATAGTGTTGCAAATGTCCAGGTCAATGTTACTAAAGATTTCAGTGGTAAAGAACGAGACCTGATCAGAAAGAGGATTGTTTCTTTCTTTTCAATATGTGAAAAATAAAAACAAAGTAAAATATTATGACAATATACATGTTACTGACGTGGTTAAGTAATATTGTAGTAAAGATCAAATTTAACTTCAAATCAATACAAGAATAACTAAAATATACAGTTCAAAATTATAAATTTCATAAATTTAAAACATATAATTCGCGCGTAGCGCGGAAAAAGCTCTAGTATTATTAAAACACGTATCTAAATTATGGTATTTAAAGTCATTTCTTATATTTTTTGTCAATTTATCATCTTATTGGTTTGTGTATTTTAATAGATTTGAAAATCCAACACAAATCAAGTGTTATTGGTTCTATTATTTTAAAATCTAATTTTAAATCTGTTGTTATTGGTTTCATGATTTTAGAATGGATTTTAAAATCAAGTGTTATTCAATATCAATGATTTGTTTGAGGATTTGATTTTAATTTAGAGTTGAGTGGATTTGAGAATATTTTCATGAGTAAAATACACGGGATCAAATTTTGAGTTAAACCAGTGGATTTGCATAATTGTTTTTTCTTTTCCAACACCTTTTATTTTTGTGTATCGTCCTATCTATGTGCCATCAAACACCGTCGTAACTATTATTGCCGTAGACAAGGCATAGCAGTTGCTGACTAAGAGGATTTGTGGTTTTCTGAGGTGTTTCCTCGCTATTTTAGGCACATGCTGGTATACCTCATTTTCTTATTGAGATTCAACTTCACTTTAAATTGTTTCTTACAGTATAGTATCTATAAGTCAACTCCGGATATGAGGCCGAGTGGATCAGGGAAGAGGTCTATCGAGAAAGCCGTAGTTAGATATGATAAAGATACAAGATTCTGGGACGAGAATAAGGTAAAAGAAACAGAGTCGTGACATACCTAATCATTATGCTCTAGAGTTTTTGATTTAATTTTGACACTTAAAAGGAAGCAACTCCGGTGCTGATGTTGTTGTCGTTGTCTATGCAATACCCATACAAACGAAACCTGTCTTGCCTACCAACATACTGAATTGAATATCATATTATTGTAATTCAAGAAAAATATATTTTGTCAAACTTTAGATCGTGTTTGTTTTGATAGTTTTTATGTCAAATGTACATTAAAAAATATGAAGGCAGAATTTCTTGGACATCAAGAAACTTCAGAAGAAGAAAATATATATCGTATGAAGATGATGAATTAGTTGTAAATCCATTTCGTTCATTTATGAACTCCATTTATTTTGATTTTGGAATTTCTATCAATGATTCTGAAATATGTTTGTTTGATTTTGAAACCAAGGGATCTGTCAAAGATTTGTAAATCCAAAACCTTTTTCTAAATCCACTAAAATACTAGAACCAATAACCCCCACTAAATCAAATTTTAGCCATAAGTAAAACTGTTTGGAAAAATAACGCTAACTATATTAACGCATGTTTGGCTTACTACATGAAAAATAAAAACATCTCGTGATCTATAGAGCTTTTTTAACTAGAAATCGACATGAATGTTGTGAATCTTAGGAAAGTTCGCTAAACACCTCAAAGTAATCACAAAACAAATCTTCAAAAAATCAGCTATGAAGAAAATGTTGTCCCGGTCGAATTTGCAATGATATGTGCCGGTTTAAATTTATTTTTATACAACTTCACAAGATTGAGACATGACCTGATCACACTACAATTAGATAAGTTTTTTTTTTTTTTTTACAACTAGATAAGTTGAGAAATATAAAACGAAGATGATGTCAGTCAAACATGCTTCTTGATAGGCACTGCACATAGTGGCTCTGCTTTGTGCAAGGTAACACCAAAGGCCTCGCTCATATCGTCATTTTCAGGAAGGATGCCATTTTGATACTTCCAGTCAAATCCATAGAGAAGAGAAGCAAGAACTAAATGCACTATCCTAAACCCTAGTGGTAATCCTGGGCAAATTCTTCTTCCAGCTCCAAACGGGATTAGCTCAAAATCATTGCCTTTCACATCAATCTCTCTTCCCAAAAATCTCTCAGGCTTGAACTGCGTTGGATTCTCCCACACTCTTGGATCTCGTCCTATCGCCCATAGACTCACAAGAACATTGTTTCAAAACACAACAAGGAATAATTACACAACACAAAACCAGCCAAACAAAGTCATTTAGGTATAGCTAGTTTATTCAGTTTAGTTATTTCGGTTTAATTTTTTTAAATTAAAAAGCCTTTATTACTAATATTTCCAATTTATCTCCATTTTCCTTCTATAAAAATTAGACTATTCTAAAAATAAAGTTAGCTTTTATTTGTTATACATCGAAAAGGAAACATGTAACTATTATATCTGAGTATTCTAAGGAATGATGAACTCGAAAACGATTGCGGTTCCTTTAAGATCCTCCAACCAATCTTGGCGAGCAATGCGTCATTAAAGGATTTGATATCTCTGAATCCAAGTCCACCGGCATGTTTAGGGAGTGTTAGGACCGCCCAAGCCACCCAGCACATCTTTTTCTTCTCTGGATTCACATCCCACCAGAAGCGAGTCAGTAGCAACTGAATCTGTTTACATAGAGATAATGGGATCTTGAAGCACGACATCGTATAACACGGCATGGCTGATAGCACTGATTTGAGCATGATCTGTTTTCCGGCTCCAGATAAAAAGTGAGTAGTCCAGCTGTGAGACTTTTGTCTGATTCTATCAACAATTGAGGCGAAAATATCACACTTCTTCCTACCAAAGTTCTCAGGGAGACCGAGATATTTTCCAATACCTCCCTCTTCATCGACAGTGTCTCTTTAACTCTTAACCTCACTTCCATGGGAGTTTTGGCTGAGAAAGTCACCGTATATTTTTGAGAGTTGATCTTCTGTCCCGAGAGAGCCTCATAAGTCTCAAGAATCTTCACCAAGGATCCCACACTTTTTGGATTTGATTTGCAGAAAGGATGGTTGATCAGTGGACATCCTCTCGCTACCCGCACTCCTGGAAAGGAGCCATCATCCTGTCCTTTCTTACACATTGCAGCTAGTAACTCAGTACAAAGGATAAAAAAGATGAATTTAATCAAATAGCATGTGAAGAAGCGCTCCAATTTGCTGTAACTATATAGTTTTAAAAATTAGGACTTACAAGAAGCAAATGTTTGATACCGTTATCATCGAGTTCTGACTCCTTTTCTTGAGCAATGTCCAAAAGAGAGCTTAGCATATCATTGTCTTTGTTTCTCGAAGCCTTTGATGATCTCTTTGCATCGATGAATTTTTGGAAAACCGAAAAGAGTTTGTTCACACATAGCCTCGCCTCTTTTCTAGTTCCTTGCAGATCAAGAAACCCAAGAAACGGGAAAAAGTCAGCCATGTTTGGTTTTCCAGCGATCTCCATCATCTGAAGCACCATGTTTTGGAAGTCTTCCGTTGTCTCGGAGTCATAAAAATTGGCGAGGTTTGTGGAAAACAGAGCGTTAGAGATTATATTGAGTGATGTGACGAATGATGCGCGACCGATGTTCACAGCTTCGCTTCTCTGGCTGCATGTGTCAACAAAGCTCATGAGTTCTTGCACCTTGCTCATCCTTAAGTGCTTGCTTGCTTCTAAACTCCGAGTCGAGAATAACTGTTGTGTCGTGATCTTTCTTAGAAACCTGACAATCAGAGTATCCAAAGACAATGAAAGACATAATAGGAGATAGGTTGCCAAAATTTACACCTCAAGAATCAGAGTTAGTTAAAGGATCATTTGATTTTCTTGGATTAGACTATTATTTCACACAATATGCAACATATGCAACTACTCCTCAAGAAAATCCCAGTGTCTTAACCGATCCAAGAGTTACCTGATGTCTTGCATTATTTCATTGTTTCACCTTCTCATTTGCATGCATTTTCATCATGTAGATTAGATTTTAGTCATGTTTAGGGTGCATTTTGCATACATGAGTCCTTATCAGGTACTGGAGCATCACCTGGAGCTTTTGGAGGCATTTGGGATGCATTAGGAGCTCAAAAGAGGCAAAAGGAGTGAACCATGCACGAGTAGAGCCTCAGCGACACCCACAGCGGGTCTGCCTGGTCGCTGTGGCTGGAGCGGTCAGGTCGCAGCGGGTCTATCCCGTCGCTCGTCCCTTTTCGCAGCGGCCTGCGGAGCAGGTGTGTCCAGCCGCTGTGACACCCGCAGCGACCTCCGGAGCGAGTGTGCCCGGTCGCTGCGGTCGATTTCCATTCCGAAACTTAACTTTTCTCATGGGCATTTTAGACTTTTGTATGCTCGTTTTTCTGTTCTAAAACCTAAGTTTAAGTATGTTGTAAGCCATTGGAGGCTGATTATCCAGATTACATTTTGGTAAAACATAGTTCTATCAAGAGATTTCTTCTTTTCTACAATTGATTCCTTTGTTCTTATTGTTGTTTCTATTGATTTCTGTTCCTGTTTATGATCAATCTGAAACCTAAGATGGGTTTAAGGATGATCATGAACCTTAGTGAGTAATCCTCCATAGGATTCATGGGTTAGGAGGTCAAGGGTGGTTAGGTTAGACTCAAAGATGTTATAGGATAGATCAATCTCATTCCTTGCTTGTAGAGTGATTTTACTGCTTCTCTTGTTCTGATCATTCAAGAGATGATCTCTAGACATTTCCCACCCAAAAGGTGTTTGTTGAAATGTCTGAGAAAACTCTATTAAGTTTCTAATGCATCTTGCCAAAGACATTTGTTGTTAAGAGTATTAGGATAGCTATTGAACTTGTTCTTAATGATTACTTTCATGTCATTCAACCAAAGACATTTGATGTTTGAGATATGTTAGTAAATGAGCATTCATCTAGAAATAGAGCTTGCTTAAGATATTGTTTAGGCTTAAGGTCATTCATTTGATTTGTCATTCTGCCATCTTTTGTTCGAATCCTAATCACCCAAGATCATATTCCTATGCCCATGGGTTCCCCTTTAGAATATTGAAAAAGTTATCTCAGTTGCTTTTATTTTCATCATTAGAACTTTAGACAACATAAACTTCAAGCTATTGATTGCATTTAGATTAAGAAAGTGCTTATAATCTTGGTGCTTTAGATCCCTCAGAACTGGTTCGACATATTACTTCCATCATACTATCATTTGACTTAGGAGTCACAAAACTCCTATCATCAAATTGGCGCCGTTGCCAAATTCTGAGTAGATTTGAACATTGGGATTTAGTATCTTGCTTGAGACTAAATCATTTTTATTTCACAGATTACTGATTCTCCTATTTCACTTCCCTTTTGATCTACATGTGTATGAACTTGAGGAGCAGGGGTCCAACAAACCTAGTTCCAAGAGCAGACGACATCAGAGCTTTAGAGAGGGAGTGTGCTAGAAAGAGGAGACAAGAGGAGTTCCAAGCGAACATTCAAATGGCTGAACAAGAAGCCAATGGTGCACCAGCTCGACCTATTGGTGCCTATGACCGCCCAACTAACCAAGGCCACCTGTTGGGAATCAGAGCACCAGCTGTTGCAGCCAACAACTTTGAAATCAAGTCAGGGTTGCTCAACACAATTGAGAACAACAAGTTCCATGGCCTAGCTGCAGAGAACCCATTCGACCACTTGGACAGCTTTGATAGGTACTGTGGCCTATCCAAAACCAATGGTGTATCAGAAGATGCGTTCAAGCTCAAGCTTTTCCCTTTCTCTTTGGGGGACAAAGCTCGTCAGTGGGAGAAATCTCTGCCAAGTAGCTCCATCACCACTTGGGATGACTGTAAGAAGGCATTCTTGGAAAAGTTCTTCTCCACTTCAAAGACTGCTGATTACAGGAACGAGATTTCTGGTTTCAAACAGAAGAACTTGGAAGGATTCAGTGAAGCATGGGAGAGGTTCAATGGCTACCTAGCTCAATGCCCACACCATGGCTTCAACAAAGGAAGCTTGCTCAGCACATTCTACAGAGGTGCTCTACCTGAGTACAGAGGAAGATTGGACACTGCAAGTAATGGGAGTTTCTTGGACAGAACAGAGGCTGAGGCAGAGAAACTGGTTGAGAACATGGTCAAGAGCGATGCAGTCTACAGTGGGGATCATGACAGAGCTGATAGGTCAGAAGACAAGCAGACAAGAAGGGAGATAAAAGCTTTGCAGGATAAGATTGACATCCTCATTGCTGATAAGGCTACTCAAGAGCAGCTGCACTTCGTGGGTAACCCACAACAGGAGACACCACCTGCTGTCAATGAGGTTGAAGGTCTGGAAGGTCAAGAAGAGTTGTGTTTCATCAACAACAATGGTACTTGGTACAAGAAGGAGCCAAACTTTCAGTATAACAACTACCAGCAGAGACCCTATTCCAACAACCAGCAAGGTGGCTATCAGCCTAGGAACAACCAGCAAGGTGGCTATCAGCAAAAGCAAAACCCTCCACCAGGTTTCTCCAACCAGGGTCAGAATACTTCTCAGCAACAGGCTGCTCCATCTAGCTCTACATCCCAAGCAGGCAGCACTGAAGCACTTCTGAAACAAATCTTGGAATCACAGACTAGAAGTGAGAAGCATGTCAGCTATGAGCTGAAGAACCTTCACAACAGGATAGATGGAAGCTACAATGATCTCAACAACAAGTTCAGAGCCTTAGAGAGCCAGTTTGCTTCCATGAACACTCAGCAGAATCGTCAACAAGGTTCTCTACCTGGAAAACCTGAGCAGAATCCCAAGGATGCCAAAGCTATCACACTCAGGAGTGGTAAAGAGTTACCTCCTAGAACTCTCACCAAGGATGCTGAGAAACTAGGTGAGGGGGTGGCCATCAATATGGATGATGAAGTGGTGATTGTTGATGAGAAGACTAATGATGAGGTTTTGGAGAAGATTGTGGAAGCTAAGGGTAAAGGAAAGGTTGGTGAGGAGAAGAAGTCAGTAAAAGATGGTGAAGCTGTTCATCCAGCAAAGGAGAGTGCTTTTGTTCCTCCTCCTTATGAGCCCAAGCTCCCATTCCCTGGTAGGTTCAAGAGACAGCTGCTGGAGAAGTACAAAGCTTTGTTTGAGAAGCAGATGAGTGAGGTTCAGATCACAATGCCTATCATTGATGCTTTCATGCTGGTCCCTCAATACAGCAAGTTCCTGAAAGATGTTGTAGCTGCAAAGAAGAAAGAGATGGAAGGTATGATGATCCTTACTCATGAGTGCAGTGCCATAATCCAGAGGCTTGATGTTCCAAAGAAGTTAGAGGATCCAGGATGCTTCACACTCCCTTGTGCTATTGGACCTATGATGTTTGAGAAATGTCTCTGCGATTTGGGAGCCAGTGTGAGCTTGATGCCTTTGTCTGTTGCTAAGAAGCTTGGTTTCACTCAGTACAAGAAGTGTAGACTCTCTCTAGTGCTAGCTGATCGTTCAGTCAAGTATCCTGTTGGCATCTTGGAGGACCTCCCAGTGATGGTTGGAAATTGTGAAATCCCTACAGATTTTGTGGTACTTGAGATGGGTGAAGAAGCTCAGGACCCTTTGATCCTTGGAAGGCCTTTCTTAGCTACAGCAGGAGCTATTGTTAATGTGAAAGAAGGCAAGATTGATCTTCACTTGGGTACAGGAAACATTCTCCACTTTGACATCAAGGAGGTGATGAAGAAACCAGTCATGCAGGCACAAATCTTCTACATAGATGAGATGGATGCCCTTGCTGATGAGCTGCTTGAAGAGCTATCAATTGAGGATCCTTTACAGCATGCCTTAACCATAGAGAGAGATGATGAAGTGGTTGAGAACCTGGCTAGTACTGCATATGGACTGATGTTGGATTCACACAAGGGATTCAAAGATAAGGGTCAGTTTGAAGAGCTGCCACAAGAGGTCCATCAAGAGGCTGCAGTCATTCAGCAGGAGGACATCCAGCAAGATGATTGGAGTGAGCTTAAGGCACCAAAGGTGGAACTGAAACCTCTTCCCCAAGGTGTAAGGTATGCATTTCTTGGTCCCAATGAAACATATCCTGTCATTGTGAGTAGTGAACTTACTGAAAATGAATTGTCTGAACTTTTGAAAACACTTAAAAAGTTTAGAAAAGCAATAGGTTACTCACTTGATGACATAAAGGGGATATCACCATCTTTGTGCATGCATAGGATACATCTTGAGGATGAATCAATGACTTCTATCGAGCATCAAAGAAGGTTAAATCCTAACCTGAAGGATGTTGTAAAGAAGGAGATTCTTAAACTCTGAGATGCTGGGGTTATTTACCCTATTTCCGATTCAAAATGGGTATCTCCTGTGCATGTTGTCCCAAAGAAAGGTGGAATCACTGTGATTAAAAACGACAAAGATGAATTGATACCAACAAGAACTGTCACAGGTCACAGGATGTGCATTGACTATAGAAAACTGAACTCTGCATCTAGAAAAGATCATTTTCCATTGCCATTTATTGATCAGATGCTTGAGAGACTTGCAAATCATCCATTTTATTGTTTTCTTGATGGATATTCTGGTTTCTTCCAAATCCCCATACACCCAAATGATCAAGAGAAAACGACATTCACATGTCCTTATGGTACCTTCGCATATCGAAGAATGCCATTTGGACTATGTAATGCTCCAGCCACCTTTCAAAGGTGCATGATGTCAATTTTCTCTGATCTGATTGAGGATGTTGTGGAGGTGTTTATGGATGATTTCTCTGTCTATGGATCTTCGTTTTCTGCTTGTTTGTCAAATTTGTGCAGGGTCCTACAGAGATGTGAAGACACCAACCTTGTGCTGAACTGGGAGAAGTGCCACTTTATGGTCAAAGAAGGGATTGTGCTGGGACACAAGATTTCAGAGAAGGGGATTGAGGTGGACAAGGCTAAGATTGAAGTTATGGTTAGCTTGCCTCCACCTAAGACAGTGAAAGATATCAGAAGCTTCCTTGGACATGCTGGGTTCTACAGGAGGTTCATCAAAGACTTCTCTATGATCACTAGACCTTTGACCAGATTGCTTTGCAAGGAAGCTACCTTCAGCTTTGAAGTAGAGTGTCTTGAGGCCTTCAGGAAACTGAAACATGAACTCATCAGTGCCCCAATAGTTCAGCCACCTGATTGGGATCTCCCTTTTGAGATCATGTGTGATGCTAGTGATTATGCTGTGGGAGCTGTGTTAGGGCAGAAGAAGAATGGGAAAACTCATGTAATCTACTATGCAAGCCAGACCATGAATGAGGCTCAGATGAGGTATGCCACCACAGAGAAGGAAATGCTAGCCATTGTCTTTGCCTTTGAGAAGTTCAGAAGCTACTTGGTGGGATCTAAAGTCATTGTCTACACTGATCATGCTGCTTTGAGACACCTTCTAGCCAAGAAAGATGCAAAACCCAGACTTTTGAGATGGATCTTATTGCTACAAGAGTTTGATTTGGAGATCAGAGACAAACCAGGAGTTGAAAATGGTGTAGCTGATCACTTGTCCAGGCTGAAGGTAGAGTGTGGGTTACCTATTGATGAAGGACTTCCAGAAGAGCAGATCATGGCTATTGGAGGAGTGATGGCACTTTGTGAGACTGGTAGAAAGCTTGAGGAAGTGAAGGGAACTGAAGAGAAGGAACCTTGGTATGCTGATTTGGTGAACTACTTGGCTACAGGAAAAGAACCTTTGAATCTTGTGGGCTATGCTAAGAAGAAGTTCTACAAGGATGTGAAGAGGTACTACTGGGATGAGCCTTATCTCTACACTCTCTGCAAAGATCAACTCTATAGGAGAGTGGTGGCTAATGAAGAGATAGTTGGGATCCTAACTCATTGTCATGGATCATCATATGGAGGTCATTTTGCTACTTTCAAGACTGTTGCAAAAGTGTTACAAGCTGGATTCTGGTGGCCACACATGTTCAAGGACACACAAGAATTCATTTCAAAGTGTGATTCATGCCAAAGGAGAGGAAACATCACAAGGAGAAATGAGATGCCTCAAAATCCAATCCTTGAAGTTGAAGTATTTGATGTATGGGGCATTGACTTCATGGGGCCATTCCCATCATCATATGGTAACAAGTTCATCCTTGTAGCTGTTGACTATGTCTCAAAGTGGGTAGAGGCCATTGCAAGTCCCACTAGTGATTCTGGAGTTGTGCTGAAGATGTTCAAGAATGTCATTTTTCCAAGGTTTGGAGTCCCAAGAGTTGTAATCAGTGATGGAGGTTCTCACTTCATAAACAAGGTGTTTGAGGGACTTCTCAAGAAGAATGGTGTGAAGCATAAGGTATCATCTCCTTACCACCCTCAGACAAATGGTCAAGCTGAGATTTCTAACAGACAGATCAAGTCCATCTTGGAGAAGATTGTTGGGGTCACAAGGAAAGATTGGTCAGCAAAGCTTGATGATGCACTTTGGGCCTATAGGACAGCTTACAAGACTCCTTTAGGAACCACACCATTCAACCTTGTGTATGGAAAAACTTGTCATCTTCCAGTGGAGCTTGAATATAAGGCGTTATGGGCAGTAAAGTTACTGAACTTTGACATCAAGGGTGCCAAGGAGAAAAGATTTTTTCAGTTACATGAGCTGGATGAGATAAGGATGGATGCTTTTGAGAATTCCAGGATCTACAAAGAGAAGACTAAAGCCTTCCATGACAAGCATATCTTAAGGAGGGAGTTTAATGAAGGAGATCTAGTCCTTTTACACAACTCCAGTGTGAAGTTGTTTCCAGGAAAGCTGAAGTCAAGGTGGTCTGGTCCTTTCAAGGTTAAGGAGGTCAAGCCTTATGGAGCAATAGTTCTGTGGAGTGCTGATGGAAGCTATTTCACAGTGAATGGACAAAGGGTTAAGCTCTACATGGCAGATACACCTAAGGAAGATGGGGTTTCAACTCCACTCTCTGATCCTACCCCAGCCTAATCAAATGGAGGCAAAGTCAAGCTAGAGACTTAAAACAAGCTCGCTTGGGAGGAAGTCCCATGTATATCCTTTGTACATACTGCATTAGCATTTTTCATTTTGTTTTCTTGCCATTCATCTTATTGCATAATTAAAAAAAAAAAAAAAAAAATTTTTTTGAATAGTGATTCGCAGGTGACAGCGGGTTCCCCAGCGGCTCCTCTAGGTCGCTCCACAGGCAGCGGGTAGATCTCAGCGGCTACGGGTGGTCGCACGTCGTTTTTCGCAGCGGGTTCCCCAGCGGGTCAACCTAACCGCTCCACGCCCGCAGCGGGTTCTACAGCGGCTACAGTCGGTCGCTCCACCCACAGCGGGTGACTCACAGCGGGTCTAACCAGCCGCTCGTCTCATTTCGCAGCGGGTGCTGGAGCGGGTATGGATGGTCGCTCCACGCACGCAGCGGGTGCCCCAGCGGGTAAGGGTGGTCGCTCCGGTCGTCGGTTCAGGTATGTTCTCTGATTTTAAAAGCCGGTTCAATCTAATTGAACCAATTCTACCCAACCTAACCGACCTAACCCGACCCTAGACCTACCCAGACTTCCCCCACGACATCTTCTTCCTCACTCTCACCCCCACAACTTCTCACAAACTCTCTCAAACTCTCCACACTCAAAACAACATATCTCACTCAATTCTCCACCAAATCACCTCATTCCTTCACCCAGACCAAGCTTTCACCCTTGTTGTCTCCCTCACCCCACCTAGTCACCTTTCCCACTCACCACAAGCAAGGTATTGTATTCTTGAAACCAATTTCGTAGGTCCATGAACCCTAGAAATTGAAACTCGAATTTTGGTCATTTTCTTGCTTGATTGTGGTAAAATAGACTAGGGAATGCTTATATATCATGTTGGGTAGTTGATTTCATGGTGGAATTGAGATTAATTTGAAATTTTGCCAATTAGGGTTCATGGATTTGGGGCTTTTCGAATTTGGACATAATTGAGTGTATTTGGGGTTTGTTTTGCCTATTGAGTTGTTTAGAAGCTTGCTTTAAGACTTCTTTGATCCTAGAATCACTTAGTTCATTGAATTTTACTTCATTAGTAATTTTCACTTCATGACAATTTGAAAAGTGTGACTCTTGCTTCATTCAACTCACTTCTTTGCAAGTATCTCTTGTTCTCAGGTACCAATGGGTCGAGAGAGGGCACCTGTTGCTAGTTCCGGCAAGCAGTTAACTAAAAAGCAAGAAGCGGCAGCAGCGAAGAAGCAGCAGGCAGAGGAGAAGAGGGCAGGGAAGAGTGTGGCTGATACCGATGAGGATGAAAGCAGTTCTGAAAGTGCAGATGAGCCTGCTCCATCGAAGAAGGCCAAAACATCTAAAGGAAAGGAAGTTGCAGTTGACAGAGATAGGGAAAAGAGGCCATCTGTAGAGGAGCTATATGACCACTTGATGAATGGGGTATCTTGGCCATCAACGAGGTTTGCAGACATCCAGATGTTGAAGACGCTGGGTTTGTATGAGGACATTGAAGTAATGCTGAATCATTTGAAGATGTCAAAGCTCCTTACTATGGCCTATCCAGTCTACAAGGAAGTCTCGTGCCAGTTCCTCTCCTCCCTTGTTGTCACTACCTACGAGACCAAACATGCAAGGGATGGATGGGGGAAGATAGCGTTCAAAGTGAATGGGAAGAGCTATACCATGAGCTTCAAAGAGATTGGAAGAGTGATGGGTTTTGAGGACCAGCAGTATGGCTTTCCAGAGAAGACAACCAACCTCCCTTTCCAGCTTTGGCATTTGATCAGTGGAGGAAGCTCACGGACGACTGGGAAAGACAAGAATGCTCAAATCCGCCATCCTTCAGTCCGTTACCTCCACAGGATGCTGGTACATGCCTTCTATCCAAGAAAGGAAGTTGGCACAATCACTGATGAAGACTTGTACCTTCTATACCCAGCCATCAAGCCGTATGCTACGCACGCACAGCTCCCTTTCTCTCCGGATCTGTATTCAGAGGTTGGATGGGTAAACTTTCTTGTGGATCGTCTGAAGCACTACAAGGTTTGGGCTTGGGCAACAACTGACAAATCACCTAAGATTGGCATTGGCGGATTGATCACACCACTGCTTGAGTATAAAGGCATCTCGTTGGGAAGGGGAGCAAAGGGACCGTACTTCATGGATGCCCCTTACTTGAGACAGGCCCAGTACTTTAGTGGAAAGCATGAGGGCGACTATGTCTATTACTGCAAGTCCCAGGGAAGAAAGGTTGAGTTTGTTTTTCCGAACAGAGAGTTGACGAGGATAGGAGGACCCACCGGAATCAGCTTCAACATTCCCAAGGACGCTTATCTTGGTGAACATGGTTCCCTTACGCCCATCGGCCGTACCACTGAAGCACAGGAGACACAAAGAACCACTGAGCCAGAAGATATTGTAGAGGAGGATGAGGACGCTGAACCCGTCTATGGACAGCCTCGCTACAAGTTCCAACCCTATTCTGGAACTCTTCCTCCTGGAGCACTGCGAGATGCTCATGAGCACATTGGTCGACTGCAGCGATGGAACAAAGCTCAGGACAGGACGATTGAGAAGCTGAAAGATAAGTGCAAGAAGCTGAGCAAGACAGTGAAGCGACAGGCTCGGTCCACATCAAAGATCCTGAGGAAGATGGCTGATGCGTTGACGAGAGGAGGTCTGGCTGGGTGCAGCAGAGCAGACTTTCAGTTCCCAGACACTCCATTACCCCAGCCCCCACCTATTCCTCCTAACGCCCTTAGTTTCCCTCTCACTGAGAGTCAGCATCAGCGACGGTACAGAAACCCCCCCATCTTACCCTCTACCTCAGGAAACATATCCCCATCTTTAGCATCTTCGGATGATGACATCGAGGACGAGGAGGTTCAGAGTCAGTACTGGCATGGGGATCATCGCAGAGCAGCTGGCGGAGACGATGGTGCTGGAGCTTCAGGCTCGACCCGCCATCCTTAGAAGGTACCTGCACTTTCACCCTTTGTATATATCTGTTCTTTCTTGCATTTAGATTTCTCCTTGGGTATCTCTTTCAACTTAACAACACAGAGACTGTGTGAATTAAGTTTGGGGGAGGTACCATGTATTTGATCATGTTTGCTTTGATGTTTAAGCGTCTCATGCATTGTTTTCTCACCCAAATATGCATAGAAAAAAACCAAAAAAATTTTTAAAAAAAAAAAAAAAAAATTCATTTAGTTTGCATTCACTTGCATGTTTAGGAGAGTCTAGAGCATATAGGTTGCATCTCACTTGCATTGGGAGCAATGATTTGAAAAGCCTTGTAAAGAACACTCCGCGCTTGAATCGATATAACACCTTTTGAAAAAGCCTTGTAAGCTTCGAGCCTTGAAAAACTCTTCCTGAAACTTGTTTATTGCTGAACTCAATCTTTGAAAGCCAACTACAACTTTACTTGAACTAAATGAACTTAACGCCTCTTGCTTATGGTCCTTTGTGTACTGAATCATGGCTATACACATTTGAGATGTCACATCCCTTTTTGCCGATCTTTTTGACAATCTCGAATGGTAGACCACTCCCCAAAAACCTTTACCTCCTTTTTAAACCTTCATTGAATTGATGAGTGAGGCCTTTTTCGGAAAGCCTTACATGTGCATAATGTTGAGAGTATCGGGAACGACAATGCTTGATCTTCATTTCTTGCTAGATTGGATACTCTATTGTCTAGCCATAGGATTGGGGGTGAGTGTTGCGAACTCTAGATTGAAGGAAATGAATAGACTCTTGTACTTAAGTGTTTGATCTTCTTGGAATAGATAGAAACTTCAAGCTCAATTTTGAAATGTCTTGGCCCCCAAATAAAAAAAAAACAAAACAAAAAAAAAAAATCGAAAAAAAAAGAAGAAAAAGAAAAAAAAAAAAAAAAAAAAAAGAAGGTAATAATAAGGGGGCTAGCAATTTGTTATGAGCTAAATGTGATTTGAAATTGTGAAAAATTCCTTGTAGATTTTTTTAAAAATGAAAGAGTCTTGTGTAGAGAAAGGTTTTGGGATGTCATGGTGAGAGATGTGAGATGGGGTGAACACTTGGGGATCTTTATGTGGATTGGTATGTTTGAGTAAAGGGTAGAACAATGGAGATTGAGCATTGTATGCATGAATTGATCCCTTTCTTAGATATATTATGTGCAATGTCAAGGTTACTTATCTTGAGAGTAAACCACCTAAAGTACTATGATTTGACCCTCTTGACTCACTTGATTAAAAAGCCTACCCTCACCCAAATGATTTAGACCATTTGACCATTTGCAAGAATCCACCTGATGTTGTGCTTAATGAATGTGAGAGTTGGCTGATTTGATTGTGTGAATGCTTGACAATGAGTGTAAGGATAGAAAGAGTTAGGATAGGCCTAGAGAAGCTAGAGTGCAATAAGAGAGGTTGTTATTTTTGGATTTGGAGTAATTTATAATCCTATGAGTGTTTCTTTTGGCTATGAGCTCCCACCTTCAAACCTCTTTCCCTATGAGTTCTAGAAAGTTCACTTGTGGACAAGTAAAAGAACAAGTTTGGGGGAGTTGATGTCTTGCATTATTTCATTGTTTCACCTTCTCATTTGCATGCATTTTCATCATGTAGATTAGATTTTAGTCATGTTTAGGGTGCATTTTGCATACATGAGTCCTTATCAGGTACTGGAGCATCACCTGGAGCTTTTGGAGGCATTTGGGATGCATTAGGAGCTCAAAAGAGGCAAAAGGAGTGAACCATGCACGAGTAGAGCCTCAGCGACACCCACAGCGGGTCTGCCTGGTCGCTGTGGCTGGAGCGGTCAGGTCGCAGCGGGTCTATCCCGTCGCTCGTCCCTTTTCGCAGCGGCCTGCGGAGCGGGTGTGTCCAGCCGCTGTGGCACCCGCAGCGACCTCCGGAGCGAGTGTGCCCGGTCGCTGCGGTCGATTTCCATTCCGAAACTTAACTTTTCTCATGGGCATTTTAGACTTTTGTATGCTCGTTTTTCTGTTCTAAAACCTAAGTTTAAGTATGTTGTAAGCCATTGGAGGCTGATTATCCAGATTACATTTTGGTAAAACATAGTTCTATCAAGAGATTTCTTCTTTTCTACAATTGATTCCTTTGTTCTTATTGTTGTTTCTATTGATTTCTGTTCCTGTTTATGATCAATCTGAAACCTAAGATGGGTTTAAGGATGATCATGAACCTTAGTGAGTAATCCTCCATAGGATTCATGGGTTAGGAGGTCAAGGGTGGTTAGGTTAGACTCAAAGATGTTATAGGATAGATCAATCTCATTCCTTGCTTGTAGAGTGATTTTACTGCTTCTCTTGTTCTGATCATTCAAGAGATGATCTCTAGACATTTCCCACCCAAAAGGTGTTTGTTGAAATGTCTGAGAAAACTCTATTAAGTTTCTAATGCATCTTGCCAAAGACATTTGTTGTTAAGAGTATTAGGATAGCTATTGAACTTGTTCTTAATGATTACTTTCATGTCATTCAACCAAAGACATTTGATGTTTGAGATATGTTAGTAAATGAGCATTCATCTAGAAATAGAGCTTGCTTAAGATATTGTTTAGGCTTAAGGTCATTCATTTGATTTGTCATTCTGTCATCTTTTGTTCGAATCCTAATCACCCAAGATCATATTCCTATGCCCATGGGTTCCCCTTTAGAATATTGAAAAAGTTATCTCAGTTGCTTTTATTTTCATCATTAGAACTTTAGACAACATAAACTTCAAGCTATTGATTGCATTTAGATTAAGAAAGTGCTTATAATCTTGGTGCTTTAGATCCCTCAGAACTGGTTCGACATATTACTTCCATCATACTATCATTTGACTTAGGAGTCACAAAACTCCTATCATCATTACCCTCAGTGGTACGTAAATAAACCATCATAGTTTCTTTTAAATCCAAATATTTAATTTGACACACTGTAATACGTTTTATTTAATTTCAGATCATCAGAACGGAATTCCGATCGGTGTTGAGGCTAGTATCTTAAATGACCTTATGTTATGTTTAGAAGATAACAACATTGATTTGACAATTTTTCTTCTTGCACAGGCAGCTAGCTTTGTGTATTATGCTCCAGGTTTCCGTATTATTCTAAATTACATCTAAGAGGCCTACACAAATGACAAATCCACTTACCTACATCACTGAACACGGTGCATGTATATAAGTATATCGTTTTCAATGCTTTCAAAATATGATTATATATATACCAAACAAGAATCTTTTATCAGGAGTTTCTGATTATGGAAATCGTCCAATTGAAAATGCTCTTGCCGATAATGGACGAATTCAGTGCAATTGCAGCCATCTTTCTTGTCTCAAATGCGCAATCGAGTGAGTTATTTTTGTGTATATCTGCGTGGCATATTTGTTTACGTGTGTTAACTTTTGGATATTAACCTAACTACGTTGTCGTTAACATAGGGATGGGTGCAAGGTAGCAGGATACTTTGCATGGTCTTTGATGGACAATTATGAATTTGTGGAAGGTTACACGTTACGGTTCGGTATGGACTGGGTCAACTTCACCAATCCCGTTGATCGAAAAGAGAAAGACTCCGGAAAATGGTTCTCAAAGTTCATTGTTAGGGAACAAATAGATCTTGTTAACTTACATGTATCCAACAACTTCATAATCTAATAGTTCTGAGGAACTGTTTATATTGTATATTTTCTAATTATATAGGCATGCTATTAGTACTGTAATGAATGAGACTTGACACCCTACTAGATTCTGATATATTTTTTGTTTTCAATTTAAAAAAAAAAATACATTTTATATTTGCTTTTTAACTATATTTGTGTTTTTCTTTGAATAATATTTTCTTAAATGATTAATAAGAGGTTTAAATCTATATTAAAACTGTTTTGCATTTGATTAATATATTACATGATTGATGAAATAACCCGTAAAAATCTATAATCGTAAATATCAATTGTAACCCGTTCTATTATATTATAGAATAATATGAATGTTAGTTAATTTTTAATATTTTATTTTTACCAATTAAATATATATTTATTGAATTTTTTTAAAAAAAAATTTGAATTTTTTTCTTGTATATATATTTAAACATTTTTCTTTTAATGATTATTGGAAAGTATTTTAGTAAAAATAAAATTCTGAATATATGTATACTTCTTAATTATTTTTTGATATAAATAAATTTTAAATTATTATTTTGATTTGAAATATAAATATCAAGTAATATATATTCATTAGTTTTAATGTAATGTATGGGCTTCTAACTTTTCTTAATAGCATAAACCCATTATTTTTTCCTTTTTAACATACTGCTATCATTATTTCCAAACAACTTTATTTTCTAAAGACTGCTATTCATGTTTTCAAACAAAAGCTTAAAGTACTTCTACTTTAATAAGATAGATATAACAATCATAAATAAATAAAAGTATGTGAAGCAAGTACTATAAATAAATAAAGGGTATATATCTATACTTCTTTATATAATTTGTATAGAATTTATATCATTTTGGGGGTGTGCACAGTTCAAGGCACTGGTTGGTATTTTTTTTCTCAATTCAAATAATACTAGAATCCAGAATTGGTATTTTTTTAATATTTGTAATGTTGATTTAGGCATTATAAATTAAGAACCGGGTTAAAATATTTTCTTTTACAGTAGAACCTCTATAAATTAATACTCGATAAATTATAATCTCTATAAATTAATAAATTTCATCAGTCCCAATTTGGGCCGGTGTAAAATATGACACAAATCGATAAAATAATAATATAATATACTATTTTTATAATTCTCATGTAAATATATAGCCCCATTAAAATTATAAATTAATAATCCATCTATGTTTATTTTTATATATGTACAAACTAAACATTATATTGGTGGTTTTCTATTTACAATGAAAATACTTATATATTTCTTAATATTTTAATATTTTGCTTATGTTTAGTAAAAATATATCGGAAACCATGTAATAATTCTATGAAACATAAAAATATAGACAAAATAAGATAATAAAAGCTTATAAAATCAAATTTTAAAATTTTAAATAATTTATATAGGGGTTTTTACAAGTTATGACCCACAACTTGATCATAACCTCAAAACCAAACCCCAACTTGAATCAAATAGAAAACTTACTTCAATGCCATGTGAAATTACAGCCATCTCCTTGTGAGCAAACAAAAAAATCGAAGCCATTTTTACGAATATAACCCTATTAAGTCGTCTGTGTCGTCTGAGATTCTGGAAGTCGTCTGGAGTTGTTGATCTTAAAAATAATTTTAAAAAGAATAAAAAATATTTTGAGTAGTGAAAAATTAAAATCATGTAACTATAAACATTTGTAAGTGATGTAAATTAAAAAAATAATAAGTTTGAATAGTTTTTAACATAGATGAGTGAAAGTGGTTAATCATGATATTCTTTGGTTTTAGGGTTTGAGAACATATGTAGTAGTATTGTATGTTTTGTTAGGGTTAGATTTTGGAAAGCTTGAATGATTATTTGAAAATGTAAATTTTTACCTATTCGTGCTTGTTTCAGTGTATAGTAAACACTTTTTAAGTTTAATTTGATTTTTTGAAGTGTTTAGTCAGTTAAATTAGTTTAGAGATTGTGTTTAGGGTCTAGACGACTTAAAATTAAGTCGTCTGTTGAATTGTTAAAGTTGGATGACTTTAGATGACTTTAGACGACTTACTTTTCCTGCTTAAATATTTTAAACCAGACGACTTCCTAGACGACTTACTTGTAAGTCGTCTAGGAAGTCTTCTATTTTAGTTTCCCGCTAAAAGTATTTTAGTTTCCCGCTAAATATATTAAAGTCTTCTGGACGACTTACAATTAAGTCGTCCAAAGTCGTCTGAACAGAAAATATTTAACATAATTGAATTTTGTGTCTCCATATATAAATAAAATTTTACACATTCTCTCTCCTCCTCTCAAATGGCTGCAACAAAAATGTAGTGTTCATCATTCTTAAATTCTCTAACCTCTCTCTAATCTTTTTGAACTTATAAACACCAAGCTTTATATCAATTTATTGTTTTTGTCTCATATTTTTCTCACTAATTTTTTTCTTGTTTTTGCAGGTGTTTCATAACATATTTTTCATATTTTACTCATTTAAAGGTAAATCTATTAATTTTAGAAATGTATTTTTGTGTGTTTTATAAAGATAGATTTATCTAATCTTCCATTTATTTTCTCTGTTCTAAGCCATATGAACGTTTATGGATATGCAGGTTTTTCAGATCTGGATTTGGATTTGCAGGTTTTTCAGATCTGGATTTGGATTTGCAGGTTTTTCAGATCTAGATTTGGAAGACTTTTGGGACGACTTACCTGGAAGTCGTCTGGACGACTTAGCTAGAAGTCGTCTGGACTTCCTGAAAGTCGTCTGGATTTCCTGGAAGTCGTCTGGACTTCCTGGAAGCTGTCTAACGAAATCTTCTCACATGTCTCTCCTTTTAATAACAAATCTGAGCATTTTGGTAAGTTTTTGTGTCTGATTTTTCTTTATTTGATGACCTCATGTTGTATAAAGTTCTTATATTTTTTCCTAAACTAAAACTCTCCAAACCTACTTTAATCTCCTTGACTACAATACACCAAATTTTAGATGATTTTTCAGTTTTGTCTCATGTCTTTCTCACTAATTTATTTTATTTTTTTTTGCAGATTTTTTATCACATAGTTCTCACCTTCCACTCATTTAAAGGTAAATCTATTAATTTTAGATATGTATTTTTGTGTGTTCTATAAATGTAGATTTGTCTAATCTACTATTAAATTTATCTATTTTAAGTCATTTTAACGTTTTTGGTTATGCAGATTTTTCAGATCTGGATTTGAAGAATTCTGGGACGACTTACCTGGAAGTCGTCTGGGCTTCCTGAAAGTCTTCTAGGCTTCCTAGAAGTCGTCTGGACTTCTTGGAAGTCGTCTGACGGAGTCTTCTCTCATGTCTCTCCTTTTTATAACAGATCTGAGCATTTTGGTAAGTTTTTATGTCTGATTTTTCTTTATTTGGTCAACTAATGTTGTATAAAGTTCTAATATTTTTCCCAAACTAAAACTCTCCAAACCCACTCTAATTTTTTTTAACTTCAATACACCAAATTTTAGATGATTTTTTCAGTATTTTTCCATGTATTTCTCACTAATTTAACATTTTTTTGCAGATTTTTATCACATGGTTCTCATTTTCCATTCATTTAAAGGTATATCTATTAATTTTATATATGTATTTTTGTGTGTTTTATAAAGGTAGATTTGTCTATTATTCCCCTCATTTTCTCTATTTTAAACCATTTGAACGTTTTTGGATATGCAGGTTTTCCAGATCTGGATTTGGAAGAGTTTTGGGACGACTTACTTGGAAGTCGTCTAGACGACTTACTTAGAAGTCTTCTGGACTTCTTGGAAGTCGTCTGTACTTCTTGGAAGTCGTCTGGACTTCCTAAAAGTCGTCTGGGCTTTCTGGAAGTCTTCTGACTAAGTCTTCTTTCATATAAAGTGGAGTCCAAGCTTGTTTACTCATTTAGTTGTAATTTTTTTGTATAATCAGTAAAATTGTTTCCCAAGATGTAATATATGTGCTAAAAATCAAAGAAATTAATTATTTCAATAGTTTTTATCTTATCTTTGGATTTCCTAAATGCAATAATAAAGTCTAAATATATTCTTCTCATCTTAATAAAGAATGTTGGTAGTCTTATATTGATACAATATTTGATGAAGCATTTTAACATTTCTTCCAACTCATAAAAAATTATAATTAAGAGATGGAACCAAACAATAGTAACTAGTCAAAGCATATCACATTTTTTACAAGTTTGTATTGAAAATATAAGTTTTACATATCTTGAAGTTTGTGTTGATCAACCACAAAATTCCAACATCCATCTAGCCAGAGCCAGCCTTTAACATAAGCGAGTGAAGCACATGCTTCCAGCCGCCACATATTATGTAGTAATTCGGCCATTTTTTTTTGTCAAAACTCCCTTTAGCATACTTGGTAAATGTACTCATATCAACGTGAGGTGGTTACGAGTTCGAACCTACTCAGCCACATAATATTTTTTGGCTTCTAGCCTCCATATTTATAGGACCGGCTATGATCTTGCAACAAACATTCTTTATACAATGCATGTAACTTACACCTCATCTGCAAAAAGAAAAAAATACACATTAGCAAACATTGAACATGTATGACTTTTCTCAGACGACTTCCCTGGAAGTCTTCGACGTTAGCTAGAAATTTTAATTAACATGAATGTTGGCAACCTCATAATTATCATAAATAAAGTTAAAATTTTCATCCAGTAGCCCTAATATAGTCTAATATACATGAATTAATAATAAAATGTTAAAAAAGTCCTTATGATTTTAGAGAAAATATAAGTTTATTAAACATTCGCTCAGACGACATCTACAGAAGTCTTCTGGACGACGTCCAGAGAGGTCGTCATTTAGGTCATTTTTGTTATTAAATTTTTGCAATGACGACTTACATAGAAGTCGTCCGTCCAGACGACTTACCTGGAAGTCGTCCTTTGTTAAAAATAATGGAAGTCGTCCGTCCAGACGACCTTTGACGACTTCCACGGAAGTCGTCTAGGACAAAGAGGTTAGTTTTGCGTTTGACCGAAATGTGTCAGAAAATTGACTTTTCCCAGACGACTTCCGTGGAAGTCGTCTACGAGAAAAATAAAAGATCAATATTTTATTATAAAAAGACGAATTCCACGGGAGTCGTCTCAGGTTAGTTTTGGAGTTTGAAAATTAAAACAAAAAAAGTTTTTTTTTCAGACGACTTCTGTGGAAGTCTTCTAAACGGACGACTTCCGTGGAAGTCGTCCAAGGTTATCGAGGTTTGACCATAATCTCGGAATAAAATCTTGGACGACTTCCATGGAAGTCGTCTAGAATTTTTTTTTTTTGTTTTGATTTTCAAACTCCAAAACTAACCTGAGACGACTTTCGTGGAAGTCGTCTGGTTATAATAAAATATTGTTTTTTTACTTTTCTCGTAAACGACTTCCATGAAAGTCGTCTGGGAAAGTTAAATTTCTGACACATTTCGGTCAAACGCAAAACTAACCTCTTTATCTCAGACGACTTCCACAGAAGTCGTCTGGGATTTTATTTTCAACAAAGAAAGTCAGACGACTTCTATGTAAGTCGTCCAACAAAACACATTTTAAAAGTCAATTGCAAAACTAACCTCTGCTTTGACCAGACGACTTCCACGGAAGTTGTCTAGATCCAGGGAAGTCGTCTGGACGAACAGATCTGGAAAATAACTCGATTTCCTACCTTAAACTTGGGAGATAACTTTCTTTGCTCCCAGAAGTCTTCTCCAAGCACCTAGAAGCTCAAAAGAAAGTGACCCAACGAGAATCGTGAGCTTCAATGGCTCAATGAACCATACAAATTTTAGAATCAAAATCTATGGTTTTTATGGTTGAATATGGAGAGAAAGTGAAAGATAAGTTGGTTTTAGTTGATAGAAATGAAGAAAGATGTAGTGTTTAATCGATTTATGAGCATTAAGAGTTTCAAAGTGGTTGTTAATGGTGGTTGGTGTATTGATGGCAACAACAATCTTGTAAATAAGTGAAAAAGATGAGGTTGTGAGAGTAAAATTGTATTTTTCGAAAAAAAAAATATCAATGGCATTTTCGTGAATATTGTGAACTTCTTGGGTGAATAGGTCAAACACAATTTACAAAAAAAATCAGAGGTTAGATTTATGTTTGACTTCAAGTTTTGAGTCTTATGTGCAAAACTCTCATTTATATATGGTAAAATCAAATATTTTATTATTTTATAAATAAAAATATTTAAAAAATAGAAAAAAATAGAAAAAAGAAATTTTTGTAAATTAATATCTCTATAAATTAATAAAATTTCAAAGTCCCAACATTATTAATTTATAGAGGTTTTACTGTACTTCTGTTTAATTTATATAATTTCATATTTAGATTAGAATGATAAGTTCTATGGGTTTATATAAATACTAAGTGGTATTTTATTAGCATAATTCTAGGTTCATATTTGTACTCCGAATCCTTAAAGTAGGGATTTAGTTTCCTAATATAATATTGAATGCCTTTAAATGATATGCCTGAATTTGCTTGGTAGCTACCCAATCAAGTAAATTAAATAATAGGCTAAAAGATAATTTGTTACGAACGAAAACCGTTAACAAATTTCACAAACTTAAGAGAATTATTTAAGCAAAATTACATGTGGATTTTTCAAAGAACATCAATTAGCATATATATTCGCATTTCAGGGTTTCGGATATCTGCAGATGTATATATCTTGTTTGAAGCTATATAAGTATTTGACATTGCATATATAAGAAAGAGGAACACATAAAATGGCTAATTGTTTATTAGTAATAAATCAATTATCGTGTATTAACAACTCAATCATTCTTGCTTAGATCACACTCTTTTTTTTAAACATGGGTTAGATTACACTATAGAAAATTGGAAAATGTTATGAGCATATGATGTAAATTTTACTTCAGAAAAGAGACAGCGAGTCATGAGGTGGAGAACGTGGAGGTCAAAAATCATTGTAAATATTCTTACGTAACGAGTTTACTTCAAACCCCATGCAAATTCTCATGCACGCAAATTTTCTTATATAAACCCTTCCAAGTTCATTATTTATCATCATCATCAAATTTACCATCACCAAAAAGCAAATTGAAACAAAGAAGAACTAAAGAAAGCAATCACACAATGTTCTCAACCATGGGATGTCCAAAAGCTCACATCTTTGTAACCATTCTTGTCATTCTCTTTGCGGTTTCAAGTAGCCAAAATGTTTGCAACCCTGCCTGTAAGGCTAAAGGACCCTTCAACTGCGACAATCCCCTTACATTCAACCGAACTAGTTTTCCAAAGAACTTCGTTTTTGGTGCGGCTACTTCCGCCTACCAGGTTACATATCTCTTTGTTAGAGACCTTTTAATATAAGATTTAGGGATCTATAAAGATTATTTTCATCTGTTACGGAAAATCTTTATCCCGTCCTGCATGATTTATATTTACTTTTTACCAGATTGAAGGTGCTGCACATAGAGCACTTAACGGATGGGACTATTTCACTCATAGATATCCAGGTACTCATTAAAATTTACCCGTATAATTAATTAACATTCACTTCGATGTAGGGAAAATTATTTGTGCAAATAACGAATGGGACTATTTCACTCATGCATATATATATATATATATATATATATATCCAAGTCATGCTCATATTTCGATTTGCCATATATATATGCACAGAAAAAGTTCCAGATCGCAGTTCCGGAGACCTTGCTTGTGATTCGTATGATCTTTACAAGGTGAGAGTCTTTTAATGATTAATGTGTGTACACATGTTGTTTGTTCCGTTTCAGGAATGTAATCTAACTCTTCAAATCTCATATAATTAACAGGAGGATGTCAAATTACTGAAAAGAATGAACGCTCAAGCCTACCGACTCTCAATAGCATGGTCAAGGGTCTTACCAAGTAAGTGCAGATGATAAGCTGGGAAATTTTTTATCGTTGTTACTAATATTTATTATTATTTGACTAATGTTATGATTGTGTATATGCTTACCTTTAGAGGGAAGATTGATTGGAGGGATTGACGAGAACGGGATAAAATACTACAATAACCTCATCAATGAGTTAAAAGCAAATGGTAAATATATTATATAAATTTTTATTCTTAATAATAAATATATGAGCAAGATTTAATTGTTCGATGATCAATTTTTGTGTGAATAAAGGCATAGAACCGTATGTAACAATATTCCACTGGGATGTTCCTCAAACTCTAGAAGATGAATATGGAGGTTTCTTGAGCCGGCGTATAGTGTAAGTGCATTAAATAAATTTTATATTAAACTTGTTTACTTTGTCTTAGGTCTATCTTTATATTGAACTTGTTTTCTTTATCTTTGATCTATTTTATATTAGATCTTACATCACATCAGATCTATCTTTTATCTAATATGTATGACTATGGCCAGTGAGGACTACAAAAACTACGCCGAACTTCTATTCCAGAGATTCGGAGATAGAGTCAAATTTTGGATCACTTTAAACCAGCTTTACTCTCTCGCAAGCAAAGGTTATGGAGACGGATCATATCCACCTGGACGGTGCACTGGCTGTGAATTTGGAGGAAATTCTGGAACCGAACCTTATATAGTTGCACATAACCAACTTCTAGCTCATGCAAAAACTGTTGCACTATACCGACAAAGATACCAGGTTCACAAATTACCAAATATGTCATGATTTTTTTCTTACAAGATTTTTTGTATATAGAAATAATCCAAAACAATCTTGCATGCAGAAATCTCAAGGTGGTAAGATAGGAACAACCTTGATCGGGAGATGGTTCACCCCATTAAACGAAAACAGCATTCGTGACAAGGCTGCTGCAAAGCGAGCATTTGATTTCTTTGTCGGATGGTATTATTATATCAGTCAATTAATTGACTCACTGATTTCATGAATATACACACACACACATATAAAGCTTTGGTTATAAGGCCTTAAAATGTAAAAAAATACTTGTAATATTCAATTTATCATTTTTGTTCTATATATATGAAGGTTTTTGGATCCAATGGTCTACGGAAGATACCCGAGGATAATGCGACAGATGGTTGGACGTAGATTGCCAACATTCACACCTCAAGAATCAAAGTTAGTCAAAGGATCACTTGATTTTCTAGGGTTGAATTATTACGTTACACAATATGCAACCAATGCACCCCCTTCCACCAAACCTAGTGTCATCACCGATTCAAGAGTTACTATTGGATGTATGTAAAAATAATTTGTGTTTCTTATACTATATATATCTTTATTAATTTTCTAAACTCATATAATTTTCTTTACTTGGCTACAGTCTATCGCAACGGAGTACCTATCGGTGTTCAGGTTATTATCGAATTCTGTCTACAATCATCATTTTTATGGACACCACATCATTTATTCGAATTTCCTTTCTTTTTTTCTTCCCTTCTTGTACAGGCGCCTAGCTTCGTCTACTACCCTCCAGGGTTCCGACAGATTCTAAATTATATCAAAAACAATTATGGAAACCCACTTACCTATATCACTGAAAACGGTACCTACATATCAGCATACCAATACAAACTGTTTAACCAATGAAAACCTTTTATATGTGTGTGCCTAATTTGGAAATATTTTGTTCAAATTTTCAGGAGTTTCTGATCTTGATACCGGAAACTTAACACTGCCAGCTGCTCTTGCCGATAATGGACGAATTCAAAATCATTGCAGCCATCTTTCATGTCTCAAATGCGCTATCGAGTGAGTTAACTTTATTTGACATAGTTTTGAGAATGATAATAAGTGTTAACATTATTTCAAATATATATTGCAGTGATGGATGCAACGTAGCAGGGTATTTCGCATGGTCATTGATGGACAACTACGAGTTCGGAAATGGTTACACTCTCCGATTTGGTATGAACTGGGTCAATTTCACTAATCCTGCTGATAGAAGAGAAAAAGCTTCTGGCAAATGGTTTTCTAAGTTCATAATCAAACAATAAGAAGAATTGACTTATAAAGTCTTTTGTGCATCCAACCTATTGAATCTAATAATTACTCTACTCTATGTATTGTTTGTTTTGTTTTAATTTAATAATTATTAAAGTTTACGTGATGTGTATGTGTTCGTCATATATTGTAATAACCAGGCCTTAATTTTGGTCATTTTAAAAAAAAAAAACTTAAATGTGTTATTTTCTTGTTTCTTATACTCTTGCCAAGAATAACTTCTAAATATATTTGATACTTATCAGTTATCGACACTCTCGGTCGGTGGTAATGGAATCAAAATTCACACAATCAAATTTGAGATTTATAGTGAAGAAAGCAAAGCTTTTATGGGGGTTCAAATTTACTGCAGAACAAATAACAGGTAATCAAAAATAATCTCGAAGCAAAATAGATAATAATAGAAAAAAGAATTTGGAAACAAGATATTTTATTACTGTGTATTCCAGAGACAGAGACAGAGACAGAATCGTACATGACATTCGTCCGAAAGTGAGATTACAACGGAAAATTAAATAGCACATGCAGTAAAATTCTATCTAAGTTTGCTAGAATAACAACCTATGTCTAGAAAATCATATGTGAGTCGTAATTCGTTTAGCATCTGATTGAAGAGAATTTCAATAGCTAAGTATCTTCTTCTTCCTCCTCTGTCCCATCCTTTTTATATACTCCTCCAAAGTCGGCTGTATTGTCATCTTCCTGCATATCCAAATCTTCTATTTTCTCTGATCTTTTTTTATTTGTCGAGATTTGAGCTTATCTCTTTCAGAAATCTTCCATTGTTGTTTTCTTCTTTATTCCTCTTCAAGCAAAGTAACTCATCACTGAAATCGGGCTACTATATATTTAAAATCTTAAGTGGGCTGTTCGTGCTATTGGATTTTTCAATCGTTTTACAGTTTACTCGTTTTTATTATTTTTCTTGAAAATATTATCAATTTGCTATAAGTTGCATTTATTTGTGCCACTGGTCAACGAAACGATAAATATCATTTCTCTCTGTCTCAATTAGATTAGATATTTCTATATTCTAAAACTAGGGTTGGCCTGCCCTTCGGGCGCGATATCAAATTCAAAAATTACACAAAATATCAATTAGTTATAATAGATATTAGCTTACTTGAAACTTGAGTTGGTTTTGCTCTTAATTTTCATTGTATAGGTTTTGTTATTACCGAAACCACCATAGATTTGTTATTTAGACAGTTACATTATTACCAGACCACATTCAAAACTGAGAAATACATATTTTCTGTAAAAACTTTGAAGCAAACGAGCCAATTCTATTCTTTGTATGGACTCGAGAATATGTAAAATTTCTCCTACTTTATAGAATCTTGTATGATATAAATTATGATCTATAGATGGATATGGTGAAAAAAAAACAAAGCCAAATAGATTTATATGAAGCTATAGTTATCATTACACAGGAGAACACTTTAGGTTAATCTCAATAAAAATTCTCTTCATCAACTTCTCACTCTTTTGTAATATGTAGTTTGGGATTGGTAGATCTCGTAAACAGTACCAACAAATGTCTATTGATTTTATTTTGTCTTTTGTTTTATGAATTTATAAATTTGACTGGTCTTTTTGATTATTTGTGTTCTTGAAGGCACTTTCAGATCATTGGTTTGAACAAAAGAAGTTTCATCGCCACAGCAAACAAAACTCTACTACGTATCGTAATTATCAAAATTTGAAAATGTGGCAATTACTTATGCCTTTTAATTCTATTTGGCATGTGATATGAATAAGAAAAAAATAGTCATCCAACAACTTTGCCCTCCCCGAACTTCAGACTAATTTTTGCTAATTCAAAGAACAACATACATCGAATCATTGTACACAGTTTCAAATCATAGTGAATAGTCTAAAAGAGATTAAATCTCCAAAATACAACATGGATAAAGTAAAAAGATATCTTGATCTTAAGTATGTGACATAAACCAGTAATTAGTGCTAATTAAAAATGAAATCTTAAACTAAAAACACATTCCTTTTACTACTGTGAATTCACGAATTAAAATACAAAATTTACTACAGTCAATGAAGTCTGCAGCTCTTTTATATCCCCTCCTTGTCTAGTCTCCCTGAGCTTCTGTAGCCTTCTCTCCAGCTCATAAGGACATATTCCTTGTTGTTCCTCCAATGGTAATGAAACGCATGAGTCTGAACCTAGTTCCTTCTAAATCCTCACTCTTCTCTGAAACCCCCTGTAAACTGTTTCACAATAAGTTAATAACAGTTACATTAGAGTAGACAATGAAGATGATATTATGTGGGAGTGAATGCCATTAAGTTGAGACAAAGAATCAAAATATTTATGGCTTGAGTCTCAAGGAATTTAAGATCAAGAATTTAATTATGAGCTTGAAATAGTTACCCTTTGTTCTTACCCATTCTGAAGAAGCAAAAAACTCAGCTAGGCGTTATGTTTCAAACAGATCCATTTCTTCTCAAAAATCTTCTTACCCTTCCTCAAACACGAAATGTTTTTAAAGACCCATCATATTCAGAGCTGAACAGAAAATCTCTTATCTGCAGTTTTAAAGACAAAATTAAGAGACAAATTAATGTGGATTGTTTATACAGAGATCGATGAAATCTTAGAGTATTCCTGCAAGATGATGATGATTAAGTACTCGAAATCACCATACGTTTATGTTTCTTTAAAAGGCACTATACGTTTATATTTCAGAGGAACAATGCTCACTTCTTGCTCTTCTGGAGATTTATCACTCATAAAGCTCCACTGCATTTGCAACAAAGCTATCTGCCTCTCTTCCTGCAATGGTAACTCATTTATGTCAGTAGGTTTTAACCTATAACACATCTATCGTGTAATGAATCTTGTAAAATACTATAATTTTGATCTCTAAAGATCTAATTCGTCTTGCAGCTTCTTGTAATCATCTTCGTACCGACACTTAAATGCTTTCAGTTGAACATCATGCTCGTTCCTGATTGTTGCTATCCTCTGCAGGAGAGAATTTTACTAATTGAATACCAGAGTCTTCATATTCCTATGAAACTATCAAATTGTGCTGCTGGTATGGTACCTCTTTCAATTCATTTTCGGTCTAAGCCTGAGCTTGACTCAGTTCCTCATTGTGCTTAGCTTTGAGATTGAACTCCATATTCTCATGTTCCTCCCGGATAGTGCGTATCTGTAGAACATGCAGCTTTATCAGCATGTTTGCTATTTCAAATCCTGCTCAGTATAAATTTTACAAACAAAAAGGCAAGAGAAAAGGGACTTTGGTTCTCGCATGTGCATCTTCTGCTACTAAATACATGTATAATCTTATTCATGCTCGTTGATGTTCAGAAAGTGAAGATTACTATACCAGAGAAGCATTATGATTTATATTTAGTGGATAACTCTTTGATAACCTTCTCAACCTGAAATCAGAACCATGATTAACAATTTCTTCGTCTATTGCAATTATAAAATAAGTCAATATATACCTTTTCCTTTTCGGCTTTAAGAACCTCCTGTTTCTCGTCATCATACTCCGTCCGGATTTCATAAATCGCCTAAAAAGCATCAGAGAAGCATATACGTCATTTTAAATCCTCTGCATACTATTCAAAACGTATATATGGAGAATGTGATCCAGACATGCCTTGTCATTCCTCTGAGATAACTCCTTCAAGTGCCTGGATAATTCCAACTGTTTATTTTCCAGCATCAGATCATATTTCAAAAATTGGAACTGAAATAGATAACCTGAGAATCTAGAAAGAGCAGATCGACTCCCATAAGCTCTTCATCACCCCGGATGTTCCTTGCCTCAAAAATTCCGAGCAGTCGAACTTGAACAGAGGAGGAAGAGCGGCGAGTCTGTAGATCGGAGAGGAAGACCAAATCGTTAGCCAATACAAAAATTTGCTGTCCACTGTTTAGTTTAGAAGAAAGTACGATTCTGAAAGCATGAACTTGTACCTTTTTATAGCAGAGCTTCCACCGCCTTGCACTATCCAGGGTCGAATTAAATAGAGATCGTGTGTGATTGATGAATGATGATGGAGCGCTTAATGAGGGGGAATCGGTTACCGTATCATCTCGCTTTGAAGAAGAAGATGAAAGATCCGTGGATGGAGGAAGGTTGGAGACGCTAAACAGAGAAACTACTAATCCTAGACGGACTTGATTATGTGGAGCCCAAACGAAAATAAAATAAAAAGTCTGCGACGAACTAAATGATACAGAGAGTTTTCGTTAAACAGGACAGGTGTTGCAATGTGGTGAATTGAATTAGTGATGTGGCTTAGAGAAGAACTCTACTTTATAGTATAAGATATTGAAAGATTTATAGTTAATAGAAACTTTAGGTGTTACCCGGAGACAGGAAGAAAACATTGGCCATAAGTCAGAAATCTTTTAAGAAGAAGGAAAAAGTCACCGTCCTTCTCTATGAAGGTAGAACTGAATTCCTATATTAAGTATCCCCAACTATACTAATAGTAAGTAAATAGTAATCTCTAAATAATTATAAATGTTTAAGGATCATTTATAAAATATTTATAATTATTTATAAATCCAATCTCATTCTTTAAATACAATCCTTAAAGAAAAATCATTAAATCCTAAACTCAAATGTAATGATATTTTTGCTTGGAGATATTATTAAAACCTGTATCTAAATTATGGTATTTAAAGTCATTTCTTATATTTTTGTCAATTTACCATCTTATTAAATCAAGTTTTAGCCATAAGTAAAACTGTTTGGAAAAATAACACTAACTATGTTAAAGCATGTTTGGCTTACTACATAAAAAAAAAACATCTTGTGATCTATAGAGCTTTTTTAACTAGAAATCGACTTGAATATTGTGAATCTTAGGAAAGTTCGCTAAACATCTCAAAGTAATCACACAAAAAAATCTCAAAATTAAGCTATGAAGAAAATGTCGTCCCGGTCGAATTTGCAATGATATGAGCCAGTTTAAATTTATTTTTATACAACTTCACAAGATTGAGACATGACCTGATCACACTACAACTAGATAATTTTAGAAATATAAAACGAAGATGATGTCAGTCAAACATGCTTCTTGATAGGCACTGCACATAGTGGCTCTGCTTTGTGCAAGGTAACACCAAAGGCCTCGCTCATATCGACATTTTCAGGAAGGATGCCGTTTTGATACTTCCAGTCAAATCCATAGAGAAGAGACGCAAGAACTAAATGCACTATCCTAAACCCTAGTGGCAATCCTGGGCAAATTCTTCTTCCAGCTCCAAACGGGATTAGCTGAAATCATTGCCTTTCACATCAATCTCTCTTCCCAAAAACCTCTCAGGCTTGAACTGCGTTGGATTCTCCCACACTCTTGGATCTCGTCCTATAGCCCATAGACTCACAAGAACCTTGTTTCAAAACACAACAAGGAATAATTACACAACACAAAACCAGCCAAACAAAGTCATTTGGGTATAGCTAGTTTATTCAGTTTAGATATTTCGGTTTAATTTGTTTAAATTAAAAAGCCTTTATTACTAATATTTCCAATCTAACTCCATTTACCCTCTAAAAAAATTAGACTCTTCTAAAAATAAAGTTAGCTTTTATTTGTTATACATCGAAAAGGAAACATGTAACTAATATACCTGAGTATTCTTAGGAATGATGAACTCGAAAATTCGGATATCAACAGACTTGGATGTTCGAGGGATGAGAAAAGGGGAAGGTGGATGCAAAGGAAGAGTCTTTTTCACTACTGCTTGTAAATAAGGTAGTTCCAATTCTTCAATGTTGTCCTATCACTTCTCTAATATCTTCTTGAGCTTTCACCATCATCCTAGGGCTTCGAAGTAGTTCCGCCATAGCCCATTCGACCGTACTCGAACTTGTGTCAGTTCCCGCCAAACACAAGTCCTATAAATTACACACATTAGATGAATTTAATTGGTTGCGTAAAAAAAGATGAATTTAATCAAATAGCATGTGAAGAAGCGCTCCAATTTGCTGTAACTATATAGTTTTGAAAATTAGGACTTACAAGAAGCAAATGTTTGATACCGTTATCATCGAGTTCTGACTCCTTTTCTTGAGCAATGTCCAAAAGAGAGCTTAGCATATCATTGTCTTTGTTTCTCGAAGCCTTTGATGATCTCTTTGCATCGATGAATCTTTGGAAAACCCAAAAGAGTTTGTTCACACATAGCCTCGCCTCTTTTCTAGTTCCTTGCAGATCAAGAAACCCAAGAAATGGGAAAAAGTCAGCCATGTTTGGTTTTCCAGCGATCTCCATCATCCGAAGCACCACGTTTTGGAAGTCTTCTGTTGTCTCAAAGTCATAAAAATTGGCGAGGTTTGTGGAAAACAGAGGGTTAGAGATTATACTGAGTAATGTGACGAATGATGCGCGACCGATGTTCACAGCTTCGCTTCTCTGGCTGCATGTGTCAACAAAGCTCATGAGTTTTTGCACCTTGCTCATCCTTAAGTGCTTCCTTGCTTCTAAACTCCGAGTCGAGAATAACTGTTGTGTCGTGATCTTTCTTAGAAACCTGACAATCAGAGTATCCAAAGACAATGAAAGACATAATAGGAGATAGTTGCCAAAATTTACACCTCAAGAATCAGAGTTAGTTAAAGGATCACTTGATTTTCTTGGATTAGACTATTATTTCACACAATATGCAACATATGCAACTAGTCCTCAAGAAAATCCAAGTGTCTTAACCGATCCAAGAGTTACCCTCAGTGGTACGTAAATAAACCATCATAGTTTCTTTTAAATCCAAATATTTAATTTGACACACTGTAATATGTTTTTTTTTTGGTCAAACAACAAATTCATTCATAAAGGGGGGTTTATGTTCCATTGCTGGAACTTACACTTAAAAGAGCAAGAGATGAGGTCCTAGAGATAAAATGGAAAGAGAGAACATCAAAATAAGACAACACATGATAGATATCAAACATGACACCGAACAGTTCAGGTTGAGTATCTCCGGTCTTCAGCAGAGTGATGAGCGAGAGAGAATCTGATAGAACGGCCAGGACTCGGACGTTTGAATAAACTTCTGTGAGTACAGCAAGACGGACAGCAATGGCTTCTGCCATAAGAGCTGATGATATAATGGGTCTTGATTCACTAAGAGTTGGTAGTGAGCGATAGTTATTGCCAGGGAAAACACCTCCCACCCCACAACAATTCGAGTCGGCGTTCCAAGCAGCATCCACCTTACACACTAGTATTTCCGGAGCAAAAGACGGTGGGGGTGACAAGCGTTTTGAAGAAGGAGCCAGAGCTAGAGCTCCACTTGTTTTCATATGCGCTGTACTCCATTCCTTTGCGTCCAAAATACATTTCAGAACTGTTTCCTGGACAGAGAATGCTCTTTTTTCAAAGACCAACTTGTTCCTAGACTTCCATAAGGTCCACATCGCCCATGGACAGATAGGAGCAGATATACCTGACGGTGGCAGAGGTGTGAACGAGCTTCCTGCTTGAATCAGAAGAGCCATTGAAGGGGTCGTTGGTTACGGACGTAGTAGTATAGGTAACATATTCCAGAATTCCTCTGCGAACGGGCATGTTAAGAATACATGCAGGCCATCCTCATAAGCACCACATCTCTTGCAGTTAAACCGTTGAAATCCGCGTTTGCTTAAGTTGTCACTTACTGGAATTGCTTTCTTCACAATCTTCCATAGAAAATCCTTGAGTTTTGGAGACGTAGAGACATTCCATATGTGTTTTAACCAGTTTAGTTGGTGATCTTCTCGTTCATTTCCATTCTTCACCTACACCTCAAGGCCATAACCTGTTTTAGTTGAACAGGCTCCTAATTTCTCAGGTAGCCAAACCAGTGAGTCTTGGGATGGCGCTGAACTTGTAATTATACTCAATATAGTATCCTCATAAAGAGGTAGGTGTTGTATGATCTTCCCCCGATCCCATTGGTTAGTTAGTGGGCATAGTAAATCACAAACTCTCAAGTTGAGTGACTCAAATCTTGGTGGTCCAAACGGTTTGGTAGGGATTTAAAAGAAAGCCATGGGTCATCCCAAATCTTGATATCTTCTCCGTTCCCAACTACCCAACTGAGCCCTTTTCGGAGAACCTCTCTGCCTGCCATGATGCTTCTCCAGCCATGTGAAGCATTCGCTGGAAACGTGCATTGCAGGAAGGAGGAGTCCCGAGCATATTTTCCGAGAAGGACTTTAGCTAATAAAGAATGCGGTTCCTTTAGGATCCTCCAACCAATCTTGGCGAGCAATGCGTCATTAAAGGTTTCGATATCTCTGATTCCAAGTCCACCAGCATGTTTAGGGAGTGTTAGGACCGCCCAAGCCACCCAGCACATCTTTTTTTTCTCTGGATTCGCATCCCACCAGAAGCGAGTCAGTAGCGACTGAATCGGTTTACATAGAGATAATGGGATCTTGAAGCACGACATCGTATAACACGGCATGGCTGATAGCACTGATTTGAGCATGATCTGTTTTCAGGCTCCAGATAAAAAGCGAGTAGTCCAGCTGTGAGACTTTTGTCTGATTCTATCAACAATTGAGGCGAAAATATCACACTTCTTCCTACCAAAGTTCTCAGGGAGACCAAGATATTTTTCAACACCTCCCTCTTTCTCAATCGACAGTGTCTCTTTAACTCTTAACCTCACTTCCATGGGAGTATTGGCTGAGAAAGTCACCGTATATTTTTGAGAGTTGATCTTCTGTCCCGAGAGAGTCTCATAAGTCTCAAGAATCTTCACCAAGGCGACCACACTTTTTGGATTTGATTTGCAGAAGAACATCATATCATCTGCGAATAAAAGATGGTTGATCGGTGGACATCCTCTCGCTACCCGCACTCCTGGAAAGGAGCCATCATCCTGTCCTTTCTTACACATTGCAGCTAGTAACTCAGTACAAAGGATAAAAAAGATGAATTTAATCAAATAGCATGTGAAGAAGCGCTCCAATTTTCTGTAACTATATAGTTTTAAAAATTAGGACTTACAAGAAGCAAATGTTTGATACCGTTATCATCGAGTTCTGACTCCTTTTCTTGAGCAATGTCCAAAAGAGAGCTTAGCATATCATTGTCTTTGTTTCTCGACGCCTTTGATGATCTCTTTGCATCGATGAATTTTCGGAAAACCCAAAAGAGTTTGTTCACACATAGCCTCGCCTCTTTTCTACTTCCTTGCAGATCAAGAAATCCAAGAAACGGGAAAAAGTCAGCCATGTTTGGTTTTCCAGCGATCTCCATCATCCGAAGCACCACGTTTTGGAAGTCTTCCGTTGTCTCAGAGTCGTAAAAATTGGCGAGGTTTGTGGAAAACAGAGCGTTAGAGATTATATTGAGTGATGTGACGAATGATGCGCGACCGAATTTCACAGCTTCGCTTCTCTGGCTGCATGTGTCAACAAAGCTCATGAGTTCTTGCACCTTGCTCATCCTTAAGTGCTTGCTTGCTTCTAAACTCCGAGTCGAGAATAACTGTTGCGTCGTGATCTTTCTTAGAAACCTGACAATCAGAGTATCCAAAGACAATGAAAGACATAATAGGAGATAGGTTGCCAAAATTTACACCTCAAGAATCAGAGTTAGTTAAAGGATCACTTGATTTTCTTGGATTAGACTATTATTTCACACAATATGCAACATATGCAACTACTCCTCAAGAAAATCCCAGTGTCTTAACCGATCCAAGAGTTACCCTCAGTGGTACGTAAATAAACCATCATAGTTTCTTTTAAATCCAAATATTTAATTTGACACACTGTAATATGTTTTATTTAATTTCAGATCATCAGAACGGAATTCCGATCGTTGTTGAGGCTAGTATCTTAAATGACCTTATGTTATGTTTAGAAGATAACAACATTGATTTGACAATTTTTCTTCTTGCACAGGCAGCTAGGTTTGTGTATTATGCTCCAGGTTTCCGTATTATTCTAAATTACATCTAAGAGGCCTACACAAATGACAAATCCACTTACCTACATCCAGTGGCGGAACTAGGCATGGGCGAAAATAACCATTACCGAAGTCCATACTCTTACCCGAACCGAAGTAGCGGTTTCGGTTCAGTATCTGATCCTTGCTAAATACTGAATGGATCTTCACCTCTTGCCTTTCGGATAACCGAACCGATCAGTTGTAAACCGAAGTCCAAACTAAGAACCGAGATAAACCGACTTTATATATAAGATTTATGTTATATACATTTATACTAGGTGTTTCGCCCTCACCTGCGGGCTTAAAAGTTTTACAAAAATTTGTAAATCAATATATTATTAACTCAAAAGTCACTAAAATAAAATATTTGCATGCTTTTAAAATATTTATTAATTAATTAAATGTTAAAAAAAATTATCATATGAACCTTTTTTATTATAAGAAAATATCTTTTATTACGCAAAATAAACTTGAAACATTCATTTATACGAAAATTATATACAGAAATATATATATATATATTTATTTTTAGAATATTATGATGTAAAATATTTTTTAATAACCTAATATATAATATTTTTAGAGAATAATGATTATCAAATTGATAAAGTTTTTTTTTAATTTATTAGTAATAATACGTTGACAAATCTTATTTAATTATTTATTAATGATGATAAAAAATATATGCTCTAACGTTTAACATATATATATATATATATATATATATATATATATATATATTTTAATTTTACAAAATCAAATATAATATAAAATTAACTATGACATTATTTTTAATTTTTTTTAGTTATTCTCAAGATAATGATACATTATCTGCAAAATCAATAAATTATTTATTAAGATTAATAATTGAGAATAAAATATGACTAAATCTTTAAATTATAGGAAACATATAAACAAAAAAAACTACAATTAAGAAAAACATGATAAGTAAGAAAATCCACTTATAAAAAATAATATAAACATATATAAATATTATGCTTTTACTAATTAGATATAATATAAATTTAAGTATGATATTATTTTTAGAATTTTTAAGTTATTTTCAAGATAATGATAAATTATCTGAAAATCACTAAAATTATTTATTAAGATTAATTAAAAATAAAATATGATTAAATCTAAAATTATGAAAAATAACAAATAAGCAAAAAAACTTAAATTATGGAAAGAATGACAAGTAAGCAAATTCAATATGACTAAATCTTTAAATTTTTGTCTCTATGTATCCTGCTTTATCTGAGAATTAGAAGAATTAAAACCATCTCAGGTTTGTTTGTTTTTTCTATTTTTCTTCAGCGCTTCTGAAAATTTATTAATTGATTTGAAATCAGTAAAACCATCTTCTATTTGCATGTCTTTTGATTCGTTTTTAATAAAACTTGTGTTCCAATTGGGTTTTGTAGTGTTTGAACTCAAATTGTTTCAATGAAAATCTCGGATGTTCGGTTTAGTTTGGTATATTTCGGTTTGTTTGGTTATTTATACTTGAATTTGGTTGTTAAAAACCGAAACTGTACCGAATCCAAAGTGTAATCGGTTTTTAGCGGATTTTGTTTGCTTCATCCGAACCGATCCGAAACCGGTTGATTCCGAACCGATACCGTACCGAATTTTAGAAAAAAAACGAATGGTACTTGTACACTATGATCCGAAAGTCTGAACCACCGTTTCAACCGAACCGATACCGAACGGTGGACCGAACGCCCAGGCCTAGGCGGAACTACACTAAGAGTAGGAGAGGCACCTGCCCACCATGAAATTTTAAAACCAGTGTATTTTTGCTCTGATTTTTTATAATGCCCCGGTTGATGATTCAAGTTATAAATGTTATACACAGAGTTTTATAATTCTGCCCGGACAATAACTGTGTCTAGATCCGCCACTGCCTACATCACTGAACATGGTGCATGTATATAAGTATATCGTTTTCTAATGCTATCAAAATATGATTATATACCAAACGAGAATCTTTTATCAGGAGTTTCTGATTATGGAAATCGTCCAATTGAAAATGCTCTTGCCGATAATGGACGAATACAGTGCCATTGCAGCCATCTTGCTTGTCTCAAATGCGCAATCGAGTGAGTTATTTTTGTGTATATCTGCGTGGCATAATTGTTTACGTGTGTTAACTTTTGGATATTAACCTAAATACGTTGTCGTTAACATAGGGATGGGTGCAAGGTAGCAGGATACTTTGCATGGTCTTTGATGGACAATTATGAATTTGTGGAAGGTTACACGTTACGGTTCGGTATGGACTGGGTCAACTTCACCAATCCCGTTGATCGAAAAGAGAAAGACTCCGGAAAATGGTTCTCAAAGTTCATTGTTAGGGAACAAATAGATCTTGTTAACTTACATGTATCCAACAACTTCATAATCTAATAGTTCTGAGGAACTGTTTATATTGTATATTTTCTAATTATATAGGCATGCTATTAGTACTGTAATGAATGAGGCTTGACACCCTACTAGATTCTGATATATTTTTTGTTTTCAATTTAAAAAAAAATACATTTTATATTTGCTTTTTAACTATATTTGTGTTTTTCTTTGAATAATATTTTCTTAAATGATTAATAAGAGGTTTAAATCTATATTAAAACTGTTTTGCATTTGATTAATATATTACATGATTGATGAAATAACCCGTAAAAATCTATAATCGTAAATATCAATTGTAACATGTTCTATTATATTATAGAATAATATGTGAATGTTAGTTAATTTTTAATATTTTATCTTTACCAATTAAATATATATTTATTCAATTTTTTTTTTAATTTAGAATTTTTTTCTTGTATATATATTTAAACATTTTTCTTTTAATGATTATTGGAAAATATTTTAGTAAAAATAAAAATTTTGAATATATGTATACTTATTAATTATTTTTTTTGATACAAATAAATTTTAAATTATTTTTTTGATTTGAAATATAAATGTCAAGTAATATATATTCATTAGTTCATTAGTTTTAATGTAATGTATGGGCTTCTAACTTTTCTTAATAACATAAACCCATTACTTTTTCCTTTCTAACATACTGCTATCATTATTTCCAAACAACTTTATTTTCTAAAAAATGTTATTCATATTTTCAAACAAAAGCTTAAAGTACTTCTATTTTAATAAGATAGATATAACGATCATAAGTAAATAAAAGTATGTGAAGCAAATACTATAAATAAATAAAGGGTATATATCTATACTTCTATATATAATTTGAATAGAATTTATATCATTTTGGGGGTGTGCACAGTTCAAGGCACTGGTTGGTATTTTTTCTCAATTCAAATAATACTAGAATCCAGAATTGGTATTTCTTAATATTTTTAATGTTGATTTAGGCATTATAAATTTAGAACCGGGTTAGAATATTTTCTTTTACAGCAGAACCTCTATAAATTAATACTCGATAAAATATAATCTCTATAAATTAATAAATTTCATCGGTCCCAATTTGGGCCGGTGTAAAATATGACACAAATCGATAAAATAATAATATAATACTATTTTTATAATTCTCATGTAAATATATAGTCCCATTAAAATTATAAATTAATAACCCATCTATATTTATTTTTATATATGTACAAACTAAACATTATATTGGTGGTTTTCTATTTACAATGAAAATACTTATATATTTCTTAATATTTTGCTTATAATTAATAAAAATATATCGGAAACCATGTAATAATTCTACGAAACATAAAAATATAGACCAAATAAGATAATAAAAGCTTATAAAATCAAATTTATAAAATTTAAATAATTTATATATAGTAAAATCAAATATTTTCTTATTCTATAAATAAAAATATTTAAAAAATAGAAAAAAATATAAAAAATGAAACTTTTGTAAATTAATATCTCTATAAATTAATAAAATTTCAAAGTCCCAACATTATTTTTATAGAGGTTTTACTGTACTTCTGTTTAATCTTTCTCTATTAATAGCCAGATATAAGGCTCTTTGAAGACCGCCACGTCAGCTCGGAAAATCGTCCAATTGGAGGGGGTTTTTTATCCACGTCAGCATAGCTTGGTCCGTTAATTTTATTGGGTCTCGAATTGCTTTGGGTGTGTAATTGTGCGTGTGTGTTGGGTTTAATAAGCCCACGTTGGCCCAGAGAAGAGTGAAGAAGGCGGCACGGTCGAAGTCTCATCGCCTCTGTCTCATCGCCTTTGTTTCTCATTGTCTCCTCGCCTTTCACCTTCCCCACCTCTTCACCGTTTTGCTCCATTGATCACAGATTAATTGTCCTCTTTTAATCGATGGAGTCGTGTTCACCTCTTTATATAAGTATGTTTGTTCCACGATTATTTATCCACTTTCTGAAAAACCTGATTGTAAACTCTTCGATATGGGCCTCACCGGAAAATCGTCCGTCGCCAACGGCCGCAGCAGCAGGAGTAAGCCCACCGGTCCTTCTGCATCTTCGAAGTCAAACGGAAAGGCAGCGGCTTCCGATCCCATCCCCGATCCCATCGTTGAGGAGCAGCTGATCTTGGTTAGCGATGTCGATCTCGGCCCTCGCGAGGACGAGTTAGTTCTTCGACTGATTCATTCTTGGGAGGCTCGAAATCCCAACTCGAAAATGCTTATTGGGCAGGAAATGCTCTTGATCGACAGGGAGGTAATTTCGATTCGTTTGTTTTTGGTCTTTATGGTGATTCATTGTCGAGTATTTTTTTTAAGGTAGTTTTTGGTCTTTATGGTGATTCATTGTCGAGTATTTTTTTTAAGGTAGTTTTTAGCTTTCCATATGAGTATCTCAGGTTCGAAAATAATATTCCGAGAAATTTGTATACCCATCCGTTGCACATATATTTTTTATTTTCATATGTTTGTGCCATGTTCTAATGAGATTTTTTTCCGCGTAAGATGCTAATGAGTGATGTCATGTTTTAATTCTATTATTTCCACTAATGCATCCTTCATGTTTATTCTCAGGGAGGTGTGATTCAGGGATTCATTCCACCCTCTAGGGTAGGGATGTATGAGCTGATATCTGGTTGTGTGTATAGGCTGAAGAACTTTTTCGGATCCAGGAACAAAGCTGAGTACCATGTCACTGATCATGTTGCAACCATAACGTTCAGTTGGAATACGAAGTTTACGGTGCTTGAGAACCCCACGGTGATGATTCCAGGTGACAGGTTCAGGTTCCATAGCTATGAGGAGTTTGAGGCGAACTGTGACAGCAATGGTGGACTTTATGGTAAGCTCCACTGACCAATACATTGTGGTGTTTTCCTTATTACAGTAGTTGGCTAGCTTTAGGAACGTTTGATATATTATTGCAGTTATGTTTTGGTGTTCTAACTGCTTGAACTTATGCTATCTCAGACTTTGTCGGTCATATGAGGCTGGTGAACGGACAGACTCTCACTGAGCATACTGTTCTTGATGAAGCTGAGATCGCAAAGAGGCGACATGTATGCGTTCATGTCCAGATGCATGGGTGAGTAGGTCTATTTGATATGATGTGTGTCTGGTATGTGTTAAGTAATCATGTTTGCTTTGTTTTATGCAGTGGACCAGTCATGAAGCTTTATATATGGGACAACGCTGCAACTGTTTTCTGCGAGAAATTCAAGTCATATGGTGCCACTCCAAGGGTGCTTTTGGTCACCACTGTGAATCCTAAGCGTCTTGGAGGTATGTGTTCTGTAAAAATGCTTCATGCGCATATTATCAGATATTTTTTGAAAATTTTGGTGGCTCCAGTTGGTCTATTGATCCTTGCTGAGATAGAGTTTTTATATTCTTATTGACAGGAACGCTTGCAATCACATCTATGTCTTCTTCTCGGGTGTTTATGGATGACGATGTGGCACCTAGCAAGGATTACTTGGAGTGGTATGCATTCCACATATGTTTTCACTCATGCCTTGATTCGTAGCAGCTCCGTCTTCGTCTCTGTTTAGATGAAAATGTTCATGCTAACTTATTTTGGTCATGTGAATGTTTATAGGTTGAAGTCTAATAGAGATGTTGCTAACAAGGTCGTTGCGGATGTTATCACCAAGCCTGAAGCAGTTTCTCTTGAGGATCTGTTCTCTTACATCAAGCAGGGCGGTTCTAAGGTACCACATAGACCCGTTTAAGATCAACGTCCGTTCCCTTTTCTTTGGGTTTCTAATAAGTGAGTTTGCATTTGCACGATGTAGGTGGCTTATTTTGAATGCACCGCAACGATAGATGATGTTGTCCAGGGTTCTCCATGGTATTACATTTCGTGTGGTGGATGTAATACCAAGGCTGTCAAAGGGCCTACTACACTGATTTGCAACAATCAGAAGTGTGAAAAAACTGAAATCCTTGGAGTCCCTCAGTGAGTGTTTAGTGATAGTCCATTAGCGTGTTGCATGTGTAATACTCATCTTATTCATTGCAGGTACCTCACTAGGATCTCGGTTTATGATAAGAGTGAGCAAGCTGTTTTTGTTCTCCTTGGTGATGCTGGCTATCAGTTGTTTGGAAAGCATGCGGCAGAGTTGGTTTCCAAGTACTTTGAGGTAATTCGAACTCTGCCCATAAGGTCCATATCTATTTGTGTTGAGAAGTGTTAGTAATTCGCAATCTTGAGCTCGATGATAAGGCAATGTTGCTTTGTTTGAATGCTAGGCTAACGAGGGAGCTGGAGCCGATCATTGTGTGCCAGTGCCGCAGGCTCTACTTGATGCAATAGGGCAGACGCGGACGTTCATCGTTAAGGTTTCCGATCATAATCTTGAGGGCAAGAGTCGGACCATAACGGTTACGAAGGTGCTTCCACCAGACGTTCCACCCACAGCGTCGTCAGCTGATCCTGAGTCTGGCCCTTCTAATGTGTCTGGAGGCACCGTGCGTGACAAGGCTAGGAAAGCGTCTAGCGTGCTTGAGTCCGATGGATCCAAGCGTAACAAGAGTGGCTGATTGTGTTTCAAATTTTGATCAAGTTGTTTTTTAATTTCTAAGACTTTGCATTCTGTTTCGTTTCATATATTTGTCTTCTAAGTGTTTTTGAGATTAAACTTGGTTTGAAATAAATTCCTTGCGTGTTTTGAATCTTTTATGTTTTCAATTTGTTTTTGCAAAAAAAATGGGCACATAATGTTTTGGTTCACATTTTTGTATACATAATTTATTTGAAATCCTCCAAATTGGTATATAGATATTCACTTTAAGACCCCAAGATTATAACCCAAGATTGTATGGTAATAATATATTTCTCAAAGTCAGTGCTAATTGTTACATGATCGTATTTCGAGAAATTTGAAATTTTTTTTGTCTTGGGTAATTTTTTTGAAAGTAGTTTGGTTACCATTACCACTGGTTTTGATCCAGGATAGTGTTAAAATTATAGCTAGGTTGTGATATATTTTTGGCCTAATAGCTGCACAAATTATATAGCAGTAGTACTTTCTTGCAAATAATATATTCAAGCCATAGAATAATTAGCTTCAGCGCTTAACTTTTTACGGATGGTTAGTATTTTTTTCTATCCAAGTAAAACCTCTATTATTATTTTGTAACATGAAGCAGTAATATAATTATTTTGTAACATGATCCGATGATTCGGATGACCTGGCCCACTACATATTTTTTTGCATTATAAAGAGAAATATAATCTAATCATATCAATTATTCGTAATGATTTCATAATGATCTCCGCACCTAATAAGGAAGTATAATATATTTATACCAAGTGTCCCGAATGGTTTCTCAAAAACATTCATTCAAATTATAATCTCAAGAGCTTAAGATCCCCACCTCCATCATCGGAGCTCGCTACATTGTCACCGTCGCTAAGAGATAGCTCGCCGGAATGGATCTCCCGCCGCCTGATCAGCCCATTGGAAACGCAGGTTAATATTCCTGGCGTGCTTAGCACGATTTGAACGTGGTAGGCTGGTAGCTGTTAATATATGACATCATCTACGTGTTTCTTGGCTTGCAAAAATCATTTTATTATGCAGTTGAAGCTATGTTATCAGACATATATTGATCAGCTGAACAAGATTCTTTTGAATATTTAGAGAAAAATTGTTTTTAAAAAAACAGATTTAGTATGGAGAATGGAGAAGTAATTAATTTAGGGTTTACGGCTTGGTCTTGAGATTGGGGTTTGAGTTTATAGTCTTTGATATAGTTTATGCAATATTTTTATATAATCTTTTTCTTAGACTACTATTTAATTACAAATTGTTTTTATCTTAATTCATAACCTTCATGATAATAATATTATTTTCAGATAGCAACATACTCTATATCTTAGAATTATCTTATTTTATATTATTATTACTATATTATATATAATCAATTATTTAACGTGCCATATGATATATAAACTTTATACTATTAAAATCAAATTCGTTTAAATTATATAAAAATTCACTAAGTATATTGTTTAAATTAGCAAATTAGTGAATCAGTTAGAAACAAATAATAAATCAAAAGCCTAGAAAAACGGACAAATTGAAAAGCTAACTCAATTTCATATAGCATATCAACTTAATATTACTAAAATAAATTAACGTCTTTTAAAATTAATAAATTAATGGCTTAGTTGAAAACAAATACTAAATTAAGATTATTAAATATTTTATATTTAATATGTATATATATAACTGATTTACTTAAATATCAAAAAAAAACTTAACATTAGTATATTTAGATGTAAAATTATTTAGATGGCATTTTAATTATAAATTTAAAATTCATTGATTTTATTATTATTGCCAACGTCTTTTATTATGGGTTTTAAGATCATCACTTCGAGAAGCTTGGTAAGATTAACGGAACTGTTTCTGGGTCAAAAAATTGCAGAAGAACGCGTCCAAAAAAGAAAACGAGGCCGCCCACGTGGATCACGCACGAAGCCAAAAGGTGAGTAGTTACAATAAAAGAAAATCTACTTTTGGTATCGGCGCTGTCTGAGCTTACTACCTCAATTGTGTGTTTCAGTACATTTGGTTAGCGATCGACCGACATTCAAACCAAAATATTACGACTGTAAGCTAATAATGTTGACAATATTGTATCCTATACATTATCTGTTTGTCAAACACACTAATTTCTCGCGCTGAATCTGGTAGGCGGATGTGATGACTGCGACTCATATGGTAATGAACAATACCACATATGGTAATGAACAATACCAAAAAACGTTTCTACTGCTCATTATTATTTAAACTATCACCTTTGAATCTTTATAGTCAAGCAGAAGAATGCCCGTGGTATGAGAAGGGCTATCCTTATTTCGAAACGAGCTTCAGCATTGGCGCGAGGTAAGCATCGTACTTAAGGGAGCTACTTCTTTTTGGTGCAATAGTAATATTAGTTAATACCCATTGTCTATATATAGGTCCAAATGCTCCACCGCAACTGCATGTAACGCCTCGAGTTCAATCAAAAAATAAAGGTACGCACTTCTTCGAACCTCTAATTTCATATAGATATATAGACGCAATCTATAATCATTATTGATAACTAAATTGTGGGAGGCCTAGATCTCATGCAAAAAAAAAAAATTAGAAAGGTATAAATTTGAAATTTATTAAACCAGAATGTGATACAGTAAAACCTCTATAAATCAACAATGTTGGGATTTTCAAATTTTATCAATTTGTAGAGATATTAATTTACAAAAGTTTCTTTATTAAATTTTTTTCTATTTTTGAATATTTTTATTTATATAAGAAAAGTAAATAACTTATTTTACCGTATGTACATTATTTAAATTTTAGAAATTTGACCTCTGTACTGTTTTATTTTATTATTATAAATTATATTTCATTCTTATATAAGTTATTTTTATTTATATAAGAAAAGTAAATAATTTATTTTACCGTATGTACATTATTTAAATTTTAGAAATTTGACCTCTGTACTGTTTTATTTTATTATTATAAATTATATTACATTGTTATTTCCCACCCCCCCCCCCCGGTTTATGTTAACATTGTTTTGCAGACAAACTACAGCTCAGATCAACACCTGCAACAAAATTCTATTTCATCAAATCAATTGGCTGCATCAAGCATTTTAAAGGGGGAATAATAATGCCTCATTCGAGCTGATGAGTGACTCATATAAGGACCTACCAACTACTCAGCATTTTGTTGCTATCACTCCCATAAGTTTCATATTTGGTTTTTTACTGTTTCGAACTGTGTTCATCATATTTTTTAAAACACAATAATTTAAAAGATACTTTAGTTTGTTGAATTGCCCATCACACATTTTCTGCGCATCGCGCGGACAACGGATCTAGTTTATATAATTTCATATTTAGATTAGAATGATAAGTTCTATGGGTTTATATAAATACTAAGTGGTATTTTATTATCATAATTCTTGGTTCATATTTGTACTCCGAATCCTTAAAGTAGGGATTTAGTTTCCTAATATAATATTGAATGCCTTTAAATGATATGCCTGAATTTGCTTGGTTGCTACCCAATCAAGTAAATTAAATAATAGGCTAAAAGATAATTTGTTACGAACGAAAACCGTTAACAAATTTCACAAACTTAAGAGAATTATTTTAAGCAAAATTACATGTGGATTTTTCAAAGAACATCAATTAGCATATATATTCGCATTTCAGGGTTTCGGATATGTGCAGATGTATATATCATGTTTGAAGCTATATAAGTATTTGACATTGCATATATAAGAAAGAGGAACACATTAATGGCTAATTGTTTATTAGTAATAAATCAATTATCGTGTATTAACAACTCAATCATTCTTGCTTAGATTACACTATTTTTTTAAACATGGGTTAGATTACACTATAGAAAATTGGAAAATGTTATGAGCATATGATGTAAATTTTACTTCAGAAAAGAGACAGCGAGTCATGAGGTGGAGAACGTGGAGGTCAAAAATCATTGTAAATATTCGTACGTAACGAGTTTACTTCAAACCCCATGCAAATTCTCATGCACGCAACTTTTCTTATATAAACCCTTCCAAGTTCATTATTTATCATCATCATCAAATTTACCATCACCAAAAAGCAAATTGAAACAACGAAGAACTAAAGAAAGCAATCACACAATGTTCTCAACCATGGAATGTCCAAAAGCTCACATCTTTATAACCATTCTTGTCATTCTCTTTGCGGTTTCAAGTAGCCAAAATGTTTGCAACCCTGCCTGTAAGGCTAAAGGACCCTTCAACTGCGACAATCCCCGTGCATTCAACCGAACTAGTTTTCCAAAGAACTTCGTTTTTGGTGCGGCTACTTCCGCCTACCAGGTTACATATCTCTTTGTTAGAGACCTTTTAATATAAGATTTAGGGATCTATAAAGATTATTTTCATCTGTTACGGAAAATATTTATCCCGTCCTGCATGATTTATATTTACTTTTTACCAGATTGAAGGTGCTGCACATAGAGCACTTAACGGATGGGACTATTTCACTCATAGATATCCAGGTACTCATTAAAATTTACCCGTATAATTAATTAACATTCACTTCGATGTAGGGAAAATTATTTGTGCAAATAACGAATGGGACTATTTCACTCATGCATATATATATATATATATATATCCAACTCCAAGTCATGCTCATATTTCGATTTGCCATATATATGCACAGAAAAAGTTCCAGATCGCAGTTCCGGAGACCTTGCTTGTGATTCGTATGATCTTTACAAGGTGAGAGTCTTTTAATGATTAATGTGTGTACACATGTTGTTTGTTCCGTTTCAGGAATGTAATCTGACTCTTCAAATCTCATTTAATTAACAGGAGGATGTCAAATTACTGAAAAGAATGAACGCTCAAGCCTACCGACTCTCAATAGCATGGTCAAGGGTCTTACCAAGTAAGTGCAGATGATAAGCTGGGCAAAATGTTATCGTTGTTACTAATATTTATTATTATTTGACTAATGTTATGATTGTGTATATGCTTACCTTTAGAGGGAAGATTGATTGGAGGGATTGACGAGAACGGGATTAAATACTACAATAACCTCATCAATGAGTTAAAAGCAAATGGTAAATATATTATATAAATTTTTATTCTTAATAATAAATATACGAGCAAGATTTAATTGTTCGATTATCATTTTTTGTGTGAATAAAGGCATAGAACCGTATGTAACAATATTCCACTGGGATGTTCCTCAAACTCTAGAAGATGAATATGGAGGTTTCTTGAGCCGGCGTATAGTGTAAGTGCATTAAATAAATTTTATATTAAACTTGTTAACTTTGTCTTAGGTCTATCTTTATATTGAACCTGTTTTCTTTATCTTTGATCTATTTTATATTAGATCTTACATCACATCAGATCTATCTTTTATCTAATATATATGACAATGGCCAGTGAGGACTACAAAAACTACGCCGAACTTCTATTCCAGAGATTCGGAGATAGAGTCAAATTTTGGATCACTTTAAACCAGCCTTACTCTCTCGCAAGCAAAGGTTATGGAGACGGATCATATCCACCTGGACGGTGCACTGGCTGTGAATTTGGAGGAAATTCTGGAACCGAACCTTATATAGTTGCACATAACCAACTCCTAGCTCATGCAAAAACTGTTGCATTATACCGACAAAGATACCAGGTTCACAAATTACCAAATATGTCATGATTTTTTTTCTTACAAGATTTTTTGTATATAGAAATAATCCAAAACAATCTTGCATGCAGAAATCTCAAGGTGGTAAGATAGGAACAACCTTGATCGGGAGATGGTTCACCCCATTAAACGAAAACAGCATTCGTGACAAGGCTGCTGCAAAGCGAGCATTTGATTTCTTTGTCGGATGGTATTATTATATTAGCCAATTAATTGACTCACTGATTTCATGAATATACACACACACACATATAAAGCTTTGGTTATAAGGCCTTAAAACGTAACAAATATACTTGTAATATTCAATTTATCATTTTTGTTCTATATATGTATGAAGGTTTTTGGATCCAATGGTCTACGGAATATACCCGAGGATAATGCGACAGATGGTTGGACGTAGATTGCCAACATTCACTCCTCAAGAATCAAAGTTAGTCAAAGGATCACTTGATTTTCTAGGGTTGAACTATTACGTTACACAATATGCAACCAACGCACCTCCTTCCACCAAACCTAGTGTCATCACCGATTCAAGAGTTACTATTGGATGTATGTAAAAATAATTTGTGTTTCTTATACTATATATCTTTATTAATTTTCTAAACTCATATAATTTTCTTTACTTGGCTACAGTCTATCGCAACGGAGTACCTATCGGTGTTCAGGTTATCATCGAATTCTGTCTAGAATCATCATTTTTATGGACACCACATCATTTATTCGAATTTCCTTTCTTTTTTTTCTTCCCTTCTTGTACAGGCGCCTAGCTTCGTCTACTACCCTCCAGGGTTCCGACAGATTCTAAATTATATCAAAAACAATTATGGAAACCCAGTTACCTATATCACTGAAAACGGTACCTACATATCAGCATACCAATACAAACTTTTTAACCAATGAAAACCTTTTATATGTGTGTGCCTAATTTGGAAATCTTTTGTTCAAATTTTCAGGAGTTTCTGATCTTGATACCGGAAACTTAACACTGCCAGCTGCTCTTGCCGATAATGGACGAATTCAAAATCATTGCAGCCATCTTTCATGTCTCAAATGCGCTATCGAGTGAGTTAACTTTATTTGACATAGTTTTGAGAATGATAATAAGTGTTAACATTATTTCAAATATATATTGCAGTGATGGATGCAACGTAGCAGGGTATTTCGCATGGTCATTGATGGACAACTACGAGTTCGGAAATGGTTACACTCTCCGATTTGGTATGAACTGGGTCAATTTCACTAATCCTGCTGATAGAAGAGAAAAAGCTTCTGGCAAATGGTTTTCTAAGTTCATAATCAAACAATAAGAAGAATCGACTTATAAAGTCTTTTGTGCATCCAACCTATTGAATCTAATAATTACTCTACTCTACGTATTGTTTGTTTTGTTTTAATTTAATAATTATTAAAGTTTACGTGATGTGTATGTGTTCGTCATATATTGTAATAACCAGGCCTTAATTGTGGTCATTTTAAAAAAAAAACTTAAATGTGTTATTTTCTTGTTTCTTATACTCTTGCCAAGAATAACTTCTAAATATATTTGATACTTATCAGTTATCGACACTCTCGGTCGGTGGTAATGGAATCAAAATTCACACAATCAAATTTGAGATTTTATAGTGAAGAAAGCAAAGCTTTTATGGGGGTTCAAATTTACTGCAGAACAAATAACAGGTAATCAAAAATAATCTCGAAGCAAAATAGATAATAATAGAAAAAAGAATTTGGAAACAAGATATTTTATTACTGCGTATTCAAGAGACAGAGACAGAGACAGAATCGTACATGACATTCGTCCGAAAGTGAGATTACAACGGAAAATTAAATAGCACATGCAGTAAAATTCTATCTAAGTTCGCTAGAATAACAACCTATGTCAAGAAAATCATATGTGAGTCGTGATTCGTTTAGCATCTGATTGAAGAGAATTTCAATAGCTAAGTAACTTCTTCTTCCTCCTCTGTCCCAGCCTTTTTATATACTCCTCCAAAGTCGGTTGTATTGTCATTTTTCCTGCATATCTAAATCTTATATTTTCTCTGATCTTTCTTTATTTGTTGGGATTTGAGCTTATCTCTTTCAGAAATCTTCCATTGTTGTTTTCTTATTTATTCCTCTTCAAGCAAAGTAACCCATCACTGAAATCGGGCTACTCTATATTTAAAATCTTAAGTGGGCTGTTCGTGCTATTGGATTTTTCAATCGTTTTACAGTTTACTCGTTTTTATAATATTTCTTGAAAATATTATCAATTCGCTATTAGTTGCATTTATTTGTGCCACTGGTCAACGAAACGATAAATATCATTTCTCTCTGTCTCAATTAGATTAGATATTTCTATATTCTAAAATATTGAAAGATTTATAGTTAATAGAAACTTTAGGTGTTACCCGGAGACAGGAAGAAAACATTGCCCAGAAGTCAGAAATCTTTTAAGAAGAAGGAAAAAGTCGCCGTCCTTCTCCATGAAGGTAGAACTGAATTCCTATATTAAGTATCCCCAACTATACTAATAGTAAGTAAATAATAATCTCTAAATATTTATAAATGTTTAAGGATCATTTAGAAAATATTTATAATTATTTATAAATCCAATCTCATTCTTTAAATACAAACCTTAAAGAAAAATCATTAAATCCTAAACTCTAATGTAATGATTTTTTTGCTTGGAGATATTATTAAAACCTGTATCTAAATTATGGTATTTAAAGTCATTTCTTATATTTTTGTCAATCTACCATCTTTTTAAATCAAGTTTTAGCCATAAGTAAAACTGTTTGGAAAAAAAAACGCTAACTATGTTAAAGCATGTTTGGCTTACTACATGGAAAAAAACATCTTGTGATCTATAGAGCTTTTTTAACTAGAAATCCACATGAATACTGTGAATCTCAGGAAAGTTCGCTAAACATCTCAAAGTAATCACAAAAAAATCTGCAAAAAATAAGCTATGAAGAAAATGTCATCCCGGTCGAATTTGCAGTGATAAGTGCCGGTTTAAATTTATTTTTATACAACTTCACAAGATTGAGACATGATAAGTTGAGAAATATAAAAACGAAGATGATGTCAGTCAAACATGCTTCTTGATAGGCACTGCACATAGTGGCTCTGCTTTGTGCAAGGTAACACCAAAGGCCTCGCTCATATCGACATTTTCAGGAAGGATGCCGTTTTGATACTTCCAGTCAAATCCATAGAGAAGAGACGCAAGAACTAAATGCACTATCCTAAACCCTAGTGCCAATCCTGGGCAAATTCTTCTTCCAGCTCCAAACGGGATTAGCTCAAAATCATTGTCTTTCACATCAATTTCTCTTCCCAAAAACCTCTCAGGCTTGAACTGCGTTGGATTCTCCCACACTCTTGGATCTCGTCCTATAGCCCATAGACTCACAAGAACCTTGTTCCAAGACACAACAAGGAGTATATTACACAACACAAAACCAACCATACAAAGTCACTAGAGATATAGCTAGTTATTCGGTTTAGTTATTTCAGTTTAATTTGTTTAAATTAAAAGGCCTTAATTACTATTATTTCCAATCTATTCCAAAAATAAAGTTAGCTTTTATTTGTTATACATGAAAATGAAACATGCAACGAATATACCTGAGTATTCTTAGGAATGATGAACTCGAAAATTTGGACATCATCAGACTTGGATATTCGAGGGATGAGAAAAGGGGAAGGTGGATGCAAACGAAGAGTCTCTTTCACCACTGCTTGTAAATAAGGTAGTTTTAACATATCCAATTCTTCAATGTTGTCGTTTTCCCCTATCGCTTCTCTAATCTCTTCTTGAGCTTTCACCATCATCCTAGGGCTTCGAAGTAGTTCCGCCATAGCCCATTCGACCGTACTCGAACTTGTGTCTGTTCCCGCCAAAAACAAGTCCTATAAATTACACACACTAGATGAATTTAATTGGTTGCCTTAAAAAGATGAATTTAATCAAATAGCATGTGAAGAAGCGCGCCAATTTTCTGTAACTATATAGTTTTAAAAATTAGGACTTACAAGAAGCAAATGTTTGATACCGTTATCATCGAGTTTTGACTCCTTGTCTTGAGCAATGTCCAAAAGAGAGCTTAGCATATCATTGTCTTTGTTTCTCAAAGCCTTTGATGATCTCTTTGCATCGATGAATCTTTGGAAAACCCTAAAGAGTTTGTTCAAACATAGCCTCGCCTCTTTTCTAGTTCCTTGCAGATCAAGAAAACCAAGAAACGGGAAAAAGTCAGCCATGTTTGGTTTTCCAGCGATCTCCATCATCCGAAGCACCACGTTTTGGAAGTCGTCAGTTGTCTCGGTGTCATCAAAGTTGGCGAGGTTTGTGGAAAACAAAGCGTTAGAAATAATATTGAGAGATGTGATGAATGATGCGCGACCAATGTTCACAGCTTCACTTCTCTCGCTGCACTTATGAACGAAGTTCGTGAGTTCTTGCACCTTGCTCATCCTTAAGTCTTTGGTTGCTTCTAAACTCCGGGTTGAGAATAACTGTTGTGTCGTGATCTTTCTTAGAAACCTGGCAATTTAGGTGATGATTAGTAAGTGTTTTAGAGTGTCTACAACCAAATTTCTTTCTAAAGTCTCTTCCAGCTAGTTATATTTTAGAATTAAAAACTATAAATTTTACTTTGATTGATATCTTAGATTTTATAAAGCAAAATACGTAGAATAGATATTCCAGATCAAAGATTTATACCCCTACAACAAAAAAATCTACAGCAATAATTCTACTACAAATTGTATAAAACTATAACTCTTTCAATCATCAGGCCCTAGTACACAAAAACTAACCCTAACAATTTTCCAAAACCAAAAAAGCTAGCGAGAACGACTACTATATGTCTATATTGTTATTTTACCGCCAACGAGCACTACAAGAGAACATGGCTTTAGCGACCAACATTTACGACCAGAATATATGGATCGTAAATTTACAACCAGTTTACAACTACTTTACGACTAAAATTTAGTTGGTCGTAAAGTAGATGTAATATTGCTACTAAAATGATTGGTAGTAAACTAGTCGTACTATTACATCTCCTTTACGACTACATAATAGCTTGGTCGTAAAAGAGATGTAATTTTGCTACTAAAACATTTAGTAGTACACTAGTCGTAAAGTTACATCTCCTTTACGACTACAGTGTTTAGTCGTAAAAGAGATGTAAATTTACGACTAGTTTACATCAATATTTTGTATCTCCATTACGATCATATGAGTAAAATAGTTGTTCTTTAGTAGTTAATTTGAAATTCACGTACATTCGTTGTAACATTGCTACCTACCAAACTTGAAATTTCTCTATAAATACAACATTCTCCTCAAATCTTAAGAAACATAAAAAAAAACGAAAGAAAAAAAAACGAAAGAAAAAAAAAATGTCTATTTATGAGATTCGGAGTTGGATGTATGCTCATAAAGATTCAAGAGGAAGAGTAACAGACGAATTTCTCAACAGAGCAGAGATATTCATGAACCAAGCCGGACAGACGCCTCTCACACAGGAAACAGGTAAAATGTTTTGTCCCTGTTGTAAGTGCAACAATACAAAGTTTGCAAATAGTAAAACTGTTTGGAAACATATAGTAAATAGAGGATTTACCCCACATTACTATATCTGGTTTAACCACGGGGAGGGTGAGAATAGGAATGAAGGTAGTTGTAGTAATCAGGTTGAAAATGTTGGTAACCGAGTTGAGCCACATTTGCCTACTGAAAACGTCATTCAAGAAGATAATTTGGTAGATCATGATAGGATGCATGATATGGTTATCGATGGATTTCGTGAAACAACATCAGTAATTGATCAGGAGGTCGAAAACATAGAGGGGCCTAACTTGGATGCAAAAAGATGTTATGAAATGTTAGCAGCAGCTAATCAGCCAATTTATCAAGGTTGTAGAGAAGGTCTTTCTAAATTATCATTGGCAGCTAGGATGATGAATATCAAAACTGATCATAACTTACCTGAAGTTTGTATGGATGCATGGGCTGAGTTGTTTAAAGAGTATTTGCCTGAAGATAACTTGAGTGCTGAATCTTATTATGAGATTCAGAAACTTGTTCATAGTCTTGGCTTACCTTCGGAGATGATTGATGTGTGTATAGACAATTGTATGATATACTGGGGAAACAATGCCGAATTGGTAGAGTGTAAATTTTGCAAGAAACCCCGATATAAACCGCAAGGACGTGGGCGGAATTGGGTACCGTACCAGCGGATGTGGTACTTACCTATTAAGGATAGACTAAAGAGATTGTATCAATCTGAGAAGACGGCGGCATCGATGAGATGGCATGCAGAACATGTTCAGAAGGAAAGAGAGATCAATCATCCCTCTGATGCAAAGGCGTGGAAACACTTGAATTCGGTGTACCCTGATTTTGCTAGCAACCCCCGCAATGTTTATCTTGGGCTATGCACAGATGGCTTTAGTCCATTTGGGATGTCGGGAAGACAATACTCGCTTTGGTCAGTCTTCTTGACGCCATACAACCTTCCACCAGAGATGTGTATGGAAAAGGAATTGCTATTCATGAGTATATTGATACCTGGGCCAAAGCATCCAAAGAGGTCCCTCGATATTTTTCTACAACCGTTGATAGAAGAATTAAAGGAATTATGGTCAACAGGCGTGGAGACATATGATTGTTCAACAAAAACAAACTTTACAATGCGAGCAGTTTTATTGTGGACTATCAGTGATTTTCCAGCATACGGGATGTTGTCGGGTTGGACGACGCATGGAAGGTTGTCTTGTCCTTATTGTATGGGAAGCACAGACGCATTTCAGCTGAAGAATGGTAGGAAGACGTCCTGGTTTGATTGTCATCGAAGATTTCTTCCCATTAACCATCCGTACCGCAGGAACAAGACATTGTTTCGGGCGAAAGGAGTTGTTCGAGACACGGCTCCACCGTATTTATCTGGAGTAGAAATCGAGAAGGAAATTGATTACTATGGTGCAGTTGAGACAGTTGGGAAAGGGGGTAATTGGCATAATACTCCTGGAAATATGCCTGATGGTTATGGGACGCACCATAATTGGCACAAAAAGAGTATATTTTGGCAAATTCCATATTGGAAAGATCTACTTTTGCGCCATAATCTTGATGTGATGCATATAGAGAAGAACTTCTTTGACAACATCATCAATACTTTGTTGAACGTCCAGGGGAAGACAAAAGATAACATGAAGTCAAGGTTGGATTTGCCTGCATTATGTTCTAGGATTGAGCTGCATATTAAAAGCGATGGGAAAATTCTGGTTCCCATATTCAGATTGTCAGCAGAAGCAAAAGCGGCATTGTTCAAGTGGGTGGCATCAGATGTGAAGTTTTCAGATGGAAATGTTTCAAATCTATCAAGATGTGTTGATCAGCAAGGACAAAAGTTTTCGGGGATGAAGAGTCATGACTGTCATGTTTTTATGCAACGACTTCTACCATTTGCATTTGCGGAGTTGCTTCCCAAAAATGTTCACAAAGCACTTGCAGGTAAAAATATTAAAGTTATTATTGATTATTTTTGGGAAATAACTGAAACTTGTAAATTTTTTGTAGGAATCGGAGCTTTTTTCAGAGATCTTAGCGCACGCACCTTAACTGAAGATATCATCGCACAACTTGATGCGAATATCCGGATTTTGATGTGCAATCTGGAGAAAATCTTTCCTCCATCATTTTTTGACGTCATGGAACATCTTGTTATCCACCTTCCGTATGAAGCACTACTTCGTGGACCAGTTCATAATGGATGGATGTATCCTTACGAGCGAGCTATGAAATATTTGAAAGGAAAAGCTAAAAATCTGGCAAGGGTGGAAGGTTCAATAGTTGCTGGGAGTTTGAATGAGGAAACATCTCACTTTACGTCCTATTACTTTGGATCACAAGTCCGGACACGGAAAAGGACTACGACCCGATATGATGACGGTGGTGTGATGCCGACATATGTTGTTGAAGGTGTTCCAGATATATTCTGTCAGATTGGACGTCTTGGTGGAAAACTTAAAGAAGTCTGGTGGTCGAGTTCAGAAGACGCTCACAGTGCCCACACATATATACTCTTAAACTGCGAGGAGCTTGAATTATTTGAAAGGTACGACGAAATATAATTACTTTACTTGTTAACACAGCTTTAATGATTATTTCATTTTAAAACAGCGATTTTGTTGCCCAAGTCGAAGAAGCTATACCAGGAATATCAACTAATGATCTCAACAAAAGGAAAGACAAACATTTTGTCAAATGGTTAAAAACGCAGGTATTATATAGATGACACAATATATATATATATATAGTTTTTTTTAATTCAAATATATATATTATAAAATATATATATTTATATATATATTTGTCTTTCAGGTCGATTATGATGATCAATTTTAGCCTCAGTGGTTTCACGAGTTGATACAAGGTCCCCTCGCCAAGATCACCACAGCATCTATGTATTTCACACGAGGCTACACTTTTCACACTTACGAATATGGAAGCCAGCGAGCAACAATGAATTATGGTGTATGTGTGAAAGGTGAGACATAATTTTATGGTATCTTAAAAGAGATCATCGAAGTTGAGTTCCCTGGCGTTGCAAAACTGAAATGTGTTCTCTTCAAATGTGACTGGTTTGACCCCACCGTCAATAAAGGTGTTCGGTATGGCAAGTTTGGTGTTGTTGACATAAATTCTACAAGGAGGTACAACAAATTTGAACCCTTCATATTGGCTTCGCAAGCAGACCAAGTTTGTTTTATTCCATATCCGAGGATTAGACAATCTGGAATAGCTTGGTTAGCTGCTATAAAAGTTACACCTAGGGGCCGAGTATTAACTGATGAAGAACCACCTTTACAAAAAGATGCCGTAACTGGAGTTGGAGTACCCGACCAAGCTATTGATGAGCTTTTACTTATTGCTGATCCGCATAATCCGGTTTATGAAGAAATTCCATACGATGCAACAGACGAAGGCAACGAAGATGAATTTCAAGAAAATGATGAAGTGGAAGAGGTTTCTGATGACGAGTGATTTGTGTTTTAGACTATTAATACTTAAACTCTTTAATTTGTAATGCACTACAAATAATATATGAAACTCGTTTTCGTTCAATTGTATTTTTGATGTTGGAAGTGTTTAAAATATTTCGATGTTTGGGATTTGAGGTTGGGTTTAGGGTTTTGGGGTTTAGGGATTTCTATAAAGGGCTTGTAGAAGCTAATTAGTCGTAAATGTACGACCAATCTACAACCAATATCCAAAAAAGTCATCAATTGGTCGTAAATGTACGACTAGACTACAACCAAAAGAAACTTTTAGTCCTTAATTAGTCGTTACATGTTCGACTACAATACTACAATTTTACTTGGTTTGATGTTTAGGGTTTAGGATTTAGGGTTTTGATTTAGGGCATGTAGAAGTAATATAGTTGTACATGTACGACTATATTATTTCTAATGGCAACACCAGCCCCAGATTAGTTGTAATTTTACGACTTCTTTACTACCAACTGCCATATTAGTCCCAAATTGGTCGTACTGTACGACTCTTGTACAACCAATGGCTCTATTAGTCACTGGTTTACTACTAATTGCTCTTTTAGTCCCTATTTGGTCGTACAATCTTCCTATAAATACCACCAAAGTTCTTCACAAATTTTATATAGAAGTTGATTAGAAAGAGTATTTAGTGGATTGTGAGAAAACTTGTAAAAAAAAATGGAAGAAATATATGCAATCACAAGGGGAAACAGGCATTGCTAGACCTTCTTACGTTTCAACGTAAGTAGGTCTCGCTTTGTCTCTTTCCATTTGTGTTTGCTGTATATTTTCTCCTCTTTTTTTTTACTTCTCAAAACAAATTTTTTTAAAAAAAACTTAATCAGATGTGAAGTTTGGTAAAAATATCTTCCATTGAGATCAATTAGACGCTGCAGTTTCCTCTGAAGGAACTGAAATTCAGTTCCTACGGAGTAACTGCAGCATCTAATTCATCTTCATTGGAAGATATAATTATCAATCAAAAATTTTTTGTGTATCAAGCCGCAGCAAGGTTCATTGTATATTTAGTCGATCATTGTGTGAATGCTAGGCTAGCGAGGGAGCTGGAGCCGATCATTGTGTGCCAGTGCCGCAGGCTCTACTTGATGCAATAGGGCAGACGCGGACGTTCATCGTTAAGGTTTCCGATCATAATCTTGAGGGCAAGAGTCGGACCATAACGGTTACGAAGGTGCTTCCACCAGACGTTCCACCCACAGCGTCGTCAGCTGATCCTGAGTCTGGCCCTTCTAATGTGTCTGGAGGCACCGTGCGTGACAAGGCTAGGAAAGCGTCTAGCGTGCTTGAGTCCGATGGATCCAAGCGTAACAAGAGTGGCTGATTGTGTTTCAAATTTTGATCAAGTTGTTTTTTAATTTCTAAGACTTTGCATTCTGTTTCGTTTCATATATTTGTCTTCTAAGTGTTTTTGAGATTAAACTTGGTTTGAAATAAATTCCTTGCGTGTTTTGAATCTTTTATGTTTTCAATTTGTTTTTGCAAAAAAAATGGGCACATAATGTTTTGGTTCACATTTTTGTATACATAATTTATTTGAAATCCTCCAAATTGGTATATAGATATTCACTTTAAGACCCCAAGATTATAACCCAAGATTGTATGGTAATAATATATTTCTCAAAGTCAGTGCTAATTGTTACATGATCGTATTTCGAGAAATTTGAAATTTTTTTTGTCTTGGGTAATTTTTTTGAAAGTAGTTTGGTTACCATTACCACTGGTTTTGATCCAGGATAGTGTTAAAATTATAGCTAGGTTGTGATATATTTTTGGCCTAATAGCTGCACAAATTATATAGCAGTAGTACACTAGTACTTTCTTGCAAATAATATATTCAAGCCATAGAATAATTAGCTTCAGCGCATAACTTTTTACGGATGGTTAGTATTTTTTTCTATCCAAGTAAAACCTCTATTATTATTTTGTAACATGAAGCAGTAATATAATTATTTTGTAACATGATCCGATGATTCGGATGACCTGGCCCACTACATATTTTTTTGCATTATAAAGAGAAATATAATCTAATCATATCAATTATTCGTAATGATTTCATAATGATCTCCGCACCTAATAAGGAAGTATAATATATTTATACCAAGTCTCCCGAATGGTTTCTCAAAAACATTCATTCAAATTATAATCTCAAGAGCTTAAGATCCCCACCTCCATCATCGGAGCTCGCTACATTGTCACCGTCGCTAAGAGATAGCTCGCCGGAATGGATCTCCCGCCGCCTGATCAGCCCATTGGAAACGCAGGTTAATATTCCAGGCGTGCTTAGCACGATTTGAACGTGGTAGGCTGGTAGCTGTTAATATATGACATCATCTACGTGTTTCTTGGCTTGCAAAAATCATTTTATTATGCAGTTGAAGCTATGTTATCAGACATATATTGATCAGCTGAACAAGATTCTTTTGAATATTTAGAGAAAAATTGTTTTTAAAAAAACAGATTTAGTATGGAGAATGGAGAAGTAATTAATTTAGGGTTTACGGCTTGGTCTTGAGATTGGGGTTTGAGTTTATAGTCTTTGATATAGTTTATGCAATATTTTTATATAATCTTTTTCTTAGACTACTATTTAATTACAAATTGTTTTTATCTTAATTCATAACCTTCATGATAATAATATTATTTTCAGATAGCAACATACTATATATCTTAGAATTATCTTATTTTATATTATTATTACTATATTATATATAATCAATTATTTAACGTGCCATATGATATATAAACTTTATACTATTAAAATCAAATTCGTTTAAATTATATAAAAATTCACTAAGTATATTGTTTAAATTAGCAAATTAGTGAATCAGTTAGAAACAAATAATAAATCAAAAGCCTAGAAAAACGGACAAATTGAAAAGCTAACTCAATTTCTTATAGCATATCAACTTAATATTACTAAAATAAATTAACGTCTTTTAAAATTAATAAATTAATGGCTTAGTTGAAAACAAATACTAAATTAAGATTATTAAATATTTTATATTTAATATGTATATATATAACTGATTTACTTAAATATCAAAAAAAAACTTAACATTAGTATATTTAGATGTAAAATTATTTAGATGGCATTTTAATTATAAATTTAAAGTTCATTGATTTTATTATTATTGCCAACGTCTTTTATTATGGGTTTTAAGATCATCACTTCGAGAAGCTTGGTAAGATTAACGGAACTGTTTCTGGGTCAAAAAATTGCAGAAGAACGCGTCCAAAAAAGAAAACGAGGCCGCCCACGTGGATCACGCACGAAGCCAAAAGGTGAGTAGTTACAATAAAAGAAAATCTACTTTTGGTATCGGCGCTGTCTGAGCTTACTACCTCAATTGTGTGTTTCAGTACATTTGGTTAGCGATCGACCGACATTCAAACCAAAATATTACGCTGTAAGCTAATAATGTTGACAATATTGTATCCTATACATTATCTGTTTGTCAAACACACTAATTTCTCGCGCTGAATCTGGTAGGCGGATGTGATGACTGCGACTCATATGGTAATGAACAATACCACATATGGTAATGAACAATACCAAAAAACGTTTCTACTGCTCATTATTATTTAAACTATCACCTTTGAATCTTTATAGTCAAGCAGAAGAATGCCCGTGGTATGAGAAGGGCTATCCTTATTTCGAAACGAGCTTCAGCATTGGCGCGAGGTAAGCATCGTACTTAAGGGAGCTACTTCTTTTTGGTGCAATAGTAATATTAGTTAATACCCATTGTCTATATATAGGTCCAAATGCTCCACCGCAACTGCATGTAACGCCTCGAGTTCAATCAAAAAATAAAGGTACGCACTTCTTCGAACCTCTAATTTCATATAGATATATAGACGCAATCTATAATCATTATTGATAACTAAATTGTGGGAGGCCTAGATCTCATGCAAAAAAAAAAAATTAGAAAGGTATAAATTTGAAATTTATTAAACCAGAATGTGATACAGTAAAACCTCTATAAATCAACAATGTTGGGATTTTCAAATTTTATCAATTTGTAGAGATATTAATTTACAAAAGTTTATTTATTAAATTTTTTGAATATTTTTGAATATTTTTATTTATATAAGAAAAGTAAATATCTTATTTTACCGTATGTACATTATTTAAATTTTAGAAATTTGACCTCTGTACTGTTTTATTTTATTATTATAAATTATATTCCATTGTTATTTCCCACCCCCCCCCCCCCCCGTTTATTTATATAAGAAAAGTAAATATCTTATTTTACCGTATGTACATTATTTAAATTTTAGAAATTTGACCTCTGTACTGTTTTATTTTATTATTATAAATTATATTACATTGTTATTTCCCACCCCCCTCCCTCCCCCCCCCCCCCCCCCCCCCCCCCCCCCGTTTATGTTAACATTGTTTTGCAGACAAACTACAGCTCAGATCAACACCTGCAACAAAATTCTATTTCAGCAAATCAATTGACTGCATCAAGCATTTTAAAGGGGGAATAATAATGCCTCATTCGAGCTGATGATTGACTCATATAAGGACCTACCAACTACTCAGCATTTTGTTGCTATCACTCCCATAAGTTTCATATTTGGTTTTTTACTGTTTCGAACTGTGTTCATCATATTTTTTAAAACACAATAATTTAAAAGATACTTTAGTTTGTTGAATTGCCCATCACACATTTTCCGCGCATCATCCGACAAATAATACCAACAACGGAGGTGGTAAGATAGGAACAACCTTGATCGGGAGATGGTTCACCCCGTTAAACGAAAACAGCATTCGTGACAAGGCTGCTGCAAAGCGAGCATTTGATTTCTTTGTCGGATGGTATTATTATATTAGCCAATTAATTGACTCACTGATTTCATGAATATACACACACACATATAAAGCTTTGGTTATAAGGCCTTAAAACGTAACAAATATACTTGTAATATTCAATTTATCATTTTTGTTCTATATATATGAAGGTTTTTGGATCCAATGGTCTACGGAAGATACCCGAGGATAATGCGAAAGATGGTTGGACGTAGATTGCCAACATTCACTCCTCAAGAATCAAAGTTAGTCAAAGGATCACTTGATTTTCTAGGGTTGAACTATTACGTTACACAATATGCAACCAACGCACCTCCTTCCACCAAACCTAGTGTCATCACCGATTCAAGAGTTACTATTGGATGTATGTAAAAATAATTTGTGTTTCTTATACTATATATCTTTATTAATTTTCTAAACTCATATAATTTTCTTTACTTGGCTACAGTCTAGCGCAACGGAGTACCTATCGGTGTTCAGGTTATCATCGAATTCTGTCTAGAATCATCATTTTTATGGACACCACATCATTTATTCGAATTTCCTTTCTTTTTTTTCTTCCCTTCTTGTACAGGCGCCTAGCTTCGTCTACTACCCTCCAGGGTTCCGACAGATTCTAAATTATATCAAAAACAATTATGGAAACCCACTTACCTATATCACTGAAAACGGTACCTACATATCAGCATACCAATACAAACTGTTTAACCAATGAAAACCTTTTATATGTGTGTGCCTAATTTGGAAATCTTTTGTTCAAATTTTCAGGAGTTTCCGATCTTGATACCGGAAACTTAACACTGCCAGCTGCTCTTGCCGATAATGGACGAATTCAAAATCATTGCAGCCATCTTTCATGTCTCAAATGCGCTATCGAGTGAGTTAACTTTATTTGACATAGTTTTGAGAATGATAATAAGTGTTAACATTATTTCAAATATATATTGCAGTGATGGATGCAACGTAGCAGGGTATTTCGCATGGTCATTGATGGACAACTACGAGTTCGGAAATGGTTACACTCTCCGATTTGGTATGAACTGGGTCAATTTCACTAATCCTGCTGATAGAAGAGAAAAAGCTTCTGGCAAATGGTTTTCTAAGTTCATAATCAAACAATAAGAAGAATCGACTTATAAAGTCTTTTGTGCATCCAACCTATTGAATCTAATAATTACTCTACTCTACGTATTGTTTGTTTTGTTTTAATTTAATAATTATTAAAGTTTACGTGATGTGTATGTGTTCGTCATATATTGTAATAACCAGGCCTTAATTGTGGTCATTTTAAAAAAAAAACTTAAATGTGTTATTTTCTTGTTTCTTATACTCTTGCCAAGAATAACTTCTAAATATATTTGATACTTATCAGTTATCGACACTCTCGGTCGGTGGTAATGGAATCAAAATTCACACAATCAAATTTGAGATTTTATAGTGAAGAAAGCAAAGCTTTTATGGGGGTTCAAATTTACTGCAGAACAAATAACAGGTAATCAAAAATAATCTCGAAGCAAAATAGATAATAATAGAAAAAAGAATTTGGAAACAAGATATTTTATTACTGCGTATTCAAGAGACAGAGACAGAGACAGAATCGTACATGACATTCGTCCGAAAGTGAGATTACAACGGAAAATTAAATAGCACATGCAGTAAAATTCTATCTAAGTTCGCTAGAATAACAACCTATGTCAAGAAAATCATATGTGAGTCGTGATTCGTTTAGCATCTGATTGAAGAGAATTTCAATAGCTAAGTAACTTCTTCTTCCTCCTCTGTCCCAGCCTTTTTATATACTCCTCCAAAGTCGGTTGTATTGTCATTTTTCCTGCATATCTAAATCTTATATTTTCTCTGATCTTTCTTTATTTGTTGGGATTTGAGCTTATCTCTTTCAGAAATCTTCCATTGTTGTTTTCTTATTTATTCCTCTTCAAGCAAAGTAACCCATCACTGAAATCGGGCTACTCTATATTTAAAATCTTAAGTGGGCTGTTCGTGCTATTGGATTTTTCAATCGTTTTACAGTTTACTCGTTTTTATAATATTTCTTGAAAATATTATCAATTCGCTATTAGTTGCATTTATTTGTGCCACTGGTCAACGAAACGATAAATATCATTTCTCTCTGTCTCAATTAGATTAGATATTTCTATATTCTAAAATATTGAAAGATTTATAGTTAATAGAAACTTTAGGTGTTACCCGGAGACAGGAAGAAAACATTGCCCAGAAGTCAGAAATCTTTTAAGAAGAAGGAAAAAGTCGCCGTCCTTCTCCATGAAGGTAGAACTGAATTCCTATATTAAGTATCCCCAACTATACTAATAGTAAGTAAATAATAATCTCTAAATATTTATAAATGTTTAAGGATCATTTAGAAAATATTTATAATTATTTATAAATCCAATCTCATTCTTTAAATACAAACCTTAAAGAAAAATCATTAAATCCTAAAATCTAATGTAATGATTTTTTTGCTTGGAGATATTATTAAAACCTGTATCTAAATTATGGTATTTAAAGTCATTTCTTATATTTTTGTCAATTTACCATCTTTTTAAATCAAGTTTTAGCCATAAGTAAAACTGTTTGGAAAAAAAAACGCTAACTATGTTAAAGCATGTTTGGCTTACTACATGGAAAAAAACATCTCGTGATCTATAGAGCTTTTTTAACTAGAAATCCACATGAATATTGTGAATCTCAGGAAAGTTCGCTAAACATCTCAAAGTAATCACAAAAAAATCTGCAAAAAATAAGCTATGAAGAAAATGTCATCCCGGTCGAATTTGCAGTGATATGTGCCGGTTTAAATTTATTTTTATACAACTTCACAAGATTGAGACATGATAAGTTGAGAAATATAAAAACGAAGATGATGTCAGTCAAACATGCTTCTTGATAGGCACTGCACATAGTGGCTCTGCTTTGTGCAAGGTAACACCAAAGGCCTCGCTCATATCGACATTTTCAGGAAGGATGCCGTTTTGATACTTCCAGTCAAATCCATAGAGAAGAGACGCAAGAACTAAATGCACTATCCTAAACCCTAGTGCCAATCCTGGGCAAATTCTTCTTCCAGCTCCAAACGGGATTAGCTCAAAATCATTGTCTTTCACATCAATTTCTCTTCCCAAAAACCTCTCAGGCTTGAACTGCGTTGGATTCTCCCACACTCTTGGATCTCGTCCTATAGCCCATAGACTCACAAGAACCTTGTTCCAAGACACAACAAGGAGTATATTACACAACACAAAACCAACCATACAAAGTCACTAGAGATATAGCTAGTTATTCGGTTTAGTTATTTCAGTTTAATTTGTTTAAATTAAAAGGCCTTAATTACTATTATTTCCAATCTATTCCAAAAATAAAGTTAGCTTTTATTTGTTATACATGAAAATGAAACATGCAACGAATATACCTGAGTATTCTTAGGAATGATGAACTCAAAAATTTGGACATCATCAGACTTGGATATTCGAGGGATGAGAAAAGGGGAAGGTGGATGCAAACGAAGAGTCTCTTTCACCACTGCTTGTAAATAAGGTAGTTTTAACATATCCAATTCTTCAATGTTGTCGTTTTCCCCTATCGCTTCTCTAATCTCTTCTTGAGCTTTCACCATCATCCTAGGGCTTCGAAGTAGTTCCGCCATAGCCCATTCGACCGTACTCGAACTTGTGTCTGTTCCCGCCAAAAACAAGTCCTATAAATTACACACACTAGATGAATTTAATTGGTTGCCTTAAAAAGATGAATTAATCAAATAGCATGTGAAGAAGCGCGCCAATTTTCTGTAACTATATAGTTTTAAAAATTAGGACTTACAAGAAGCAAATGTTTGATACCGTTATCATCGAGTTTTGACTCCTTGTCTTGAGCAATGTCCAAAAGAGAGCTTAGCATATCATTGTCTTTGTTTCTCAAAGCCTTTGATGATCTCTTTGCATCGATGAATCTTTGGAAAACCCTAAAGAGTTTGTTCAAACATAGCCTCGCCTCTTTTCTAGTTCCTTGCAGATCAAGAAAACCAAGAAACGGGAAAAAGTCAGCCATGTTTGGTTTTCCAGCGATCTCCATCATCCGAAGCACCACGTTTTGGAAGTCGTCAGTTGTCTCGGTGTCATCAAAGTTGGCGAGGTTTGTGGAAAACAAAGCGTTAGAAATAATATTGAGAGATGTGATGAATGATGCGCGACCAATGTTCACAGCTTCACTTCTCTCGCTGCACTTATGAACGAAGTTCGTGAGTTCTTGCACCTTGCTCATCCTTAAGTCTTTGGTTGCTTCTAAACTCCGGGTTGAGAATAACTGTTGTGTCGTGATCTTTCTTAGAAACCTGACAATTTAGGTGATGATTAGTAAGTGTTTTAGAGTGTCTACAACCAAATTTCATTCTAAAGTCTCTTCCAGCTAGTTATATTTTACAAATTAAAAACTATAAATTTTACTTTGATTGATATCTTAGATTTTATAAAGCAAAATACGTAGAATAGATATTCCAGATCAAAGATTTATACCCCTACAACAAAAAAATCTACAGCAATAATTCTACTACAAATTGTATAAAACTATAACTCTTTCAATCATCAGGCCCTAGTACACAAAAACTAACCCTAACAATTTTCCAAAACCAAAAAAGCTAGCGAGAACGACTACTATATGTCTATATTGTTATTTTACCGCCAACGAGCACTACAAGAGAACATGGCTTTAGCGACCAACATTTACGACCAGAATATATGGATCGTAAATTTACAACCAGTTTACAACTACTTTACGACTAAAATTTAGTTGGTCGTAAAGTAGATGTAATATTGCTACTAAAATGATTGGTAGTAAACTAGTCGTACTATTACATCTCCTTTACAACTACATAATAGCTTGGTCGTAAAAGAGATGTAATTTTGCTACTAAAACATTTAGTAGTACACTAGTCGTAAAGTTACATCTCCTTTACGACTACAGTGTTTAGTCGTAAAAGAGATGTAAATTTACGACTAGTTTACATCAATATTTTGTATCTCCATTACGATCATATGAGTAAAATAGTTGTTCTTTAGTAGTTAATTTGAAATTCAACGTACATTCGTTGTAACATTGCTACCTACCAAACTTAAAATTTCTCTGTAAATACAACATTCTCCTCAAATCTTAAGAAACATAAAAAAAACGAAAGAAAAAAAAAAACGAAAGAAAAAAAAAATGTCTATTTATGAGATTCGGAGTTGGATGTATGCTCATTAAGATTCAAGAGGAAGAGTAACAGACGAATTTCTCAACGGAGCAGAGATATTCATGAACCAAGCCGGACAGACGCCTCTCACACAGGAAACAGGTAAAATGTTTTGTCCCTGTTGTAAGTGCAACAATACAAAGTTTGCAAATAGTAAAACTGTTTGGAAACATATAGTAAATAGAGGATTTACCCCACATTACTATATCTGGTTTAACCACGGGGAGGGTGAGAATAGGAATGAAGGTAGTTGTAGTAATCAGGTTGAAAATGTTGGTAACCGAGTTGAGCCACATTTGCCTACTGAAAACGTCATTCAAGAAGATAATTTGGTAGATCATGATAGGATGCATGATATGGTTATCGATGGATTTCGTGAAACAACATCAGTAATTGATCAGGAGGTCGAAAACGTAGAGGGGCCTAACTTGGATGCAAAAAGATGTTATGAAATGTTAGCAGCAGCTAATCAGCCAATTTATCAAGGTTGTAGAGAAGGTCTTTCTAAATTATCATTGGCAGCTAGGATGATGAATATCAAAACTGATCATAACTTACCTGAAGTTTGTATGGATGCATGGGCTGAGTTGTTTAAAGAGTATTTGCCTGAAGATAACTTGAGTGCTGAATCTTATTATGAGATTCAGAAACTTGTTCATAGTCTTGGCTTACCTTCGGAGATGATTGATGTGTGTATAGACAATTGTATGATATACTGGGGAAACAATGCCGAATTGGTAGAGTGTAAATTTTGCAAGAAACCCCGATATAAACCGCAAGGACGTGGGCAGAATTGGGTACCGTACCAGCGGATGTGGTACTTACCTATTAAGGATAGACTAAAGAGATTGTATCAATCTGAGAAGACGGCGGCATCAATGAGATGGCATGCAGAACATGTTCAGAAGGAAGGAGAGATCAATCATCCCTCTGATGCAAAGGCGTGGAAACACTTGAATTCGGTGTACCCTGATTTTGCTAGCAACCCCCGCAATGTTTATCTTGGGCTATGCACAGATGGCTTTAGTCCATTTGGGATGTCGGGAAGACAATACTCGCTTTGGTCAGTCTTCTTGACGCCATACAACCTTCCACCAGAGATGTGTATGGAAAAGGAATTGCTATTCATGAGTATATTGATACCTGGGCCAAAGCATCCAAAGAGGTCCCTCGATATTTTTCTACAACCGTTGATAGAAGAATTGAAGGAATTATGGTCAACAGGCGTGGAGACATATGATTGTTCAACAAAAACAAACTTTACAATGCGAGCAGTTTTATTGTGGACTATCAGTGACTTTCCAGCATACGGGATGTTGTCGGGTTGGACGACGCATGGAAGGTTGTCTTGTCCTTATTGTATGGGAAGCACAGACGCATTTCAGCTGAAGAATGGTAGGAAGACGTCCTGGTTTGATTGTCATCGAAGATTTCTTCCCATTAACCATCCGTACCGCAGGAACAAGACATTGTTTCGGGCGAAAAGAGTTGTTCGAGACACGGCTCCACCGTATTTATCTGGAGTAGAAATCGAGAAGGAAATTGATTACTATGGTGCAGTTGAGACAGTTGGGAAAGGGGGTAATTGGCATAATACTCCTGGAAATATGCCTGATGGTTATGGGACGCACCATAATTGGCACAAAAAGAGTATATTTTGGCAAATTCCATATTGGAAAGATCTACTTTTGCGCCATAATCTTGATGTGATGCATATAGAGAAGAACTTCTTTGACAACATCATCAATACTTTGTTGAACGTCCAGGGGAAGACAAAAGATAACATGAAGTCAAGGTTGGATTTGCCTGCATTATGTTCTAGGATTGAGCTGCATATTAAAAGCGATGGGAAAATTCCGGTTCCCATATTCAGATTGTCAGCAGAAGCAAAAGCGGCATTGTTCAAGTGGGTGGCATCAGATGTGAATTTTTCAGATGGAAATGTTTCAAATCTATCAAGATGTGTTGATCAGCAAGGACAAAAGTTTTCGGGGATGAAGAGTCATGACTGTCATGTTTTTATGCAACGACTTCTACCATTTGCATTTGCGGAGTTGCTTCCAAAAAATGTTCACAAAGCACTTGCAGGTAAAAATATTAAAGTTATTATTGATTATTTTTGGGAAATAACTGAAACTTGTAAATTTTTTGTAGGAATCGGAGCTTTTTTCAGAGATCTTAGCGCACGCACCTTAACTGAAGATATCATCGCACAACTTGATGCGAATATCCGGATTTTGATGTGCAATCTGGAGAAAATCTTTCCTCCATCATTTTTTGACGTCATGGAAAATCTTGTTATCCACCTTCCGTATGAAGCACTACTTCGTGGACCAGTTCATAATGGATGGATGTATCCTTACGAGCGAGCTATGAAATATTTGAAAGGAAAAGCTAAAAATCTGGCAAGGGTGGAAGGTTCAATAGTTGCTGGGAGTTTGAATGAGGAAACATCTCACTTTACGTCCTATTACTTTGGATCACAAGTCCAGACACGGAAAAGGACTACGACCCGATATGATGACGGTGGTGTGATGCCGACATATGTTGTTGAAGGTGTTCCAGATATATTCTGTCAGATTGGACGTCTTGGTGGAAAACTTAAAGAAGTCTGGTGGTCGAGTTCAGAAGACGCTCACAGTGCCCACACATATATACTCTTAAACTGCGAGGAGCTTGAATTATTTGAAAGGTACGACGAAATATAATTACTTTACTTGTTAACACAGCTTTAATGATTATTTCATTTTAAAACAGCGATTTTGTTGCCCAAGTCGAAGAAGCTATACCAAGAATATCAACTAATGATCTCAACAAAAGGAAAGACAAACATTTTGTCAAATGGTTAAAAACGCAGGTATTATATAGATGACACAATATATATATAGTTTTTTAATTCAAATATATATATTATAAAATATATATATTTATATATATATTTGTCTTTTCAGGTCGATTATGATGATCAATTTTATCCTCAGTGGTTTCACGAGTTGATACAAGGTCCCCTCGCCAAGATCACCACAGCATCTATGTATTTCACACGAGGCTACACTTTTCACACTTACGAATATGGAAGTCAGCGAGCAACAATGAATTATGGTGTATGTGTGAAAGGTGAGACAGAATTTTATGGTATCTTAAAAGAGATCATCGAAGTTGAGTTCCCTGGCGTTGCAAAACTGAAATGTGTTCTCTTCAAATGTGACTGGTTTGACCCCACCGTCAATAGAGGTGTTCGGTATGGCAAGTTTGGTGTTGTTGACATAAATTCTACAAGGAGGTACAACAAATTTGAACCCTTCATATTGGCTTCCCAAGCAGACCAAGTTTGTTTTATTCCATATCCGAGGATTAGACAATCTGGAATAGCTTGGTTAGCTGCTATAAAAGTTACACCTAGGGGCCGAGTATTAACTGATGAAGAACCACCTTTACAAGAAGATGCCGTAACTGGAGTTGAAGTACCCGACCAAGCTATTGATGAGCTTTTACTTATTGCTGATCCGCATAATCCGGTTTATGAAGAAATTCCATACGATGCAACAGACGAATGCAACGAAGATGAATTTCAAGAAAATGATGAAGTGGAAGAGGTTTCTGATGACGAGTGATTTGTGTTTTAGACTATTAATACTTAAACTCTTTAATTTGTAATGCACTACAAATAATATATGAAACTCGTTTTCGTTCAATTGTATTTTTGATGTTGGAAGTGTTTAAAATATTTCGATGTTTGGGATTTGAGGTTGGGTTTAGGGTTTTGGGGTTTAGGGATTTCTATAAAGGGCTTGTAGAAGCTAATTAGTCGTAAATGTACGACCAATCTACAACCAATATCCAAAAAAGTCATCAATTGGTCGTAAATGTACGACTAGACTACAACCAAAAGAAACTTTTAGTCCTTAATTAGTCGTTACATGTACGACTACAATACTACAATTTTACTTGGTTTGATGTTTAGGGTTTAGGATTTAGGGTTTTGATTTAGGGCATGTAGAAGTAATATAGTTGTACATGTACGACTATATTATTTCTAATGGCAACACCAGCCCCAGATTAGTTGTAATTTTACGACTTCTTTACTACCAACTGCCATATTAGTCCCAAATTGGTCGTACTGTACGACTCTTGTACAACCAATGGCTCTATTAGTCACTGGTTTACTACTAATTGCTCTTTTAGTCCCTATTTGGTCGTACAATCTTCCTATAAATACCACCAAAGTTCTTCACAAATTTTATATAGAAGTTGATTAGAAAAAGTAATTAGTGGATTGTGAGAAAACTTGTAAAAAAAAATGGAAGAAATATATGCAATCACAAGGGGAAACAGGCATTGCTAGACCTTCTTACGTTTCAACGTAAGTAGGTCTCGCTTTGTCTCTTTCCATTTGTGTTTGCTGTATATTTTCTCCTCTTTTTTTTTACTTCTCAAAACAAATTTTTTTTTAAAAAACTTAATCAGATGTGAAGTTTGGTAAAAATATCTTCCATTGAGATCAATTAGACGCTGCAGTTTCTTCTGAAGGAACTGAAATTCAGTTCCTACGGAGTAACTGCAGCATCTAATTCATCTTCATTGGAAGATATAATTATCAATCAAAATTTTTTTAGAAATGAGATTTATCAAAATTTGATAAATCTCATTTTATTTTTTTTCCAATTACAACTTCAGTCACTAATTGGTCGTTCAATATTTAGATCCTAATTGGTTGTAAATTTACATCTACCTTACGACTCATAGTCCCTAATTGGTCGTAAAACATAAAAATATTTGGTCTTTAATTGGTCGTAATTTACTTTTGGACACACATTGGTCGTAAAAGTACAACTAATTTACGACCAAAAGACCCAAATTGGTCGTGCATGTACGACACGTGTACGACCCACCCTGAAACTCTATATAAACCGAGCCATCGACTTCATTTCGTTGCACTCTCCCTTCTCTCTAACTACCAAATCGATTCTCTCTCTCTAGGTATTTTTTTTTTAGTTTTAGGTGGTTAGTTAGGTGGTTAGTTAGGTGATTAGTTAGGTGATTAGTTAGGTTTGGAATTAGTTAGGTTTGGAATTAGTTTAGGTTCGGAATTAGTTTAGGTTTGGAATTAGTTTAGAGTTTTTATATTTTAATATTTAATATTTGATTTGTTTTTAATATCTAATCATTAATTAATTATTTTTTTCAGATTTACGATATGACTTCGCCTACCGGTAGAAAGAGACTTAGAGGCCGCGGTCGGAGATCAGATACTTACGCATCTATTTTTCTGGGTCAGTCGGATCCATCAGCTTCTACCTCTGGCACATCTTCCGCACAAGAAAATGTTCCGGATAGCCAGATCTCGAGCGTTCCATTAGTGCCTCCACAGCCATACCCCGCAGCTCCTGAAGCTGCTGAAGCTCCATACTATCCGCAGTATGATGATTCATACTTTCAGTATGAAGAGCAGCTGCCTCAGTATGATCATCCTCCGGCTCCTCAACAGCCTCCGGCTCCTCAACAGCCTCCGCCTCCACAGCAGACTCCGGCTCCACAGCAGACTCCGGCTCCACAGCAGTCTCAGGCTCCGGTTCCACCAGCAGGTCTGCATCCAGATTTGATGGTGCCACCGACTTCAAAATATGCAAAATATACCGTTGAAGACATTCTCCAGATGCCCGGACGAGAAGGCTTACAAATTCTTGATCCATATCTACGACCCGGGACAACTTGGTAATATTTTTAAATTAATTAATTAATATTTAAATTAGTTAATTTATATTTTAATTAATTAATATTTTTTAATTAATATTTTAATTAATTAATTAATATTTTAATTAATTAATTAATATTTTAATTAACTAACTCATTGGTCTAATTTAATTTGTATATGATTTTCAATTTTGTAGGTTTGCTCCGGACAATAAAGTGGGACAGAGCGTTGGAGAAATCATCAGGACTAACTTTCGACATGCTCATCTGAACTGGTCTCTTACACCGGACCACGTTTGCATTACTTGGTTCAAGTGCTTCGCGGTAATTAATCGACACCTATTTTAGTTGTTTTTTTAATTTTTTAAAAATAATTATTTGTTTAATTAATTAATTTTCTCCCATGTTTTTTTCAGCAAAAATGGAATTGGTCTATCGGTCTTAATGAGACGGTGAAGAAAGAGTTCGACCACAAAGCAATGCTTCGTCTCAAGAACATTGTTGGCGACTGGAAGGATAAGTGGAGGTTTATGGGGGATGACGCCAAAGAAACCTACCTCAGCAATGACGTTTGGAATGGCTTGAAGGCCCATTGGCTGAACCCCAAGGTTGCCAAAAGGTCGATGACTTGCTCTAAGTCTCGGTTGACCCGTGATGCTGAGGGTAACCCCCCAATACCGCATACTTCCGGACAGACTCCACATGCCAAAAGAGCTCTCCAAATTGTAAGTTTTTGATGTTTCTTAATTTTTTTTAACATATTTATTTTTTAAATATATATATATCTACTCATTTGACTTTTTTTTTATATAGGCTGCCAGAGAAGGAGCACCACCATCTCTGGCCCGAATTTACAAGGCGACCCACCAGCATTCCGATGGCACTTACTGCCATCCTCGAGCAGACGAAATCGTCAACACTGTAGAAAGTCGGATTCAGGAGCGCCAGACTCAACTAACACAAGAGAATCCTGATGGTGCTCCGGTCAAGCTTTCCACCATCGAACAAGACCGGATTTTTGAGGAGGTAAAATTTTTGATCTTTTTAACTATACGCTTATATTTAAAAATTTAATTTTTATTTTTTCATATATTAATTTTTTTTATAATTGAAGGTTGTTCCAAAGAAAAGAGGACGTATGGTCGGGGTCGGGAGTGTGAACGATGTTCCGAGGGCGAGAGCGGAATACGCTCTTAGGATCGAAGAAGACTCCTCGATCCGAAGAGATTTGTCATCTGCGAACCAGACCATATCCGCCCACAAGGACATGTTTAAGTCTATGGCGAATATGATCGATATGATTATCGAGACAACACCAAATGTCAACCCTTCGGTTCAGACTCAGTGGCAGTCTCTTCGTCCGACCTTCCTCCCCACCCCTACTCCAGAAGAGCAAGCAGAATTAGCTCGACAAGCAGAGCAGAGGAGTTCTGATCTCTTAAATGAGATCAATCTAAACACTTAGTTTATTTCGGTTTTTATTATTTTGTATTTTGAATATTTAAAACTTATGGATGTAATATATTATCTTTTTTTATGAATGCTTTCAATTTTCAAAAAAAAAAAATCGATTTTTATACAATTTAAATTTTTTTTTTATTTTAATATTATGAAAAATAATAAATTAAAATTAAAGATTGGTTGTAAATGGGTTGTAAATTTACGACTAATTTACATCTACAGTAGAGGTACATTAGTCGTAGATTAACGATTAAATTACCTCTACGGTAGATGTTAATTAGTCGTAAGTTTACGACTAATGTACAACTAATGGAAGTCATACTTTTACTTCTGGTTTACGACCAATTCTTTACGTCTAATTTACGACCAATTGTTTTAATACTATATTACGACTAATAAGGCTAGTCGTACTATTACGACCAATGTACGACTAATAGCTGTAGTCGTAACATTACGACCAATGTACGACTAAATATTGATTACGACTAGTCAATAACGACCAAACGTTCTGGGTTGTTAATTAGTCGTAATACCCCTTTTACGACCAACTAACTACCAATTTTGCAGTCGTTAAACTCGTGTTTTCTTGTAGTGGAGCAAACGGGGGTAGCCATGCAAAGGAACGCTCGTGGTGACCAGTGGCTCGAACCGGGTCGGTGGAGATTCGATAACATAAGACATGGTCATGTGTTTTGAGAACTTTTGCTGTTTCTGATATGACCACTGTAGTCAAACAACCAAGCTTAAGAGTCATGACGCTTCCGTAGATCCTCGAGAGACGAGCAAGTGAACGGTGAGGCTTTTCACCGATTTGAAGGATGTTACCAAGTAGAGGTAACCTTGGAGGACCAGGTGGGATCTTGGCTCCTCCATAGCCGGAGCATGTTAAAAAGAAGAAGATGAAACAGAGTAGAAGCAGAGACAAAGCTATGGCTAAGATGTCCATTTCATGTTTCGTTAAACTTAAGAACACAATATAAGATGCATATATAACGATTTTGGAAGAGGTGGGAGATGTAACAGGTGTCATTGTCTCCACCGATTATCTGGTACACGTTGAAGTCGAGAAACGAGAGATTCTTTAGTTGACCCATAAACATTGATTGCCGTTTTGCTTAGGTGTCCCATAAAATGATTTTAAGTGTGGACTTACTTACACAGTTACACATACCGGTATAGTATATTTAAAAATCACCAATTGGTGAATTTCAGTTCAACTAAAGAAAGGCGCTTTCAACAATTCAAAATGCGCCAGGCCTCTAAGAAACATCACATCACAAGATAGGATGATGTAGCCTTGGGTCCATGGATTTCTGACAATGTAAGAATTGGCAAAAGAATGTTAAGCTTGAAAGTTTGGGCTAAGGTCGGCTAAAATATACTTGTTCGAGAATATAGCTATTTAATATCTAGTTGCGAGTGTTTCAATCAGCAAAGTTGATATGGCCGAGTTGGTCTAAGGCGCCAGATTAAGGTTCTGGTCCGAAAGGGCGTGGGTTCAAATCCCACTGTCAACAATAATATTTTTGTAAGCTCATCGTTTTGCAAATTTATTTTGTCAAGGATTGTAGAAAATCACATTCATTAAGTTTTAGTTCATTCAATTTAGGTTAACACCGGTGCTGTAATTGTCAGGTGAATCAATGAGTTTGTGCACAATGTTTATTCCGAAAAACCATTTAATATCATATTACTCGTCATTCATACAAGCACAAGATTTTCTCTTTCAAACTCTGTGTTAACCATTTAAATAGTTGAATTCGTTTAGTTTCAATGTGATCAAGTGGCAGTTTCCAAGCAAAGAAACGTTAAAATGGTAATAACCAAGCTTAAAATCCAAAATCAACAAAGGTTTCTTCCTCTAAACTCCAACGACTTGCTTTAACAAAACAGGTAATGCAAGACCCATAACATCCAAAAACAAAAAGACAAAACGAAACTGGTCTTGATTGATTCAAGCTTCAAATCAATCTCACTTCTTCCTGAAAGAGCATCCTTCCGTGAGCCTAGCTTTTCCTCCTGTAGGCTGGCACAGAACTGTCTGGCAGTTTCCGCATACAACAACGGTCTGCGAGTGACTGAACACAGTAGTGCTGCAATACAAAAAGACAGAGACCCCATAAGTTTCTATCATCGGTGTAAATATCAAAGGAGAAAAAAAAACTGAATCAAATGTGATGAGAGCTTACATGTTGAAGCATCCTTGGCATTTCACATCCTACATTAAAATGTAAACAACACCAACAAGGAACATAATCAGAGACCACAAACAATATAGCTAAACATTTAAGGCAATTGTATTAAACAATTCTAAAAGTGAGAAACTAACTCATTAACCACATGATCAAAAGGAATATGTATAAATGCTCAAGTACTAATAGGTTAAGAGTTCATGGGAAAATCAAATTTAACAATCTAAAATCAGTATACCATGAAAAATGAGTTGGGGGATTGAACGAGACGCTTGAGCTTGTGCTTCCTCTTCTCAAGCTCAGCTGGTGGGTTAAGCAGATCGATATCGTTTTGAAGAACCTGTTTCATATTCAATACAATTACATTCCATTACAAAACACCAAAACTAACTCAGCTTATATAGATCAGTCAAAACACGTGAACAACACTCCTAATCAGAGCTATATTCCGCTTACGTTGACGTGATTTAAAACCTAATAATCGAGAAGAAGGAGAACTAACCATCTTCGCAAAGAATCTCAAGAGACGGCGGAGATAGCAGCAAAGACAGCAACAAGCTAGAGGAATTTTTAGGGTTACAACATCGTCTTCTTATATATACCACACAACAGTCTGACCTTACTGCTTTTCAGGACCTTCGAGACGAGCTAGAGGGTTTCATTTTGCTTCTTTTTTTTAGTACGGCCTTATAAGATGTACAAAGCCCAGTTCTCGCTCTCGGTAAGATTACGGGGAAAGTTAAATCAATTTAATATCGGTTTAGGTTTAACCAATCAAACCGGAAAAGGAGATTTCCAAATTGAGAAAAAGAGATTTGTGTAATAGGAAGGAAGCGTGCGTGAGGTTGTCTGCAAAAGAAGAGGAAAAAGCCACGGATCCTGGCGATTGATAGCGATTGGTTAATTGTCGGTGATTCAACGATACCAAATCATTATCTATCTATCACTCTCTCTTCGTCTCGGGTTGTGTTCGAGTTCTCAGATCTCCGCCTATGATTGGTTAAATCGTTAATGGCGTTTTAGTTATATCATCATCCGTGAAGCCTTCCCGACGCTGGATTCATCTCAAATTCCCTCACTCACACATACCTTCATCTCTTGTAGATTCCGAGTATGAATCTGTTTGTACCACTCTCCTCCTCAATTATTCGGTTCATTGCTTGATTTAGGTTTTGTTCTTCTTAATTTTGATAGGAATGGCGCTGAAGCGAGGATTATCCGGAGTTAATCGGATTAGAGGAGGTGGTGGTGGATCTCGATCTGGCTTTATCCTCTTCGTATTTTTCTGTGTTTTCGCACCTCTTGTCTTCTTCGTTGGTCGTGGAGTGTACATTGATTCCTCTAACGGTATTTGTATTATTACGCGTTTATCTTGTGTACACTTATCACGATTCATGTAGAGATCGAGTTATATTATTTGTGTAGCACTGATTATAAGATCTTGCTTCGATGATGGTTTCTGTTTTATTCGATTTATTTTTTTTTCTTATGTGTCAGTGTAATTCATTTTATCTGACACGAGCTTACTTTCATTGCTGCAGATTATTCAAATGATTCAGTCAAGCAGGTGGGCATGAATCTCTCTCTTTTCTATATTTATCTGCTGTGTTTTATGCTTTGACTGAAGTAATGATGTGTTTAATTGGAATAATTGTATTTGGTTTGTTTGCAGGATCTTGACTGGAGAGAACGTTTAGCTATGAAATCTCTTAGGTCTCTTTTCTCTAAAGAGGCAAGTGTTTTAAATACTTAGGAGTGCTTTATTCTTCTTAGAATGGCTCTCGTTACTTACTAGTTCTTAACCCCTCCTCAACAGGTATTGGATGTTATCACAGCTAGCACAGCTGATTTGGGTCCTTTTAGCCTTGATTCTTTCAAGAAAAACAACTTGTCTGCATCATGGCGGGAAGTAGACACCTCCCTTAGAAATTCTCAGGTGTGGTTTACTTTCTTACTTGGTTATTCGATTATTTCTGCTCCCAAGTTTTTAACTTTCGATCTACTTGAAGCAGAATCAAACAACACCTAGTGTCGTGAATGCAAAACGTGACATTACTTTAAAAGGTAGTGCCTTTTATTCTGAAGTTGCATTCTGATCTAGACGTTTTAATCGCTGACTCTTCTATGTTATTGCTGATGCAGGTGGTGGTAGCCATCAGAAAGTTGAGACACCTGCTAAGTTTTACAGAAGGGTAATTGTTATTTTTCTTATTTACTTTTAAGTTCCAAAACTGGAGGCAGCATATAAATTTATTGAGAATTGTCCCTTTTTATCTATCTTGAAATTTTCAGCAACTAAGAGAGAAAAGGCGTGAGATGCGAGCAAACGAGCTGGTCCAGCGCAACGACGACACGATTCTCAAGCTGGAAAATGCGGCCATCGAGCGATCAAAGTCTGTTGATTCTGCAGTTCTTGGAAAATACAGTATTTGGAGAAGAGAGAATGAGAATGACAACTCTGATTCAAATATTCGCTTGATGAGGGATCAAATAATCATGGCTAGAGTCTATACTGGTATTGCCAAACTGAAAAACAAGACTGAGCTGTTACAAGAACTCCAGGCTCGAATCAAGGACAGCCAACGTGTTTTGAGTGAAGCAACAACTGATGCTGATCTTCCTCGGAGGTAACTTGCTTCTCTTGTTTGTATTATTCTCCTGGGATGCTTACTACTATGTACCTTCTTCTCAATATTCGTGTTTTTTTTTGTAGTGCACATGATAAACTCAGAGACATGGGCCAAGTCTTGTCTAAGGCTAAGATGCAGTTGTATGACTGCAAGTTGGTTACTGGAAAGCTGAGAGCAATGCTTCAAACAGCCGATGAACAAGTCAGGAGCTTAAAGAAGCAGAGTACTTTTCTGGCTCAGTTAGCAGCGAAAACGATTCCTAATCCTATCCACTGCCTATCAATGCGCTTGACCATTGATTACTACCTTCTTTCACCGGAGAAAAGAAAGTTCCCTCGCCGTGAAAACCGAGAGAACCCTAATCTTTATCACTATGCCCTCTTTTCTGACAATGTATTAGCTGCATCAGTGGTTGTTAACTCAACCATCATGAATGCAAAGGTAAAACAAACTTTTTTTTATTACCTGAAATTGAAAATGGATTTGCTTACTGATCTTTTTTTCCCTCAGGATCCTTCTAAGCATGTTTTTCACCTTGTGACGGATAAACTCAACTTCGCAGCAATGAACATGTGGTTCCTCCTAAACCCACCTGGGAAAGCAACCATACATGTAGAAAACGTGGATGAGTTCAAGTGGCTCAACTCATCGTACTGCCCTGTTCTTCGTCAGCTGGAATCCGCAGCGATGAAAGAGTACTATTTCAAAGCAGATCATCCAAGCTCAGGCTCTTCCAATCTCAAATACAGAAACCCGAAGTACCTGTCCATGTTGAATCACTTGAGATTCTACCTTCCTGAGGTTTATCCCAAGCTGAACAAGATCCTGTTCCTGGACGACGACATCATCGTCCAGAAAGACCTGACTCCACTCTGGGAGGTCAACCTGAACGGCAAAGTCAACGGTGCAGTCGAAACCTGCGGGGAGAGTTTCCACAGGTTCGACAAGTATCTCAACTTCTCGAACCCTCACATCGCCAGGAACTTCAATCCAAACGCTTGTGGATGGGCTTATGGGATGAACATGTTCGACCTTAAGGAGTGGAAGAAGAGAGACATCACTGGCATCTACCATAAGTGGCAGAACATGGTATATCTAACTAAACTCTTTGCACCAAATAGCCTCATGTGGGTTTTGTAGTTTTACTAATAATGGTTTATTGTTGTTTAGAATGAGAACAGGACACTATGGAAGCTAGGGACACTACCACCAGGGTTAATAACGTTTTACGGACTAACACATCCTTTAGACAAGTCGTGGCACGTGTTGGGACTTGGTTATAACCCGAGTATCGCTAAGAAAGACATTCAGAACGCAGCCGTGGTTCACTATAACGGGAACATGAAACCATGGTTGGAGTTGGCTATGTCTAAGTATCGACCGTATTGGACCAAGTACATCAAGTTTGATCACCCTTATCTTCGTAGATGCAACCTTCATGAATAAAATTCAAATCATTATTAGATGATTTCAGGGTAATTACTAGTAATCTTATGTTGTTCCCCATGGCGTTATTTTTTATTTCTACACATTGTTTATTCATATCTTTGTTTAGTCATATTCTTTTCTTACTTGCGGGTTAAAAACACTTCTGCTATTCTGAAGTTTATTCGATATGTTATGCGACACATTTTTGTTTGTTTTATTAGTTTATGAAAACATAAAAAGAATGACAAACTTTTTACATCAATTTCAGAATTTATGTATAGGTTATTCGTTTTAAAAAAAAAAATTGTATATGTTATGAGACGTTTGTGAATTAAAAATCTATTTTCGACATAAGTTATGATTTTCTGTTTCGTGTTTTAAAATAGTTAATATGTTTTTTTGATTTTTGTAAATAGTTCACGTTTTAATGATGAGACGATGTCCTCTGTTTTTTTTATGTCTGCTTTCGAATAATCGTGTTCAGGTTCAACTCATATCGTAATTTAGAATGATGCAAGGCTATATTAATTGTAATTTGGAATGATTTTATAAATTTTGATCTTGATTTTTGTTGATAGTCATTGGCATTGCAATAGCGAACCCGTAAATGATTGACGTTTTCTCAATTTGAGGTCATCTTGCATTTGTTGACGTAAGACTTATGCTAGGAGTAAGAACATATGTTCCTACAAAAGTTCCAATAAGAAATGTCTTATTTTACCGATGCAAGTAATTGATGTAACATAATTATCATGTCCAAGAAAAACTGGTCATCACTTTCACCGCGCAAGGAGCATATCTTTCCCTAGTCCCTATTGCTGAAAATATCATGATTTTAACTTCAAAAGTTCTGCTATTCGAATTTATGATAATGCGATTTTAAAACACTATGTGATGTGCTGTTTTACGAAGACGTTACAACCGACGGATACCGGGGTTTGGTGTATTTCAAAAACCTCGGATATCGCCAGCCCGCGTTTGAAGATCTTCCGCCACTTTCTTAGTGGTCTCAACAGTGAACCGGCGAAAGAACGAAGACAGCAGTGGCAGATTCCATGGAAAAGAAGGCCTAAAAGTCCCGTCCACTTTGACCTTGGACGCAATCAATCCTTTTCCACCACTACATTTTCTGTATTCTTCTCTACTCTTCGGCTTCTTGTGCTTGCACAAGCGATCTGCATCAACATACATTGGCTCCACTTTATAGTTAAGCTTGAACGTTTCCATGTAGTCCATTCCTTTTCTCATTTTCCAAGTATATGCCTGCCAGCAATAAGCAGGGGAAACCCTGATTAAATTTTCCAAGGCATGAACAAAAATATTGATTCTTAATGAGATATATAGATGGAGAGACGTTTCTTACAGAAAGTTCTTTTGGGTTTTCGAGGACATTTAGACGTACTGGGATAGTTCCTGAAAAGAAAAGGAAGTTCCATGACAACTCTTTATGAACCTCCAGGATTGGCCTATTCCCTATACCTCTCTCTGATGTAACTTTTCTTGATATGGATTTCTTCATAAAAAATAATTTCTTCTATTATTCTTAAAAAAAACGCTTAAATATACACATTTGAATTATACAATGATAAGTAAAAACAAACCAGAAGTGGGCGGCCATTGATTTCTCTGGAGTATGTTTTGTTGTCTTGATTAGTTAAAACTTCGTAAGCTGCTTGAGGTGGCAATCCTAATGTAAATTCCATATCCACACTGGAAAAGCTATCAATATTATGATCTGTATGCACCTTCAAATTTAAGAAAATATAAATGAAAATTATGAATCATTTCATAGTTCTATATATATATATATATATATATATATATATCGAGGCAAATGTTTTGTAATTTTGTTAGCTGATTTGATCTTACCTTCAGCGTAGGAGAAGGTTCATTATATTTTTCCTTCTTATTAGCATCTCTCCACAGTTTTAATTGCTCCTTCATCTCATCTCTATCATCGTGAGTTTTTGTCTCTCTCACAGGCTTGGATTTAACATTTTCAGATTTTTCAGGCTGTTGAGTGTTCTGACTGATCCAGCCACCAAACTCAGGAAATATACCCATTTACACACTGAAAATTTAGGCCCCAAAAGAGAAACGACGATCGAAAGAGTGTCTGAGATACCGGGACAAAGAGATAATTGACTTACGGGGGAAAAGGTCAACGGGGCAAATCATGTATTGTATATACTAAATGGTTTCAGGGACCTTAGAAACAAATATAAGTTTAGATATAGACAGCACATATATAAAACTGAAGAATAGAGAAGGTGAGTGTACCTTACGTTAACGTACCGCCGAGTAAAAATGAAACATATCAAGGCAGCTAAAGTCTCGTGACTTATTTCTTTACGTACAAGTATTAATGTTGTCTCTTTTTGAATGAAAACGGTATCTGCAAAGTGATTTTGCTAAATATCATCTTTCTACCATATCTTGGCATATTTATTTAATAAGACGGCAAAATCACTTTATTAATGTTTTGGAGATTGGTCTAAAATTTGAGGAATGATAAATTTACCACAAGATTGTCGGCCAATCTATGAAAAAGTTATTTAACTGGGTCAAATTTCAAATTTGAAAATCATTAAAATGTTATTTTCCTAATATTACGGACATAATGAAAAAAAAAACAATCCAGTGAAAAAAGGAAAAATATTAAAAGTATCGATTTCTCTATATATAAATAGACTGTGGTATAATTATAAAGGTGAGGGATAAAAGAAAGTTTTTTTTTAACTCGAAGAAAGTTGAGATACATAGTGTCGATAGAAACCAAAATAAAAAAATATAAACCAGACAAAATAAAACAAAGACATAAACAGAATCTAAAACTCATCTATGTCCACAAGTCTATTTCTTCCATCTTTCCAAAAGAATTCGATATCAATAGAGCTGACATAAGAAACAAATGTCTTGAGCGGTTCCAATCCCAAAAGGAATATCACCAAACCATACTAGAACCAGCAACATCAGAAACAATCAAAAGGTCAAATCTACACCAACTCCAGCAGCTGCTATTCATGTGAAATTTGCATGACCAGAAACCACCACTAAAACTAAGATACAAGAACAAAAGACCTTGAAACGCTATTTGGGAAAACGTTAAAGAAGACCACCAGCTCTTACACGCGGCACTCGCAAAGCAGCCAAGTGACCTACAGAACAAAGACTGTCCACCTCCTCGCAAGAGAATAACTGAAGACCAAGTTAACTGCTTTGTTTAGAAACCATCTCTCAAAACCACAAATGACTAAAATAAGGTTTAGTAATAAGTTTTAAAAAAGTTTCTTGCAATAAGTTTTAAGAAATTATATTATTTATGAGAAACTATGTAACCAATATAATCTTGACCTTCTTGTTGTGTTCCAACTTCCAAGGTAGTAATATAGACGTGGATATCGTGTGCCTTCTCTTCGGAAATTAACATAGTCAATTACACCAGAGGCCAAAAGGGTAGCGGGTTTTCGATAGATGCTAGGTCTCTCGCGAGCCTCTACATTCAAGATGATGTCCTTAACGACTACCATCGAATTGAGTATATGCCTAAGTTAGAAAAAGCAGATGTTCGCATCACTTGTGGAGTAAGTAACCACAAATTTCTAAAAGCTTTTACCTGTGCCCGCTCACTTTCTCTATGTTTATCATTTTCAGAGGTACCTACACTACAAGAAAACACCGAGATTCTGACGACCATTTTCGTCGGTATTTCCTCGGAATAACGGTATTCCGAGGAAATACTCACGAAAATGGCCGTCGGAAAAAATTCCTCGGAAATTCATTTTCCTCGGAATTTTCTCGGAAAATTCCGAGGAAATACTGAGGACTTGAGTTTCCTTGGAAAATTCTAAGGAAATACCGAGGACGGTAGTTTCCGAGGGAATTCCGAGGAACAATTTCCTATCACTCTTGTCGTCGGTATTTCCTCGGAATTTTCCGACGACTTTTAAAAAAAAAAATTAAAAATAGTTTTAATAAATATAAAATGAAAAAATATTTAAAATTATTTTTAAAAAATATAAATTTTAAAAATCCAAAAAATAGTTTTTAATGACAAAAATGTTTTATAAATATATAAAAACCTTTTAATAAATAGAATATAGTTTAATAATTATAAAAATAGTTTTAAATCACAAAATAAATTTTATAAATATAAAAAAGCAAACCTTTTGGTAAATAGAATATGGTTTAATAATTACAAAAAATATTTTCTAAACAAAAAAAGTTTTATAAATATAGAAAAAACTTTTAATAAATAGATTATAGTTTAATAATAAAAAATTTAATAATTACACAAAATAGTTTTTAATCAAAAAAAAATTTATAAATAAAAAAATCTTTTAATAAATATAATATAGTTTAATAATTACAAATTTAATAATTATAAAATTAGTTTTTAATCACAAAAAAGTTTTATCAATATATAAAAAAACTTTTAATAAATAGAATATAGTTTAATAATTACAAATTTAATAATTTTAAAAATAGTTTTTAATCACAATTTTTTTTTATAAATATAAAAAACCTTTTAGTAAATAGAATATGGTTTAATAATTACAAAAATAGTTTTTAATCACAAAAAAGTTTTATAAATATATAAAAAAAAATAAATAGATTATAGTTTAATAATTACAAATTTAATAATTACAAAAATAGTTTTTAATCACAATTTTTTTATAAATATAAAAAACTTTTTAATAAGTAGAATATAGTTTAATAATTACAAGTTTCATAATTACAAAAATAGTTTTAATATATAAAATTAGAAAAAAATTACAATTTGTTAGTATACATGATTTATATATATATATATATATATATATATATATATATAAATGTATAAAAAAATTATAAATCATTTATAAAAAGAGAAAAAGGCTTACAATTTTTTTAAAAATTTAAAATAAACATTTTATTATTACTGGAAACTTGAAAAACGTTTTTAAAAATAGAAAATCGTTTTTAAAATCAAAAATCATTTTCATATTATATATACATAATTATTAATTCGATTTTTATAATCACAATCAATAAAAACTTTTTAAAAAATTGCAAGTCTCCTAAATACAACAAATAATCACAATCCTAAACTATAAAACCATAATCAAACTCAAATCACAACCCTACCATTCACCCTAACAAAAATCTATAAAAACCCTAATTTCACCATAGTGAAACTCGATTTTGAAGAAAATAGAGAGGAATAGGTGGTCTTACATGATTTGGGGATGAAATAGAGGAGAACTAGGCTTGAATCGCCGGAAAACGTTGCAGGAGAAGAGAGATGTGCATGAGTTCGCGAGAGAGAAAGAGAAAAATGGGAAAGAAGATCTGCGGCGTGACCTAATAAAATGAAAATTCCGACGGAAAATGTCCGTCGGAATTTCCTCAGTATTTTTAATTGGGTCCGTCGGAATTTCCTCGGAAACCACTAATTTAATTTTACCAAAATATTTGGCGGTTTGGGTTGCCGGGTAAATGAAAATATTCTGAGGAAATAACTTCCTCGGAATTTCCTCAGAATATTCTGAGGAAATTCCGAGGAAACAGAGAATGTTCCTTGGAATTTCCTCGGAATATTCTGAGGAAATTCCGAGGAAACAGGGTTTGCGGTTTCAAATTCCGATTTTTTTTGCCGTATTTCATTTCTTATACAAATGTAACGCATACCATTGAAGATTCTTTGTTTAGATGATCATAAACCATGAAATAACAAAATTTCAAAAATAATTGTAAGTATTCCCTTTAACGTTTATTAAAAATGTATAAGTGTTTCTCTTATGTTGTGTGGTTTTCGTTCAAGCAATCGTAAAAGTGATTGTTATTGTGTAAAACACCAAAGTTTGACTTCATAATATGGTTAAGACACTTAATGAAGGTTATATATGTGTTATTCAATCCGCAAAACGTTGTTTTTGGTTTAAAACCCCAAGTTCCTCGGAATTTCCTCGAAATATTCTGAGGAAATTCTGAGGAAATACTGAAAATCAGTACTTTCCTCGGACTTTCCTCGGAATTTTCTGAGGAAATTCCGAGGAACTAGGGGTTTTAAACCGAGAACCCACATGTTCCTCGGAATTTCCTCAAAAAATTCCGAGGAAATTCCGAGGAATCTCTAAATCGAGAAGGTGAATTCCAAGGAAATTCCGAGGAAACCCTAAAGTCCCTCGGAATATTCCGAGGAAATGTGTTTTCCTCGGAATTTCCTCAGAAAATTCCGAAGAAATTCCGAAGAAACCTTATTTTTGGATTTCCTCGGAATTTCCTCGGATTTTCGTCAAAAAATTCCGAGGAAATCATTTTCCCTCGAAATGTCCCTCAGAATACCGATGTTTTCTTGTAGTGCTACCACTATATATATATATATATATATATATATATTGAAATTAACATAACTTTTTTTCTTCCACTTTTATTTATGTATTGTTGTTGCTGCTGTGTATGGGTTTTGTCTCCTTGTAGCATGATCTTCCACAATCTCGTTTATCTGACACTAAATACATGTGCTCATGGTTGGTGGGATCTTCTCACTCATATGCTCCAAGATTCTCCAAGATCACTCAAACTCCATGATGTACCCTTATGTTGTTTGCTTAAATTATGCCTTTTTGGTTACACCATAAGTTTGTCGATATGATTTGACCGTATTAAACCGTGTTTTGGATTTTTAGGAACATGATCCCGTATTAAACTGTGTTTTGGATTTTTAGGAACATGATCTCTCGCCACCAAATTCTGTTCCCAAGTGTTTATTGCTCACTTTTGAAGCTTTTGAGTGGCACGGTTAGAATGGGAGGCAAGGAGATGTAGTTGGCCACATATATTATAGAACACGCCACTTGGTTGAAGGAAGCAGTTTTCTTTTCAGAAGAATCCGATGACAAGAGAGATAGGATGATGCTTAAAGACTTTACATATGTGGCTTCACCTTTCTTAACATTTCACTGGAGTTCGGACCAGGGCATGACATACTCATGCTACCAATTTCAAAATGAAAACAAATTAGTCAAGTTTATATGTATTTAAAATTTAATGCAGAAATACTTTTATATATCTCAAAATCAAGATTATGTTTTAAAATAGTACACAATGAACAAAAAACATCAAATTAACATTCATTATATATATTTATATATATTTAAGCTTTACAGTCTAATGATTAGAATCTAAGGTTTAATTATTGTTTAGAGAATGTGTTTCAAAAAAAAAGTTTAGAGAATAAGATTAGAATTGAGATTTAGGATATATGGTAGGTAATGTAATGTTTTTATTGATTAATAAAATATTATTTTAGATATTTTATTTTAAAATTTTATTTAGTGAGAAACAATAAAAATATTTAAAAACAATAAAATGTTATTTATGTTGCTCAATTGTCGACAAAAAAACAATTTAATGTTAATATTTGTAAGAACTTGTAAAACCTTGTATGGATACTTATTTTCTATAGAAGAGGCAGAAGCCCAACAATTATGATGAGATGGGCCTTAACCGGACCGTCGTATTCTTCCCAACTAATACATAAATTACAAATCAGCCCTCCGTAAGATAAGAATTTAGAATAAAGCTCAAAAGGAAGCTTCTGAAAAACTTTTGAGCTCACATCCAAAAAAAAAAAAAAAACCCTAAATCTCCGACGAAATCGATGGAGCGCGACGACGAAGAAACGAGCGGACCGATGATGGAGATGTGCACCACCAACGGAGGAGGCGAAGAGACTTCTTCTAATCGGAGACCAATCATAACCGGCGAACCACTCGACATCGAAGCGTACGCGTCGATGTACAGAGGGAGGACGAAGATCACGCGCCTACTCTTCATCGCCAACCACTGCGGAGGAGGAAACATGCAGCTCGAGGCGCTGAGGATGGCGTACGACGAGATCAAAAAGGGAGAGAACACGCAGCTGTTCAGAGAAGTGGTGAGTAAGATCAACGGGAGGCTCGGGGATAAGTACGGGATGGATTCGGCGTGGTGCGAGACGGTCGATCGTCGTGCTGAGCTGAAGAAAGGGAAGCTGGATAGCGAGCTGGCCTCGTATCGGGTATAATTAGGTTCTTCTTCGTGTGACCTAATTAGTGTAGAGAGAATGTAGTGTGGTTTTGATCTTGTGTTGTATTGATTAATGTAGACGAATCTGATCAAGGAAAGCATCAGGATGGGGTATAATGACTTTGGTGACTTTTACTATGCTTGTGGTTTGCTTAATGATGCTTTCAAGAACTATGTTAGAACGAGGGACTACTGCACTACGGCTAAGCATATTATTCATATGTGTATGAATGCTATTCTTGTGAGCATTGAGATGGGGCAGTTTAGTCATGTTTCGAGTTATGTTAATAAGGTTGATCAGAATCCGGAAACGCTTGACCCTATTGTAGCTGCGAAGCTTCGGTGTGCTTCTGGGTTGGCTCACTTGGAGCTGAAGAAGTATAAGCTCGCTGCTCGTAAGGTCTGTCAAAGTGTTTTATGTTTATGGATTCATTATATGTTGTCAAAGTAATGTATATGAAATTTAATTGTTGAGTTTGGGTTATTGTTTTATGCAGTTTTTGGATGTTAATCCTGAGCTCGGGAGTTCTTATAACGAGGTCATTGCTCCTCAAGATGTTGCGACCTATGGAGGACTTTGTGCCTTGGCTAGCTTTGACCGATCAGAATTGAAGGCATTCGTTTATTTCCTTTAAACATTTTTAATCTTTCTTTGTTAGTTTTTTTTATGTGTTTGTCCATAACCCAGTAGTTTAATGTGACAGGCGAAGGTCATTGACAATATCAACTTCCGGAATTTCTTGGAGTTAGTACCTGAAGTTAGAGAACTTATCAACGATTTTTATTCAAGGTATCATCTTCTTGTCTAATCTCTTGTCTTATATAACCGAGCTGCTGAGCTTAAACCAAGCATACTTAGGGATAATACTCACTTAGGCACCACTTACACAACAGATTCCCTGATGTTCAACAAGTCTGTTGAATCCAGTATATATTCTAAAACTGATTAACCCTTCGGTTATGTTGAATTCTGTTACATATTGCTTATGAGAACTTACGATGCTATCTTCCAATTTCTTTTCTTCTGGATTTCTCATTGAATCTTTGTTTTACTTTTCTTGTTGGCAGCCGCTATGCATCCTGTCTGGAATATCTAGGAAGTCTCAGAGCGAATTTGCTGCTGGACATCCATCTCCATGATCACATTGACACGCTGTATGACCAGATAAGGAAGAAAGCATTGATCCAGTACACACTGCCATTTGTATCTGTTGATTTGAGCAGGATGGCTGATGCGTTCAAAACCAGCGTGTCTGGTCTAGAGAAGGAACTTGAAGCCTTGATAACAGACGACCAGATACAGGTCCGTAAAAACAGAAAGAGAAAGAACTTGGTTTATTACTTGTCATTTTTAAAACCTTTAAACCTTTTTCCCCATGATAGGCACGGATTGATTCACACAACAAAATCCTCTACGCAAGGCACGCGGATCAGAGGAACGCAACTTTCCAGAAGGTGCTTCAGATGGGTAACGAATTCGATAGAGATGTGAGGTCAATGATGTTGAGAGCCAACCTTCTCAAACATGAGTATCATGCCAGAAAGCCTTGAGATGGACAACATCTGTTTGGCTAAATCTGAGAGGTACTGTTGGCCTGATCCAAGATCATAAAGATTTTTATGAAAGATTGATTTGGTCTAATTATTGGTTAGATGTATGTCTAATCATCTCGGCGGGCCCTCTTGTTGTTATTACCTTGTTTATGAAAGTTCCTGATACTCTAAAAACTTTTATATGAATTTTGTTTTGGTGTCTAAAGCTGTTTTGAATGCACGAATGGAATATACCATAGACTAACATATTATTGCGCTTTCATGTGAGGAGGCCATCATAAACCACGAACAAGCCTTTTATTCAAAGATTTCCAAAATATTATTCAGGAAATACAGGGAAAATCAGAATTGTTCGGAGGAGAGTTAACTAAAACATAGTAATTTATAATTGATCAAGTTGCCGAAAGTAGTTAAGGAAATAATTTATTTTCGGAGTTAGCCGTAGATGTAATCAGATACTACAACTGACTATCATCTCTTTCCAGCTAAACAAATTTACAAACGGCTGAAAGAAAAGGGGTCATTCCGCGCGCTTCGAAGTTCGATCACAACCGTTGGATTTACTAAAGAGCTAATAACAAACGGTCACGATCGGTCATCATACGGTCTCTGAACATATATCATTATTTTATAAATTTTCACAGAAATTAAGGGATGCGAAAATGATTGGTCTTCTATAGTTTGACCATGGCGGATCTGAGCCACCTAGTTTCTCTATTAGCTATATCCGCTCCTCCGTAGATACACCTAAACATTTCCATAAATAATGTTTATAAATTGTCGATATACTCTTTTTTTTGTTTCTTTGTTACGTTTTCTTGGCAGAGGAGAAAAGGAAGAAAGAGAGAGAAGTTGGCATCATCGTCGTCTCTCTTTCTTTCTCTTCTCTTCTTGTGAACGCTCAAGATTCATCATCTTCCTTTAAGGTTCTTGTTTTTTTTTCCTGTGAAAATTCTGCTCAAAAAACGATGAATGTGATGCGTAGATTGACGAGTATGGCTTCTGGACGTGGTTTCGTCTCTTCTGATAACGTGAGTATGCTTCTTTTTAAAGTAGTTTTGTGATCTTGGGTTTTGTTTAAACTTTTTTTCTTGTTTTCTTTTTTAGGTAGGAGAAGACGAGACGCCAAGATCGAAGAAGCCTAACAAAACTCGTGAAGATATAGAGTCTACGGAATCGGCTACGTACGAGAAGAGAGGTTCTAATGGTTTAGGAGAGGATAAGACACGAGAAGAATCTGTCTCTACGACAGAGAATTCTCATTCATTACCAAAAGAAATGTTGGGTGATGACAAGGTTTTACATTTGTGATCTCTGCATTGTGAATATTTTGAGATAATGATAATAAATAATGTACAACTCTTTTTTTTTCTGTGATTTGATAGGATTCGGACGGTGGAATCATCAAGGGAAATGGCACAGAGTCTGGTCGGATTATTACCACCACAAAGAAGGGTCTGAATGATCAAAGAGACAAGGTGATTTTCCAATAATTTTTGCTTGTAACATTTCTAAAACTGTTTCGTACACCAATCTCATCAGAAATCTTTAATTATGTGTGTTTGGGTGTGAATAGTACTAGAGTTGATGACAATTCAGAAATCTTCTGAGAGAAAAAAATATACTTATTGACAAGACCGGTCTTGAACATAGACATAGACAAGTAAAGCATTGTTCTATGCATGGTCCCAAAATTGTAGAAAAAAACTACATATATAAACCCTTAAATATGTCAAAAAAAGATTTATATAAATTTTTGTTAAATTGCTTTTAACCTCCAAAATCTCAAGACATCCCTGCTTATTATTGATCACCAGAATAAAACTTGTTTTATGGAATCTGATTTTTTTTCATTTTAATTTGTTTCTTATTCAGACAATCTCGTACAAAGCTGAACATGTAATTGGCACTGGCTCATTCGGTGTTGTCTTTCAGGTAAAAATAAAAACAAAACAACTCTCAAGAGATTACTTGTTGTCTAAGTATATGATTGATGTTCATTGTGGCTTTTATGATTATAGGCTAAATGCTTAGAGACAGAGGAAAAAGTAGCAATCAAGAAAGTGTTACAAGACAAGAGATACAAAAACAGAGAGCTTCAGATCATGCGAATGCTCGATCATCCTAACGTCGTTGAGCTCAAGCATTCTTTCTTCTCCACCACTGAGAAAGACGAGCTTTATCTTAACCTTGTTCTCGAGTATGTACCCGAGAGTTTATACCGTGCATCAAGGTCTTACACCAAGATGAATCATCAGATGCCCTTGATCTATATTCAGCTCTACACATATCAGGTTAAAAAAAAACTTGGGAGCTGACCTCTTTGTGAATATAATCTGTTCTTACAAACGTTTGTCGAAACAATCAGATTTGCCGCGCTGTGAACTATCTACATCGAGCTGTTGGAGTGTGTCACCGTGACATTAAACCACAAAACCTATTGGTAAGCATTGCACAAGTAGTTCTTCAGAGCATTAATAGATACTTATTCTAATGAAGATGCATTTGGCAGGTGAACAATGTTACACATGAGGTGAAGATATGTGACTTTGGGAGCGCGAAAATACTTGTAAGTTCCATAAGCTCTAAATGAGTTTTGAGGTTCTTTAGATTATAGAAAACATGAGTAGTTTAGTGAGTGATGTGTTCTTGGTTTTAGATTCCTGGAGAACCCAATATATCTTATATATGCTCGAGGTATTACAGAGCTCCAGAACTCATCTTTGGAGCAACTGAGTACACAACCGCCATCGATATGTGGTCTGTAGGTTGTGTAATGGCTGAGCTTTTTCTTGGACATGTAAGACATCTTTTGTATCTGATGAGTCTTCTAACCTTTTCAATCTGAGACAGTTTCTTTGAAGTTGAATCTTGCTTTTTAATGCTTACAGCCTTTGTTCCCTGGAGAGACTAGTGTTGATCAATTGGTGGAGATCATTAAGGTAAGGAAAACAGATTGTATTTTTATTTTCTTTTCATGTTAGAGATTCTCAGAGTTGTGTTCTGCATTTTTCTGTGTAAATTAGGTTTTGGGAACACCAGCAAGGGAAGAGATAAAGAACATGAACCCTCGTTACAATGATTTCAAGTTCCCACAGATAAAACCTCAGCCATGGCACAAGATTTTTAATAGACAGGTACCTCCTGAAGCATTGGATCTTGGCTCTAGACTCCTCCAGTATTCACCAAACCTGAGATGCTCAGCGGTAATAAAGAACAATCCCAAGTGATTTCTAACCTACTTTCTTAGCATAGCATCAATGAAATGACTACTCTAACTCTGGTTTCAGCTTGAAGCCTGTGCACACCCGTTCTTTGATGCTCTAAGAGACCCAAACGCATCCTTGCCTAACGGAAGAGCACTTCCTCCATTGTTTGATTTCACAGCTCAAGGTTTTGACAACAACAACAACACTATGATCTCTTTCTTGTGTTTATCTTTCTCTTCTTGAACTTTCCATCTGAGAAATGCAATTTTACTTTCCTTGTAGAATTGGCTGGAGCATCTGTTGAACTGCGTCATCGCTTAATCCCTGAGCACGCAAGGAAATGACTTCTTTTTCTCTATACATGTTCTTGTTCACTGACCTCTGCAACAACCACTTGGACTAGTAGTTAAAAAGTGTAATAATTTATAAGTTTGCAACTTTGTAGCTTCCATTGTTGTATACAGAAATGCAGAATTTTCCAACTTTTTTCTCTCTTAATTCAAAATGTTACCAATAGTCTCCGCAAGAACAGTTTCCATCTCTAAAGTGATGAAAGCAGTTCGAATCTCTTAAGATTATATGCCTTAGATACACTCTCGATATGTACTTCATAGCACTGTGGCAATCCCCACAGACACGTAGGTTCTTGATGATCCGAATCGGAGCTCCAGACGGTACAGCAAGCAAACCAAACGCTACAGCTAGTTTCTCACTATGATAAGCCAACCCAAGCTCCTTACCTTCCTTATCCAAGTCATGGAGTGCAAAACTCATATCCGGTTGATAACCAGCTTCTTTGATCAAAAGCATCATTTCATCAACTTTGGAATAAATCTCAACCATTCTCGGATGTCTTCTATCTTCAGACATGAAGCTATGAACTTCACCTCTCCCTTCAACCCAACTGAAACCAGGCTCTTTGCTTATGTTACGAGATTTCATCAGCCTACGAACGTTTGCAGCTTCCTCTTGTCTCCCCGCTGCAGAGTACATGTTTGATAACAGAACATAAGGAACAGCATTGTTTGGTTCCAGTTCCATGAGAGTTCTCGCTGCTCTTTCACCGTTTTCTATATTCCCATGCTTCCTACTTGCAGCTAAAATAGCTTTCCATACAGTTGCATCTGGTTCAACCTCCATTTGGTTTAGCAACTCCTCCGCTTTGGCGAAATCACCAGACCTGCCGTACAGATCAATCATACATGCGTAGTGTTCAGGTCCTGGTGCGATTCTGTAAACTGTTCTCATTGAATGAAAGTAGTGTTGAGCTTCTTCTATGAGACCAGCATGACTGCAAGCAAATAGTAACCCAATAAAGGTAATGTAGTCTGGTGTTATGCCACTGTCTATCATCAACTTGTACGACTGCAGAGAATCCTTGGCTTTGCCGTTTTTCGCGTAACCAACAATCAGAGCAGTCCATGTGATCAAATCCTTGGTTTCCATAGAGTTGAAAACTGCGTTGGCGTCTTCTAAGCTTCCGCACTTTGTGTACATTGTCACAAGAGAGTTATCTACTGACAAAGAGGCAGGGAAGCCAGATTTAATGTAGTTTCCGTGTACTTGTTGCCCAAACTCCAGCAGAGTTAACTCCGCAGAGGCGCTTAGTACACTCGCTGTAACGATCTGATCAGGAGATATGCCTCCTTCACCTCTCATGTTACAGAACAGCTTCAACGCTTCTTCATGATAACCGTTATGTGTGTTGCCTGTGACCAGAGCCGTCCAAGATATCACATCTTTCTCAACCATCCCTTCAAACACTTTCAACGCTGAATCCATGATTCCTCTTTTAGCATACATGTCCACAATAGCGTTGTTCACCAGCTTGTGAGTTCCATATCCAGTTTTCACAATCAGACAATGCACAGAAGAAGCTGCCTTCATCTCTGTTCTAGAGGAAGCGAAACAGTTCAAAACAGAAGGGATTGTGAACTCATCTATCTTCATATCTCGCTCATGCATTCTACCAAACAAAGACAGAGCTTCTTCTTTAAAACCTTCTCTAACACACTCAACAACCAACGAGTTCCAAGAAACCACATCATCAACTTCCATATCTTGCAACAACGCTCTCGCGGTTGCCAAGTCTCTGCATTTAGCGTACATAGCAATCACCGCGCTCTGAACAAAGATGTTAGTCTTGAAACCACTCTTAACAATACAGCCGTGCACCTGAACTCCAACCCTACGAGCAGAAACAGCACCACAAGCAGTTAAAACGCTGGGAAAGGTAAACTGATTAGACTCCTTTCCTTCTCTTCTCATGTCCCTAAAACACTCTATCGCCTTGTAAGCAAACCCGTTTCTAGAGTAGCCAGTGAGCATTGAAGTCCACGTAACGTTATTCCTCCTCTCACCTGGCATTGTCTCAAAGAGATACTCAGCTTCATATACACGTCTGCATTGTCCATACATAGCGATTAAACCATTAACCACACTAACATCCAAATCAAACCCTGTTTTCACTATACACCCATGAATCTGTTCACCTCTCTGAAGCAAACCGAGCGAAGCACACATCTTTAGAACACTACCTAAAGTGTACTCGCTAAAGCTTCTTCCTTGGAACTGCATCTCCCAAAACAAACTTAAAGCCTCATCTTCACTACCATACTTGCAATGCCCGGTGATAAGAGCATTCCAGGAGATTGTGTTCTTCGTTGGGTTTATACGGAACAGCTGTTTCGCGTCAGAGAGTCTACCTGAACCGGAGTAAGCAACGATCATAGTGTTCCAGGTATACTCGTCTCTCTCAGGCATTTCGTCGAACAGTTGGCGGGCTTCATTGATCCGACCGGATTTGGATAAATCTCCCAGCGCTAGATTGGTCGAGTGGAGATTTGTCGGAACAGCATTGTTGCTGTGGATGTATTTACAGAACGGTGTCGCAGTGAGACGGCAGTTTCTGAAATTCAATCTGAGCATATCACTCTACGGATACAGTATCAGGTTGATAAGTGATGACATAATAAGAGCTTTAAATGTGTATATATATTCTTTTGGTAATCTAAGAAAAAAGGTGATAAAAATACACTTTTGGTAAAAATGTTAAATAAATGCTTTTATTTTTAAAACTGGGAGGCATGAATATAGTAGTTTCACTAAAATAACATGGGGTTAACTACGAAGAAGGAATATAAGAGCATCATTATTACAAGTCGTTAAGTTTGAGTCTTTAATACATATATATTTGTATGTATATATTATATACGTATATATAATATATACATACAAATATATGTATATTAAGAACTCAAGTTCAAGGATTGCAATAATGATACTCTAGCAGTTTCACAATGTTAAATCTGTGTGACTATATTTACATCATTTGCTATAAAAGTTGTTATCTATGTACTTGTGTGCGATTATGGTTGATCTTGTATATCATTTTTTCAATCTTGTATATCATTGTTGTGTTTACATGTACAAACTTTTATATTTAATATGAATTCAATTAATGGATGATGCAGATAATAAAAATAAATAATAACAAACATATTTAAAACGTAGAATGGAAAAACAATCAACTTGTTAAGAATCGCCTTGCTTTCCCAAAGCTAAAACCTATGAAACTCGATTTTTTTTTTACAATTTTATTCAAAGTAATTTATTAATTTTGAATTAATTCATCTCCACATTGCATTTTCTTGCTAGTATTGATAGTGATCGATGCATCTTAGGATACATGTGCCAGAGTTCGTCGTTGATAGTCTAATTCATCTCTATATTGCATTTTCTTGCTAGTATTGATAGTGAGCGATTGCATATTGACACTTTACGTGGCACTTAAATAGAAGATATATATTTTTTGATGCAGTTGTATATCAAAAATGCATGTATAGTTGAAATGAATTAATAGAATAAATGTTGTGATGTCATGTCAACAAACTGAATTCAGCATAAAGTTAGAAAATATCGTAATGATTAAAACGTACTTCCTCTGTTTTATATTAAGTGTCACTTTAGCTGATTTTTTTTATCATAAAATGTGTTATTTTACAATATTAATACAATCTATACAACATTTCAACTCAAAATTAATTACAAAATACATTAATCTTATAAATAAATTTATTTATCTAAAATACTATTGGTTAGATATGTAGTATAAAGGAAAACATAAATATATTTTAATAAGTTTTTTAATACGGATGAAAAGTGTCTAAATGAACACTCTTTTGAGAAACGGAGGGGATAGTATTTAATTATAGTTTGTAGATGACAAACAAATATCAAGATTTGCAATCATAACTGCAGAGGCAGTTTTTGGTCCCTGCTATACACCTCCCTGTTCCATTCCTCTTTGAAGCACACTGAGCGGCACACTGGTTATGTTCGCAAATGCCAGTTTCTGTATAGTATTCATGGCAGTCTTCTTGTCCTTGTGTTTCCTTCATCATCATCCCTAATAATAAATATTTAATTTAATCCATTATATTAAAATATCATTATGATCTACTGATGAAAATTGCTTTTCATTTATTTAATAGACTATTATATTAAATTAAATTAATATTAAACATTAGTATAATTATAAAAAGAATCAAAATATAAAAACTAATCTTTTCAAAAACAAATATCCGCTTTTTAAAAAGACGGGTATAATTTAGTATTATGTTAATTTTCTGTTATAAAATGATAAACTAAGAACAAAACTCATCAAATGAAAAAGAAAATATGATGAATATTTAACATATTTTAATTGTAAACAAACCTAGAACGAGAACAAACATAAAGCAAGCAAGAATCGTGGGTTTAGCCATTTGATGATATAACAAAAATTAAAAATTTATGTAAATGAGTTTACAAAAAAAAAATTAAAATTATGTAAATGTATATTGCACTCGTGAATGTTATACATAAGAAGTTGTATGCAAATATATATAGGTTGATAAAATATCACTCAAAACGGAAAGAAACAAAAGTTCGTCGAGTAATAAATTAGATGTTTGAACAGAAAAGTCGTAGAAAACAAATAGAAATAATATCTACAAATTAGTTAAAAATAAAGTCACATATGAACATAATAAATCATAATTATTAATATGACTCGAGTATTTTGAAATGGTCAACATATGTTAAATAGACACTGACAAGTCATAAATATAAAAACATGAAAATATCTAAAATTTTCAGTTAAAAAAACTTAAAATGATAACTAATATTGTGAGAATCATAATGAGAAGGAATTTTGACTATAAAAAGTATAACTCGAGTATATCCATTGTGAATTGATTTTCAATTTTAAGAAAATCATAAAATTTTGATAGATATGGTCTGAAAATTTAGATTGTTGATTTAAGTAGAATGATCTTAATTTGTCGACAAAAAAAATACGAAGAATCTTAGTAGTTTAATTGTCGTCATAAAGTGTATTCAACCATAGAATTTAACATAGTTTGACTGGGAAATATATTGTTGCTGCGTTTTGTTTTTGCCAGTTGTTAGTAATTTGTTATTCATGCTACCGTTCAACATTTTAACTACTGGGTTTAATAGAATTTGAATCAAATCATGGAATAATTGAAACAAAATTAATCTATCTGCAAACCACTAATATATTCAACGGAATAATTTAATAGAATCTAATTCAAAACATAGTTTAACTCATATAATAAAAATAGAAGCAATACATGAATACGTGATTTAGAAACCAATATATTCTACAGAAAAAAAAACATTAGGAGGAAAAATTAATGATAACCACAATGCTTCTTTTCTTCCCAAATGAATGTACGCTTAGCAGCGAAACCCCAAAATCCTCCCATGCCTACTTGGCCTCGATCTTCTTTGTCAAGGCAACATTACAAACATAATGCTCAAGGTGGAAGTGATAACATCTTAGCAAAAGAAAGGTGGAAGTGATAACGTTATTGTATTTGTCAAAAAAAAAAGTGATAACGTTATTATTATTTATTTATTTTTTGCTAAAATAACGTTATTGTTGGGACTCCAAGACGTTTGATCCCATGCAGCGTGGTTCCAGTGATTATATATATCATCCAGTGGCACGTTCTGTGTTAAATGGTTTCCATCTGTTCGTTAGATGAATTTGTTTGAACATTAAAAGGCCGTGTTTGTTAAATGGTGTTAGCTTTCCTTTTAAATTTCAACAAAAAACACAGACACGTTTCTCCTCACCAAACCGTAGATTGTCAAGAATATTTATACGAAAGAAAACTATAGAGCTTCTAAAACATACACGAACTAAAAAAGCCATTCTATGTTTAATTTGTGTACAACCATTTTCTGAGGAAAAATTGGAACCATACGTTAAATCTTTTTTTTTTATCGACAGAAGAATTTTTTATCGACTATATTTTGGACTATCAAAAAAGTCATAACAGTCCAACTAAAATAATTCCATTAGTTATTATCATATAATATTTTTCTAATCTAATAAATATCTATTAATATTTCAATATTTGTAAAATATTATTTATTTAACCTCCTATTTTTTCTCTTACAACTAAATATTTTAAAAATAAGATATCTAAAAAGATATTGTCAAGTTTCCATTTTTAAAATTTTATTATAAAAATATCTGTTAATACCTATTTAAAAAGTAAACATACAATTTTTAAATACTTATTTTTAAATAATAAAATTCGTAATTAATATAAAATAAATTATTAATGAATATTAATTATTTAATTATAGAATAAGAAATAATATTCCTATAATATTTATATTCGTAATTAAATTAATACATCAACTAATAAATAAAAAGTAACCTGATTCATTTATTAAATATTTTATAAATCATAAAATTAAAGAATAACATATATTCATGAATTTTACCACATAATTTAACGTATTAAAATAAAATAGTAAAGTAAGATATATAAAATAATAAATAATTACATATTTAAATTTGAATATTAAAAATAATTTGATATAGTATGATGCGGGTTGAATGAAATATATTTTGACCAATATAAAAATTAAAAATATTTTTTACTCTAATTTACAGTTTTAAAAAATAATTAAAATTAATAATGACGGGTTTTATAAATGAATTATCTTATTTTCAACAAATTATATTTATTAATTTTAATTTAGTTATCTATAATGTTTTTAAATTAAAAATACATGTATGAAATTTCTAATTTTCAATAAATACATTTTTGGAAAAAAAAAAAATCTCATAGATCTGGGTCGGGTAAACAAAAGTATAAATATATTAAGTTATTTCATAAATAACTGAACGGTTTATATATCTCTTGAAATAAAAAATAAAAAATCATAATCAAACTGAAACAGAAATCCAAAAGGAAAAACAACCTAAAACCAAAACCGAAAACCAAACATTATATTTAAACATATTGGCGAACAAAAATACGGATTAATAAATATGTTGACTAAATCAATCTCAGACATTTAACAAAAAAAGAAGATCAATACATAGGATTAGGGGTGGGCGTTCGGGTACTCATTCGGGTTCGGTTCAGGTCCAATCGGATTTCGGGTTTTCGGGTTCAAAAATTTCAGCCCCATTCGGATATTTCTAAATTTCGGTTCGGGTTCGGTTCAGATCTTTGCGGGTTCGGTTCGGGTTCGGATAACCCATTTAAATAATTTTTAAAATTTTAAAATTTATTATATACTTTAAATTTCTCAAAATCTATAAACAAAATACATATTACATATAAATTTGAATAGCATATGTCAAAATATATAAAATTAACCTATAAATTGGTTTATTTTGAAAATTTCGATTGAGAATCAATAGATATTTTAAATATTTTTGGTGTTTTGAGTTTACTTTAGCTATTTTAGACATGTATGTTTGACTATTTGTATATTTTTTAAGTATTTTGGATTATTAAAAAGTATTTATATATTATGAATGTTTTTAATATACAATAAATCTAAAAATAGTTAATATATATAGGTATATAAATCTATTTCAGATATATTCGGGTACCCGAAATACTTCGGTTCGGGCCGGGTTCGGTTTCGGTTTTTTAAATACCAAAAATTTGAACCCATTCGGATATTTAATCAATTTTGGTTCGGGTTCGGTACTACTTTTTTGGTTCGGGTTCGGTTTAATTTTTCGGGTCCGGATTTTTTGCCCAGCCCTACATAGGATGATGACAAAAAAAAATTTGTCCGTCCTTTGAAAGAGCGGGTCAAACTCTAGTAAACAATCAAAAGCGGACGCATAGGTGGATACTGCTTTTGTTTTTGAACTATATACGTACCCAGAAAAAACGAGAAAACAGCCATTAAAACTCTAAACTTTCAAATTAAATCCAAAAAAACATTCAACTCATGTTTGAGCAAAAAAAATCACCAACTTTAAAATATTGGTCATTTTAAACCTCATATTTTGTTGACTCAGCCATTTAAGAAAGCCGATTAGTCAACTATTAAATCCGACTGAAAAATAAACACATGTTAACTCTTTAAACGAGATCATTTTTAAAAATCGATTAAAACATTGATCAAACGACGTCTATTTGCTTCTGAAAACATTTAAATTTCTCTTTCGCGAAAGCAGAGCCTCAAATTAACTTCTTCTTCTTCACTATGGTTTCGCGAAAGAGATGTTTAAGTGTTTTAGACGGGAAAAAATTTGTTTGATCAATGTTTTTAATCAATTTTAAAAATGATGTCGTTTAGAAAATTAACATGTGTTTATCTTTTTAATTGATTTTAACAGTTGACTATTCGGGTTTCTTAAATGGCATAGTCAACAAAATATGATGATTAAAATGGCCAATATTTGAAAGTTTGTGATTTTCTTGGCTCAAACATGAGTTAAAAGTTTTTTTGGCTTAAATTTGAAAGTTTAGGTTTTTAATGGCTGTTTTCTCCAGAAAAAACTATAGTTCAGTACTATAACCCAGGACCAATTCGAATGCGATATCACATTCATGTAAGATTGGAAAATAATTGCTAGAAACTATTAATGTTATCAAAGTTTCATGAAAAAAAAGAGAAACTATTAATGTTTTTATTATTATTATAACATTCATATAGATTATATAGAGGAATCAAACATGACAAAAATGAAGGCTAACAAATATAATTGCAGAGGCAAATAAAGCGTTTGTCTACTGTTCGGACACACTGGCCAGTTCCACCCAATTTCTGGTCACACAGAGTTGTGCACGTGGGTCCATCGCAGTTGTCGTTCAAGAGAATCTGATGACAGATATGCTGTCCTTGTGTCTCTTTCGCCACCATTCCTAACAAGATTTTTTAAGAACATGAGCTCTCGAATAAAAAACGTGCATATAGTAGTATTTCAATGGCGGTAAATGTAAAACAAACCTAGAAATAAGACGATGAAGATCGCAAGAGTAGTGAATTTTGTCATTTTTATGATGATACACAATTGGATTTGAAGTTCTTTCAAAATTTTGTAAGACGATGAGTGTTTTTGTAGACTTGTAGAGTGAACGTAAATATCATCTATATATACATGAAATTGTGCTTGTCCATTTAGAAATTTTAAATGTATACTATATGATATTCATGACATTTAAGTACAGAATAAAATAAATTTTGACTAAAAGGAAGCAGTTGATTTGGCAAGCAAGTAAATAATGTAAGTCAAACAAACAATAAATATTTACATAAGATTATGATGCTAGGGATGATGAAAATCGAAACAAGTGATATGAAAATCGGTATGGTGTTATTCAAACATAACAGTATCAGGTTATGATTAGCTTCAGAATCATTAACTATTTTGTTATTCAACCATATAGAATAGAAACTGCTATGCCAGAGGATCACACATAATAAAACAGGGGCCAGCCATGCCAGTAAAATGATGACTTTTATGATTGTTAAATATGTGTATTGACAACTTAAGATAATTTGATGTTAGGTAGAAAGGAAAAAAAATCAAATAAAATATAATATAATATGATAATAATACTGTATAATTAAACTTCCCCAGACCATTTCACTTATTTCCAGATATGTTTTATTTCACAATTATTTAGTATTTTCTTATTTTTACTAATTATTTTAGATTTTTTGTCAACCACTAATTACTTTAGTATAACTCAATAATAATAATTTAGATACACGATTATCTAATATCAGTTAATTTACATTAGACTTCTTGTAAAATGTGACAATTTACTGTTTTTATATAGTATTCCAAATAAACATTCTCTCCAATCTAATAATTGTTGAATAATGAGATTTTCTGAAAAAAATAGCTTTAATATAGGACCAAATCAGACAATCTAATTCATATAAATTATTAAATAAAGTTGCAAAATGTGCTGAAATGTAAACTAATTTATATTTTGTCGGCAAATCAATCTAATTTAAAATAAAGAATATGCAAAAAATAAAAATCAATGGAAACTTTTAATATTTTTAAAACCAAAAAAATTATCAACACACTAATCACATGATTTTGATATTGTTCTATATTAAATTAGATTAAGTTATATGCTTAAAAAATAAATAAAAATGGAACATTCATTGAACGAACGTGAATAGAGACATTCTCTTATCGTTTTCAACTTTCGTTACTCCCCAAAAACCTAGAATCATCCCCCCAACCTTCGGCAGATCTCCAGCGATTCCAAACCCGACCCATCTAAATTCGAACCATTCCGAATCGACCCGTCAACCCAAGATCCAACCTTTTCCGATGAATCCCCCGATCCCAATCCCAGCTTCCTCCTCCTCTCCGGCGATGGACGCTTCGCCGCTTCTAACCCGCGGCAGGCGCAGCAGCATCCCTCGCCCCTCCCAGCCCCTCCGAGGCGCGGCGTCGAGGCTTCTCCGCCGCGCCAGCAACCGCCGGATGATGCTCCGCGAGCCTTCCGTCAGAGTCCGCGAGGTGGCGGCTGAGCAGCTCGAGGAGAGGCAGAGTCAGTGGGCTTACTCCAAGCCCATCACTGCCCTCGACATACTCTGGAACCTCGCGTTTGTGATTGTGTCGATCGCGGTTCTAGGGTTTAGTCCTGAAGAGCATCCTGATGTTCCTCTGAGGCTGTGGATCGTTGGGTATAGTCTCCAGTGTTTGTTTCACGTTGGTTGTGTGATTGCTGAGTATAGACGACGAAGACGCCAAGCTAGTCCTCGGAGTGAAGAAGAAGAGTCTTCGAATCACGGGTCTTTAAGCGGAAGCGAAGACGAATCTGATGGTTATGGCATTGAAGACGGTGATGATGATCATCGAGCTAGGTAAAGTTTCAATCTTTAAGATTGTATACTAATGTTGAAGTGAATGTACTCTTTACTCTGTTTTGTGCTCTGTTTTGTACTGTTTACTCTGTTTCATTGATGTGTACTCTGTTAACTCTGTTTCAGTTTCGCCAAGCACCTTGAGTCTGCGAATACGATGTTCTCTTTTGTGTGGTGGATCATTGGGTTTTACTGGGTCACTGGTGATACCGAGGCACTGGCTCAGTCTTCGCCTCGTCTCTACTGGTTTGTAGCTTGAGAATAACAAATCTTTGGTGTTTATCTTCTTTAAAGATTGTTTCTTTGGTTAAATAGATTTGTGCTTTTGCAGGCTGTGTGTTGCATTCCTTGCGTTTGATGTTATCTTTGTTGTCATTTGCGTTGCGGTTGCTAGTCTAATCGGTATTGCTGTTTGTTGCTGCTTGCCTTGCATCATCGCCATCTTGTACGCATTGGCAGATCAGGTATAAAAAAACACACACACACAAAAGATCAATCTTGATGCGTTGTAATAAGAAAAGCTACTTCTTAACTCTGTTTGGTTTTGAAATGTCTTTCGTTGTTATTGATAATTGCAGGAAGGTGCGCCTGATGAAGAGATAGAGAGGCTTTCGAAATTCAAGTTTCTCACGGTAAAGGATTCTGAGAAAGTGAATGGTGAGGTTCAAGAAACTCAAGGTGGGATAATGACTGAGCTAGGTGTTGATTCTCAAACCGAACGTGTGATATCTAGCGATGATGCTGTAAGTAAACCAAAATCAAAATCTCTTTTTTGGATATATATAGAGATATACTGAAATGATTTGAGCAATATTTTGCAGGAATGTAGCATATGTCTGTGTGCTTATGAAGATGGAGCAGAGCTTAGGGAACTTCCTTGTAGACACCACTTCCACAGCTTATGTGTAGACAAATGGCTAAGGATCAACGCAACATGCCCTCTCTGCAAGTTCAACATCCTCAAAAATGAACATAGTGGCATTGAACAAGTGTGAGGAGAAAGAAGAATCATTTCTCTCTTGAGTTGATGTATGCGAATGTGGTGAGCTGCTCATCATCATCAGTCACTACCTTATAACCTCGTTTATTATTTGACTACTATAGAGGGAAGAACAAGAGAAGACCGTAAGATTTGTTTTTGAAAACAAAAGCTGCAGTTTTTGTCATTGTTTATTTTCTTTCTTTACATAATTTTGTAAATGCAATAAGTATATTAGTTCGTTCGAGAGATACTAAACTTGAGCGAGTCAGACAAATCTTCTGAGCTTTATTAGTTTACGGTGGTAAGAACTATTTGACCAACCAGATTAGATTGACGATGATTGTGAGAGGTCGTTGTTGGTGAGCTGGTTACAGAGACGTAATCATAACGTTCTATAGATTATTATTTAACTCGGTTTCAATATAGTAACCATAATTAACGAGAGAAGCGTGTGGATTAGGCTAAGGCTTTTATAATCAGAACGCAATTTCAGCAAGTGGACCAGAACAAAGAGTCGGCCCTGCGGCGCCCACAAACTTTTACCAAAACTAGCAAAAATAAAAAACGAATAAAGCAGATCGTTCTTGATTTTCAAGTAGATGGTCCTGGTGAACCTCGATCATCAGAGATGCATTTATCATCACAGGCTCACAGCAGCGTCTGACTTCCCGTGGAGATAACTTAATTAACCGGCCACCACATTACATCCGTGGAAGTCTTATCTATTACACCAGTGGACAAGTCTTTTGTTGTTGTCTACTCTATCATGTCACAATAATAACTTTAATGTCAACTTTGTTTGGTCAGCTGTAACACTTTATATAAAGTATTGTGCGTGGGTTATACGTGGTTACCCAAAAAAAAAGAATTTGTTAATTTAAAAATTGTAAATCATTCATTAAAAATGTCATTTATCTACCAAAATCATATTGTTTGTATGGATAAATATCATAGACTATGACTTGCAGTGAGAAAAAACATTCTCAAATGCTTAAGAAATTGTAACATAATTTAAAAATTGACACTTGTAGTAAAATATACTCCAATTTATTCATATACTATTTATTTATTTTTTTAACTACACACGCCACGAATCACCGCAGAAAACGTTTTTATTATTATTTAAAGCTCTGTTGCAAGTGTTTCTAACTTTTCGTCTAACACCACATGAGGAGCACTGAGGAGCACGTATAGAGTATATAACAAGTTTGACTTTAGTTTTGAACCTTGTAATCCTTTTTATTTCCAAACATCAAATGAGTTCTTTTGTATAGTAACAAAAAAAAATATTATAACACGTCTTTGTGCAGCTAGCACTCAGCCAAACACACCAAAAAAATTACGTTGGCCGTTGAAGCACACACCAAACAGGAACTCCAGTAACAATCCGACCACCATATCCATCAATAGACGGAGGCTCCGAGCTCAGTCTCCACAGACCCGTCTCCGCCGCTTGCGACGAACATGCTCCATTGGAAGAAGGCTTGAACTCATCTGTGGAATAAGGTTTAACCATGATTGAAACATTCACGATTCCACACTTATCCCCATACTCATCTCTTAACCTATAGCTCAAGAAATTCAAATGACCTTCAGGTGAATACCTTCCCATGAAGTCTGACGTTGGGATCTTAGCTTCTCCTATCTTCTTCTCACGTCCAGAACTTGTACGATACCACACCTCGATGTATATGAACTGTACAGTCCCGCTCACGGGCATCTCCAACTTGAAGTTCCACGTCGGACGGCTTCCTCTCGATACGTCAAGATGCGACGGTCGAGACTTCTCACCGATTCTTGCGACGGCGAATGTCTTTTTCTTTAAGAGTTTCCGGTTTAACTTAAGCCCTTCTGCGGATCTTATGTCAATCTCAAGTGTCTTTGTCATTGTTGTATACAAACGAGGATGATCAATTCTACGTATATATATCATAAGTTGTATTTGTGTTGGTATGTACATATGTATTGATCTAATCATTTCAACAGAAGTAACGTGCTGTTGTTATATATAGAGGAGACAGTATCATTGATGATCTTTAAATATCAACGTGATCGACGAAAGTGATTGGGAAGTTCGGGGTGAACTAGCCAGGATTCTTCCTTCTTTATTTCCCGTATTATATAATGGATTAAAAAAGATATCGACAAAAAAAAATTGGAAAACATTGAAGACTTTTAAATTTTGTTATGTTTCTTTGCTTTCTAAAAAAAATCAAATTATATAATAAAATAAAATATATTCTTGAGACGTATAGAAGTATTTTTTTTTTTCTATTTAATCCATCCATAAATATTTCTAATCGTTTTTAATGTACTATAAAGTAAACTTTTTATATATATATAGTGAGTTAGTAGTCACTTAAGAATTGGTTGGTTTTTTAAATCAACTTTTGTTTTGCTGCTGGTTCAGTTGCAATTTTTTAATTTAGTTTTAGCCTGCAAACATATATAATTGTTAATATTTACTTTAATGTAATTAACTAAAACTTCAAATAGTGATAGATAGCAAAATGGATAAGATGATTTATTGAATTATGTTAAACAGAACGAGTTTTTTATAGTAGTTTTTACACATGTTTAAAAAGATACAAAAAATTGGTTTAAATCTATCTGTTTGTAGTTACAATTTTCTGTAACTATAAGCTAATAATAATTTAATAAACTCAATTATTATTATTTCATTCATATATTATTAAGTAATGCAAATATTTAACTTCAAAAACCTAAGTAAATCGATATTTTTCTAAAAGGCTTTGTTAATTTGAAATGAAAGGAACATACGTAATAAGTCCGGTATTGCCGTGAGAGAAATGGTAAGACAGATCGGTTAAAGTAAGAGCGAAATTGCCTTACGCGGCCCTTATCACGTCGGTAAGTACTAAGTAGTGACCACTCTGAAACCAACATGTTATATAAAAATTATACGTGCATATATTAAATTTATTTTCCAAATCTCTATATAACTTTACGAGTATTTATTTGTAGCATAGTCTCACCCAGGACAGATCCTGAGGTTTTTGGAGCTATAAATGAGTACATGGAGAATTTTAAAATTTTGGGGAACCTAAATTTTTTCTTATAAATTTAGGGTTTATATTCATATAATTTTTTTCAAAAATTTTAAGCGCTTAAAGCGAATGTTTCGTTAAGTTTGGTCAGCTGGTTGTGATCTCACCCCGAAATTTTCTTTTTATTATGAGGAACAGTATTTCCTGAATATACAACAACAACGGCATGAAATATCTAGCCGACTCCAGCTGCGTGAGAAATGCGGCGGTTAAATAAAGTGCGTTCAAACAGCTATGAAACAAGTGTAAGAAAGGAAAGTACTCGTATATTTCTCAAATTCAACTCGTCTCAACTAAAACTAATCATTATTTAATATGTAATGGGCTCGCATTTCAATGTAGACTAGAGCGGTCGGACGAGTATTTATTTTCATTTTTTATATAAATAAATATTATTTAAATGCTTGTCAGTTTATATTTTTAAATATTTACATATTTCTAAATTTTTATAAACACAACAGTCGAATAGTTTATGTGCTGTAAAAATAGTATTTCATGTTTGTTATTAATCTTTTGAAAAAAATATTATTGACCTATTGATAGTTTGAATAATATTTCTTGTAACATGAAATTATTTGCCAAATGTAAAAAAAAAATTAAATATTTTGATCAAATATGGATAATATGGTAAGATTTAGATACATTAGAAAAAAATGTATTTGGTTATAAACATTAAACATTGATTACAAATAATTAAAATATATTTAAATTTCAGTATTAATTTTTTTTGTTGAAAATAATTAATAGCAACCAAAATAGTTAAAAATATACTTTAAAAATTCTTGAAAAATATATAATCTTAGGTGAAATTTAATTATATTAAAATAATATTGAGTTACAAATATTTCATCTTGTTTTATAAGTAGTTTAAAATATTTAAAATCTTAGCATATATAGATTTTATTATTCAAAATAATTAATGATAAGTTAAACATATAGTTTAGGAATATTCAAAATAATTGTTTAATGTCGAATTTTAAACTTGAATTTCGTTCAAAATAATTAATCGTAACATTATCCAATTTTAATATTGTTAAAATAAATTTTAAATAAGAATATTCCTAAAAATCAGCTAATTTATTTTAGGAAATATATTAAATACAAAATTAAGTTAAACTGATTTAGTAAACTGTTTAATAAATAGAAATAGACAATAATTTTTTAAATATAAGGTCATTTAATGATTCATTTAATTACTTCATTGGCATACCATTGTAAATAATACTGAAAATTAAGGGGTAATTTATAAGTGTACTTCATTTTTAATAATAGAGATGCTTTTTTTCTCGCACCTCTAACTAGCTCGAGATTTCCTAGCATGTACAGTATGTACTTCCTGTTGGATAGACTATAGAATAAGCTAAAACTATGGTACCTATTGTTTGAAATGTCGCATTCTGGTATAGATTTCACTTTTCTACGGTCTTGTATTCGTTTCTTTTCTTTTTGATAAATCGAGACACAGTCAAATTGTTTTTTTTTTTTTTTTTGAAAAAAACACAGTCAAATTGTTAGTGTTAAAAAGATTATAAAATTGATATTTCTCAAGAAAAAGAAAGGTTTCTAAATTTGAAATATTGTCCCGAATTGGTCAAAGTTTGTAGAGGTCTAGTGGATGAAGAAGGTGTACCAATACGATTGTGCTTCGGCCTGTGTAAAAAATTATTTTGTAAAATATATTTTTGCGTGATATATAAAATAAACATTAAAATGAGTAAATTTACATATTTTATAAAAAACTAAACTGAATTAACAATTTTTATAACACAAAACTTAAGAAAAAATTTTATAGTTGTCATAAATGTTTTCTCTTCCTTTTACTAATACTTTTATGTAAGTAATAATGTGAATAGAATTTGTCAAATCTTTTGTTAAAATGATAATTATATAATTTTATACATTTAAAATTTAAATATACTAAAGATATACATGTATTTACATATTGTTGGATCGGATCGGATATCCGCTTCCTAAAATTCTAATATTTGTGATTTTCTTCGATTTTAACGAATATTTATTTTTAGTACTTGTTTTGGTTCGAAAATTTATGGATATCCGGAATTTTCGAATCAAATCGAAACAACTAACGAATCGAATCAAATTTAACAGATAAAATATCCAGCTCTAATTGTGCTTGTACTCTATGACGATGAAATGGTCCTTTTGTATCGCTTTTATATTTTCCACATAAAATATCATTTTTAGAATATTAACATAGACTTTGTTAATGTCATGAATTTTCATAATGATATCATATTATATAGTATAAGATCTTGAAAAGTTATATTGCTCCAGTCTTGATATATATATTTTACTATTAGTTTAGGACTGACAGATTCAAGATAATGAACATCAGATTTCTTTTCTCAGTGTTAGAATAATCAACAAATGAGAATTTTTTTTTCTGCAAAAACCGTGGAAACTCATCTTAGTTTTAACCTATTGCACAAAATCGTTCTACTCATTTGAAAAAAGAAAATCTAACGCCCTATCTGCTATATGGAAAGAGAGGAATGGGAGAAGGCATGGAGAAAGCTCCAACAACCCTGCAATTCTGATCAAAGGCGTAGACAAAGCTGTATGAAATGGCATCTCCAGCTTACGTATCACGGAAGTCAGCAAGTATACTAAAACCACGGAAACATGGTTTTTAGTTAGATAAAAGATTATATCTCTTCTATTTCTTTTAAGAAAACTCTAAGCCATCAACTTTATGTTGCAATCGTTGTAAAAATTAATTTTTCTTGAATATATTTAACTTTCATTCAGAAAAAAAAAATCTAAATGGAAAGAAAAAAAAATCTAAATGGAAACTATAGAAAGTTCTGCTTTTTTTTTTTTTTGATCAAAGAAAGTTCTGCTCTAAGATTTAAATATTAGTTAGAAACGAAAATAGGTCTAGATAACTGCTTTCGTATTCTAGTTGATGATGGAGACGAAGAGTCGAAGACTCGTGTAAAATTATGTTTGCATGAGTCGTAGACCGAGCGTGTGCCGTATAATATGTGCCCTTCTTGACCGGATGTATACTTTGTGTCATCCCCTTGATCCATCCTTTGATTATGGGACAAAAACTCAAAACTCGCACAATTTTAAAAAGACTACACACTTATATAAATATTTAATTATGTCCCCTACCGAGAATCAATAACTTTCAAACGCAAACACACAAAAGACCTACTAGACATATCATATACATAGTTTCTGTTTCTGAAATATGTATGCGCTTTATATAAGCATTTTACGAAAATGCCAAAAAGGCACTCTAGAGTCATTTTATACAACTATTATATCGAGTGTTGCGGGACTTTCGACTTCTCTCACGTACTGGAATTTCACTTCGGCACATAATCATTTATTAACTAGCTTGTAACTTGGTTTTCTTTTAATTTATCATGTTAGTTGATCCGGTTGGTCTCTCAGGAAAAATACACTTAATGCTACAAAGTAAATTATATATCACCACACTGCCTGATTTAAGTTTAAAATGGTATTTCGGCTAATACTAAGATGCAGGTTTATCTTCTGTTATTAGAACTAGAGCCGCTGTCCGCGCTACGCGCGGATAATGTGTTTACATATTATTTTTGATCAATTAATAGGTCAGAAAATAATTGCTCTATATTTTTATATTTTTGTGTGTTTTAAAACAGTTAATTAAATTTAGAACTAATGAATTAGAAAATGTCTAGAACACTAAAAAGATGTAGATAGATTGATTTTTTAAAGGTATTTATTATTGTTTTTTGAATGTGAGATTAGTATTCAATACTAATATATTTTTAATTAGTTTCTGAGTGGATTAATGTGACTCATCTTAGCTAAAGTAAAAACAATAATTTATTCTGAATGTTGAGGTGAATAGTAATTTTCTGTATTGTTTAAAAAATCAATTGCAAAAATCTTACTGAATACTGAAAATTATTTTACATTCACTTCTGTATATGTTTGGTTTAGCGATTGTTGTAAAATAATTTATATTTACTTTTATATGCTTTGAAATTGTCTAAAATTATTGTTTGTACATTTCATATGAAGAAATGTACAAAAGTTACATGTGAGATATTTCATGAGTAAAACATCTTTTTGTAATTATTTTATTTAAATTTTCGTGTGTACTTCTTGAAAAGCAAGCCTATGACGAATTATCTTTTTATATTTAGTTTTTTTTGTGGAAATTTTTTTCTATGATGTGTATTTTCCTAATAACACTTGGATGGATTTTTAAAATAAAATAAATTTTTTGGAAATTTAAATAAGTGAATACAAATTTATTTATAAGATTATCTAATAGGAATGTGTTTGTAAGTGGCTAGACATAAAATTTGATTGTAAGATTCTATCATAACATGTATGAATGTCTTTTGGGTATGCTTTATTAGTAGAATTACTGTGGTTTATTGGGTGATTTGAATGATACGTGAATACAATGTTAGAATGTGTTATTAACCATTTGTACAAAAAACACTATAATATGCATGATATATCAAAGATTTCATTTCAGATATTTGTAAAAATATAATTAATAATTTATTTTTTTTAATTGGATAGATTTATTGTTTATTACTTAGATTCAATTTTTTTGTAGCAAAATAAAAACACTCAACTTGGTTCAAACTTATTCACGTACATATTGAAGTAATATATTTTATGTGTTTATTTCCTATTTATTTTGCAATTTTTTAATCCTTAATGTTTTATTTTATTCTTACTTTTTTGTATACTGATATTATATATCAATGTTTATTCATTTTATTTATTAATTTATTACTATTTCATAGTTATATAGTAAATTTATGAATATTTTATGTTTTATTTAACTGCATCTTCAAAGATTAGTTCCTTATACTGCTTTAACACTAATTTGTTGCTTTTTTTTTATAATTTATCTACATAAGTATAATAGATCTAACAGGTAAGAAATGTGTACATTTAGAATTGGACATGAGATTGAAAACAATGACATTATCTTGGCCAAATTAATATTTTAAGAGAGTAATATATTTATTACGTGACATCTTCTCCAAAAATATTTTAACTGTACTGGTCGTTCTTATATATTTTAAATTGTTAAATATATCTTTTTGATGTGTATGTAAATTCTTACTTTTTACAATTTTTTTCTCAGTTTTTTTTTTCATTCTAAATTTAGAATTGTCTTTATTTCAAAGTACTATTTTGCTGTTGTTATGCTTTATTTATTGTGTATGAAAAACAAATTATTTAAACCATAGCAAATTTGTTTATTTTGTTGTCGACAAAAATAAAATAAAAATGTTGCTATTATTTGAAACCAAAAATGCGTAAGATGATTAATATGAGAAATATGAGGAATTAATAACGTAGTTATTCTTTCATAGTATAGGTGTGTATCTTTGAATCATTTACTTGAAAATGGCTAAAAATATCATTATAAATATGTGCATGAAAAAAGTTCTCCATTGCGCAGTTAATAATTTTGATTAGGTTTACGTGGTGAGGAAATGTCAGCAGCTTATGTAATATCAGTTTACGGCATACTGACCCTTCTTCGTGTTTTCATTCAGAGATCATATTAGAGAGCCATTTATCTTCACACCTTCAACCTTATCGAAACAAAACAAAAAATAATTGTGAGAATCCCAAATATTTGATTAAATGAATCGACATCAAAACTCAAAGGGGTTATCAACACCATTGAAGAAAAAAAGAATTTGATCATCAACATAACTTTAGATTCAAAATCCTAATTCGGGTTCGGGTGGACCTAAAGAGACTTTCCGGTGGAGACACGAGACTTTTGGTTGGATGTTATTGCATGAGCTTTCGATTCTTCGCTGGAGATTTTCGGGTTTGCTTGCAAGTAAGTTTAGACGAAGCAGTTGAGCAATCTATATATGAGCATAAAGAGAGGGAGGTGAAACGAAACTACATAGAAGAAATCTAAGAGCACCATTGATTGATCAAAGAAAGCTCACCGTAACGGACATCACCGAGAACCAAGTTGGTGAAGACGAAGTGGGACGCGATCGATGCGTCAGATAGTTCTCTTCTCTTTGTAGTTTATATGAAGTGGTCAAATAACTTCTCCTTGATTGGCTAATTTAATTATCCTACGTGGCATAGCTTAGAGGGGTTTATTAAGCCATTTTATTATAGTATAGATATAGATATACCAAGTAGATCTACATAGACTAAAATTAAAAACCAGACAATTACTGTAACTTTATTTCCATAAGAAATCAAATTTAGGATAGATGAATTTATACCATACTTCAAATCTTTTACCATTATGTTACCGCTACTATTTTTGATAAGTATGTAAATTTCATTACCAAAACTAAAATACATTTAAAACTTGAAGATCAAGCCATATGCATCTAGGAGTAGGACTAGCTAATTAAAGCAAGACTCTTAGAAAACCCCAAAAAAGGAACAAAAAAAACTTTCACAAAGAAACAAAGTTTAATCATCCCCATACGAGAGATACATTTAAAACTAGAAGATCAAGCCATATGCATCTAGGATTAGCTAATTAAAGCAAGACTCTTAGAAAACCCCAAAAAAGAAACAAAAAAAAAACTTTCACAAAGAAATAAAGTTTATTCATCTCTTAAGATGTGATTTAGCTAAAACATGAAACCAAAACTCAAATGTCAATGCAGTAGTCCAAATGTCAAAGTTTGTCGAAGTCCTTTGGGATGAGCTTTGGTCCTAAGCTCATTCTTTGGCTGATTTCTCTAACGTTTGTGGCTCTTTGTGCAGGTTTTGACATCGAAATTTAGCCTTGAACTCCAAAGAACTTCGAAGGGGTGCAAGTGCAACGGTAGGGGGTAACTATGTCCTGCTCTGGCTACCACTACTTAGTTGCTTATGATTTATTTTTCCTATTTTTTTATGTTTCTTTTAAGCTTTTGGTAACATTGTATATCTTTTTAAGATCCAGTTATGAATGATGTAGAAAATATATATTAAAGTTGTTTCAAATTAAAGTTCAAAAAAGAGTTGTTTCAAATTTCCATTTTCTGCGTCAAGATCTCAATCACTCTGTAACAATAGAAACGTGCAAATAGTCTTCTCGTAACATGAAAAGCTACAATTTTATGTCCATTCGATTTGGAGGAAGAACAACTTAACGTCCCACAACACCCGTGAGCCACACAGTACTTATCACGATCATATATATTCATATATTATGATCATTATATATATATATATATATATATATATATATATATATATATATTATGTTATATTATATGAATAGAAGTACGTTTGTATCTGAAACAAATATGTGTGTTCTAGTTAGTGACATACTGATATCAAATTTAAGATAGTTTGGCCATGGTATTTAAAACCTTTTGTTGTTATTTCCCAACTTTCTATTGTGGTACATGGCCATGTTCCTTTTGGTTTGTTTTGAACATAAGGTGAATTGTCATTGTTGTGTATATCAAACTTTGCTTGAATCTTATTGCTTATGTTGGATGCATCATGCATGCGTGCATCACAGTAGGAGTTGCATGCATCACACAGCAGGAGACGACGATACGTCATTACGTAACGTTAGCCGATTTTGTGGAAAAAGCCATCGATTAATTATTAATTAAGTATTTCCTAAAACCTAATAATTTAATTAAATTAAGTATATGTGAGGTGCGTGTAATTGATTTTCGCGCTTAAGATATTTATAATTTATTTTCTACTTATTAATTTCTTGGCAAGCCCATGATGTCTAATAATTATAATCATAGTTCTTTTTTTGAATTCAGAACACCCGCAACAGTGAGATTCTGTGGAGTTTTTAGTTTTTATTTTTTTTCAGATTAAAAAAATAAAAATAAATATCAATCAATCGCAGATCATAACGTGTTATGAGAATACTGCAAATAATGTAATGATTCATTTTCATTAATCCTTATTAGGAATTTTAATTTTTAGTACGATCTATTGATTATTTAATTAAATTTTTTTTCTAAGGATTACCCTTAAAAATTCTCGTTGCAGGCGCTTATACGTGCCCTTTTTGTCTCGAATGTGGAGTTGACTCCATATATAAACAAGTCTCCCCATAAAACAAAAGTCACCCAATCGAGTTCACTTTCAAGTATTTGCGACAAGGCATTTTAGCACTGGTTTACATATACGACAGAAGGAAATTATAGGAGTAGTATGAGGATCCGAATTTGATGGCAAATCTATTTTAAAAATATAGTATATATTTAAAAATTGAAACAGTAGTGGTTCGGAGACCAATGATTCGTTAAAGACAGTGAAATAAGACAAATCCCTCTGGTTGGGTTTCTATTTAACAATTAAAGTTCAGTGGGTAACACAAGGATATGAAAAATATGAGGTTGATTATTTATTATTGATTGATTTTAAATTGAAAGTTCATAATTAAATTAAATCCTTAAACAAAAAAAAGGCTCATAATTCTTCACATGGTATCTGATCTTAGTAAATCTAAATGAATATATGACCTAAAACATGCTAGAATGTCTCATTTCAAGAAAGAAAAAAAACAATTCAACACTAATATATCAAAATAATATATGTTTTAGAATTTTCACACTTTAATAAATATATTAAAACTTAACTATAAATCCATAGTTTTTTTTGTAATTTTATATTTCTTATAATTTTAAACCAACAGGATTGAAAAAATACAATTAATGTTTTTAAACTTCACAATTTTTTATTATTAGTTAACAAAAATTGTGTATAATATATAAAAATATATTTTTTTAAAATATTTTTTCTTCGGCGCTGTGAGAGGGCTTTTGCTGACCCCGTCATATCCAAAATCCAGCTCTGACGTGAAAGGTTTGTTGGTGAGTGAATCTGTTCCGGGTCATAGTCTTCGCAGAGGACGTCGATAGATTCGTCGAAGCTGAGAGGGTTTTGCGACGCGGTGCCTCTAGCGACTGTGCCGTCGCTTCATCCTCCCCATCACTGAAGCAGTCTCCACTCCCAACACCTGAAGCTTCTCGCAGGACTGGAAGAAAATGTCGCTTTTTGCCACTACCTTCAAAGGCTATCCGGGTACGCGTTGTCTGAGCTAGAGGTCTCAGAACCTCGGACTGAATGCCATAGGGTCATCTCTGTCACTCCGTTGAGTCAAGATTAGGCGATTAACTACTGAGTGATGCATTAACTTAGCTCCTCTCCCTTCCTTTGTTGTTGGCATTAGTGTTTCTTCGTTTCCTTGGATCTTCGGGTAACACTTTGCAGTTGGAGGAGGTAGGAAGACTCGGGAGGTGGTGATGCTGCCCCTTTCTCTGTACCGACTTAGAGGACAAGTGCGGTAGAGTTTCTTGAGCACTATTAATCACCTGTAGTGTGTGTTGTCCAGTCTATTGTTGAATCTTAAGTTTAGTTCTTTCCCATGAGCTTGAGGACAGTCTTTGAGCGGGATTGTTTCTGTCTCTCGGAGTAAAGCACATTGTGCATGCATCTGTTGAATCTGCGTCCTACTAGTGCTGTGTTCCTTGAGTTCTAGTTTCTCAGGTCTCTCCTTTCAAACCTGTCATGGCTAAACCATCCATCTGGCTACTACAAGTTTGTATCAGTACCTGAAGTCATGTTGGCTCCAAAGCAGAACGGTTTCGAGTTTGGTTGATTTCTGCTTCCATGTTTTTACTTTTTTGCCTTGGAAGTATGCTTTAGAGGATTTATAGTTTGTTGATGACATCTTGTAACCTCAAAAGTTCATTTCTGAAATGAAAATTACAAATTAGCAAAAAAAAAATCCTAATTCTGAATTTAAATACAATAATTCATCACATGTTCTAATTTTTTTATGTTAACCACAATTTTCCACCATATTACTTTGCCAGTGTAGCTTATTCTAGTGATTCAGCTGGCACGCCATTTTCTCGAATTGAAAGAAAGAAATAAATAGATTACCAGAAATATGCTAATTATATATATTCATGATGAAGTGATATATATGTCAGCATTTTTTTCATTTTATAACTTATAATCTGGTATATTCCTCCACATGAATCTCACCGGTTAGAGCCTAGTCACTAGTTACTTCGTGATCTTCTCACATTTTATAGAAATAAATTTGGATGAATGAATTTATTAGTGATTTTTGGAAGAAACTTGCGACTGACGTTGCATATATATCCGAAGTTGACCTAATAATTACCTAACGGAAAGTCTTTTTGTATTAATCCTTAATTTCCATGAACTTCTTCCACATCTGATCTACTCTATTTTGCAATTTTCTTTTGCATCCCGGTCAGATAATGCGCAGCCATGTGTGCGTTGCGTTTCTACGCACTACTCCGTGACGTCATGATACGTCTTACCTATTACCTATCGTCTTTCACTAAACGAAATATGATTTAATACACAACTTGCACATAGATTATTGAGTTTAGCGGAAGTATTATACGCAGCGATTTGGAATGAATTTAATCCAAAAAAATCAGAGGATAGTTGCGAAGGTTACTTCACAACTTGGTCTGACTGTCTTCACGCCAATGATTTTGGAGCCAGAATTAAGATTAGGGTTGTTGAAAGTTTGGTTTATGTGGTTCTCTCTCTCTCCCTCGCTGATAAGCCCGTTGAAACAGTAAAAATAGGATAAGATAGTCCCAAGCTAGAGATTCTCTGCGAATCCGAAACAAGGGGAACCAAAGTCTAGAAGAAGATCACTGAGGAAGAAGGATCGACTCAAAGAACAAGGATTAAAAGATGGATGTTTAGATGATGATGATTTCAGAGAGATTATGATTTAAGAAGATCGTTTAATTGTTTGATTGATTGATTCCCGTAGAAGGGCAAAGCATACATATAAGTGTTTGTACTAAACCGAAACAGATAAACCGAAATTGCATAAATAAAATCTCTAAACCGGAATTAACCATAATTCCTGTCACACCCGTGAAAACCCTGATGTTTGTTAATTGTATCATCACTCAAGAGCGATTACAATACTACCGAAATATTATCAAGGACTATATACAGTAGTATGAACCGATGGACTTGTTGAGCGCAATCACAAACCAACAGACTATATAGTATATTAGTATGTACTCTCTTATTGCGCGGTCCATTGCATTATTTCATTTACGAACATTTATACTGAGAACAGATACACTTTGCTTTTGATTTCGTCACTCTAACAACCAGAACGACTCTCACTGCAGTTAATAAGAAATAAAAACGAGTTAAGAAAAATACAGTATATTTAAATGATACGTGGTTTTATATCAAAAGTTGCGTAACTAGAGTTTTCCAGCGAGCATAAATGCCTTGTAAGCAACATCCTTGACTTCTTTCTGATCACCCCAAGCTTCCTTAAACTCATTAATCATCGAAGGTTTTAAAAGCTCTGCTCCTTGCTCCTTAGCCTTCACTAGAGGCTGCCATGATTTAAAAAATCCTAAATACCCATCAAGCGAAAGCTTATGTGGAATCTCGAGAGCTTTAGGTCTTCCTTGAGTCCCAAGTCTTATATTTTTAAAAGGAAACTCTATCGCTTTATAACCATCAAACGCCAGATTCATAGTCGGGGTTCTGTACGGTTTTGTTGAATCCACAAGACGTTTCATAATGGAATCAACCTTTGGGGTGACCACGAGGTCGTTGTAGACCCAAACCGCGATTATACCACCTTCTTTACGAAGAACACGCCTCACTATGGCATAGAATCTCTTAAGGTCGAAATAGTGGAGAGATTGAGCGGCTACAATGAGATCTATGGAGTTGTCTCCACCGAGTTTAGCCACAAGCTCATCGTCTGACATTGATGCTGGAGTGTGAAGGTATGTGACTTTTGGGTGCGGCTTTGCAAGACTGATTTGTTTTTCGTTTATATCAGTTGCAACCACTTTTTGGTAGTAATCAGCGACCTATTTAATTACACATATATGATTGAGATCACGACCAGTTCGTAAAAATTAAACGATTCTCTAATACTTTGAAGGAAATGATGTGGCAAAAAGGCTGCGAAATTTTCTTTTTTTTTTTAAGGAGGTGTATTCAACTAAAAGTTTGAGGTGATTTGTATTAAAATGATAAATTCATTGTTATTCAAACATGAATTTTAAAAACTTAATTAAAATTCACGTTATTGAACTTGACATTTTGTAAAATACTCTGAAATCCACTGTTATTGAAAATATTTTAAGTTGTATAGTTTATAGTTATTAAGTGATTTTATGGTGTTTGGGTGAAGTTTCCTAGTTAAAAAAAAATCAAAACACAAATCATATGGTTTTAGGTGATATTATAGAGTGGTTTAACAAATATCATATAAATCTCTGCAACTTATTGAAATCATCTAAAACTCTATTAAAAATCAAATCACATCAAATGTTAATTTGAATACACCCTCTTAAACTATATTGGATTTTTTATTCTAAATTTATAGAAAAATACAACAAAAACATATAAAGTAGATGAAAAAGATAACATACACCAAGAGCAGCCTGACCGTTGCCGGTCCCGACATCCCAAGCCACCTTATGGTCGCTGGTTCGACCAGCCAACACTTTGTACCATATCGTCGGATATGTTGGCCTTGCATTCAAGTATTCATTAGCTTGCTTGTTCGTCAAAGTAGCCATTTGAGACATTTTTTTATTATTTCGTTTTTTTCTTCTTTCTCGTTGCTTTTGGTTAATAATTGCATTTCTGTTTCTTGTGTTTATATATATATATATATAGCTAGTCTCGATATTTTGGAAGGAACAAATAAATCGAATCTCATACTCCACTCAACTTGTACCTCTCGACTATCAAAATTGGGATTTAATTTTATATATTTTTTAGAGATAATGATTCCAGACAATGAAACCTGATTCTCCTTCACAATCAAATACAGAAAAATCTTTGTCAAATACATCCGTGACAACACTAATTATCTATTTGTTTTCTCGTCAAAATACGGAAACTAGCTTCTTTGTTACGATAGCTTAGAATTGAAAATCGCATTTATGCCGCAATCCACTAAAGTGAAAATGTTCTAGCAATGTGCTCTACGAATAGAATAAACGTTCGACATTGCATGATCACATAGGAATATATTAGTCACGCACCTTTTCCTTTTTTTTTTGTGCAACTGAATTGGATTAAAACTTAAAGGGTTCAATACAGATCAGGCCCAACAAGCCCAAGAGAGAGAGCAGCTTAGGCTAAAGTGTCCGCAGGCCCATTATCCTCTCTAGGGATGAAACTGAAACGACAGAAATTAAAAGAGATAGAGAGAGAAGCGATGTCCAGAAGAACTCCATGAAGTTCTTTCGATCGTCGTTTCTCATTGATTGCTCTCACAAGCTCTTGAGAATCTGATTTGATCCAGATTTTGGTGTAGCCGAGAGACAGAGCGTGGAGCAGTGAAGCTCTAACCGCTAAGCCCTCAGCCAGGAGCGAAGACGCGATGTGTTCCTTTGCTAATGATCTCCTATCGATCTCTGCTTTGGTTGGATCAGTGAAGATCCAAGCGAGGCCTGCATGCTTTGTGCTCGCTATCCAGGATGCATTCGTGAAGCAGAGAATTGTATCTCTTGGAGGAGGCGATTGACAAGATGGCGGCGGTTTAGGCTTTTGCTTGGCCTGGGGAGATTCGAGCTGTGCAAAAGTCCATTCTCTCGCTGCTGTGATTGCCCTAGTCATGGTGGATGTAGGGGATGAAGGTCTATTCTCGAACACATAGGAGTTTCTGGAGGTCCAGATTGTCCATATGATCCAAGGGAAGAGATTGATAGCAGTGCCCACCGGTGGAAGATTGATGCGATCGCGAGCTGATTGAAGCTCCTGTCCAAAGGAGATGACTCACGCACCTTTTCCTATAGGAAAGAGAAATGGAGTGTAAATTTCTTTTGACAAAACATCGCTTAGATACGTATATTACAGATAGTTATGATTAGATGTCAAGACCAATGCCAGTCACGAAGAAACAAACTCTGTGTTTTGTTTATGAATTCCTTATTTAAAACCATGGAGATTCTGTTATGGTATCATGCATGAACGTGAACACACGCAACGGCGTCGGATTAAAGCTTATTCCGAGATGAACTTTGAGTTAGGCAAAGCCCAAAATACACTTAAAGAACAACCCTTCCTAGGCCTCTTAAGCTTTTGAAGCACCAAATTCAAACCTAAATGTTAAAACTACTTAACGGTGAAATTGTGGCCCAACAGGAATCTCGGCTTCACCGACGAACGTGAATTTCGTCTTCTGTTTTGAGCCACTCACACCGACACGTATCTTAATTGGCTACGTGGCTTAATTGGCTTCCACATTTTTATTGCATGCCAAGAAGAAAGAGGCATTCAAACTGTTTGTCTGAAACTCTGCGAGACAAAAAGTTCGAAGATGACGGAGGAAACACCAAGGTATGTCTCCATCATCATCCCGTTAGTTCTTGATCTCATCTGTGATCTTAGTGGTTTATCAGATCGTTTCTTCTTCTTGGAGGGTTTTGTAGATATGCTGTAGTTACTGGAGCAAACAGAGGAATTGGGTTGGAGATCTGCAGACAGTTGGCGAGCAATGGGATTAGAGTTGTTTTGACCTCTAGAGATGAGAAGAGAGGACTTGAAGCTGTTGAGACACTGAGGCAAGAGACTGGAGTTTCTGATCAAACCCTTGTCTTTCATCAGCTTGATGTCACTGATCCTGCTAGTGTCACATCTCTTGCCGAGTTTGTAAAAACCCAATTTGGAAAACTCGATATCTTGGTATGATTAAGCTAGTGATTTTTTTTTCTGATGAAGCTGTTAGCTATTTTTTTTTGAATTGAATATTAAATTGAACTCAAAAAAAAAAGACTGTACATCGAATGTTTTCTAAAAGCAAAATTGCAACATCAGAGATTTAAACTTTCTAAGGCTTGTATAAGACCAACTTCCATCTTCTAGCTTTGCTGATCTCTTGTAGAAAACCAATATGCCATACCCTCACTATACTCCTTGTCACCTCTTTTTTGATTAAGCTGTTAGCTAGACTTGTGAACAAATGAGAATTAATCTTGAAGAAGGCAAAGAAACTTAAAAGATCAAACTATTAAAGCAAAATTGTTTTGAAGTTTGTATATATTGACTATGTGAATTAGTTATTTACAACTTTCGATCCACATTTATACTACAGTATAACCTCTATAAATTAATAATCTATAAATTAATATCTCTATAAATTAATATAATTTCACAGTCCCAAATTAAATTTTTGGTTCAATTAGTATCTCGATAAATTAATAATCTCTATAAATTAATAAAAAAATAGAGTCCCGACATTATTAATTTATAGAGGTTTTACTGTATTTCGAAAACCTTAGTATAACCTCTATAAATTAATAATCTATAAATTAATATCTCTATAAATTAATATAATTTCACAGTCCCAAATCGAGTTTTTGATTCAATTAGTATCTCGATAAATTAATAATCTCTATAAATTAATAAAAAATTAGAGTCCCGACATTATTAATTTATAGAGATTTTACTGTATTCTGTTTTCTCTTAAGAAAAGAATGTGGCATTTCACTCCATAATTAACAGTATAGCATTTTTATGTAACGTTGAGTAATCTTTGATTGCTTTTACAGATAAATAATGCTGGAGTTGGTGGTGTTATCACTGATGTTGATACTCTAGTAGCTGGAGCAGGGAAAGTAAGTATGTTTATGTAAAATACTATTGGTGAATGTTTTTCATAGTATAATACTTTCTTCTTGATTCCACATGGCACTATGGCAGGTAGGTTTCAACTGGGAAGAAACTATCACAGAGGACTATGAGCTAGCTGAAGAATGCTTCAAGATTAATTACTATGGACCAAAGAGAATGTGCGAGTCGTTTATTCCGCTCTTGGAGTTATCTGATTCTCCTAGAATCGTCAATGTATCATCCTTCATGGGTCAACTAAAGGTACGTATCAAAACATTCAAGAAAGCTTGAGATATGTTGGTAGATAAACTCTATTTTTGACATTAATATTTACCAGAACTTATCAAACGAATGGGCAAAAGGGGTTTTGAGCGACGCAGAGAATCTAACAGAGGAGAGAATCGACCAGGTCATTAACAAACTTCTCGACGAGTTCAAAGAAGGAAAGTTTAAGTTAAAAGACTGGACCAAAGTTATGGCAGCATACGTGGTTTCCAAGGCAGGGCTGAACGGTTACACGAGGATCATCGCCAAGAAACATCCGGCGATTCGCGTGAACGCGGTTTGTCCTGGATTTGTTAAGACGGATATGAATTATAAGACTGGGGTTTTGTCTGTGGAAGAAGGAGCATCAAGTCCGGTGCGGTTGGCTTTGCTTCCACATCAAGAAACTCATTCTGGTTGTTTCTTTGACCGCAAGCAACTCTCAGAATTCTAAATTTTCTGCATGAGGAAATGTTATAAACTCTCAAAATGTAACTAATGATTGTCATATAGATTGAGCTGGCTCAGATGATATTTTGTATTTCACTGCATGTATGAAGACATTCACATAGTAGGATACAAGAACAACAATTATATGTGTGTTTAATACATTACTTATGATATACATGACCGAATGAAACATTTGTTTTTGCTCTCAAATTTTAAAGAGTATTATAGATGAGTTGAATGGTTCCCAAATTGTCAAAAGATATTTTATTAAGATTAACCTAAAAATGTTTTTTTTGGCTCATGGTCCCGCTGGCCATGTAAAATGTATAAACTGCATGTGTATAGGACCAAGATTAACTTAGGGCTCATTCTGTTCTTCACCTGCTTCAGGTGCTGCACCAGAAGTTTCCTCTTCTTCTTCTGTAGGGGTTGCTTCATTTTCGTTTTGTTCGCCTTTTTCTTCCTCAGGTGTGCGTTTGTTGTTAGCAGCGGCTAGGACATGATTGTAGTTACCTTTCTCTAGGAAAAGCTGATTGAAATGGACCTTACAATAAAGGATACCATTGAGAGCAGCATATGAAGAGTGTGTTAATGGACAACCACCGTGTGCACATCTAAAGCAAGTCTTGTGGTAAGACTCTCCTTCCATTGTTATCTTCTCTAGAGGATAAACAGTTTTCTTACAAGCTGCACATTTGTCTTGTGTTCCGCTAAAGAAGGATGATAACTTGCTTGGAGCCCTCGTCTAAATTCAAAACATAAAATCGTATTTTTGAAAAAGATAGGGGAGAAACAAAAACAGAGGAATATATAAGCATACCATTTCATTCGATTTATCGGTCTTTCCTGCTGTAAGTAATTAACATAAAGTAGCCAAGATTGTTAGCCTAATTACGACATAGGTTAAAAAGCATAGCATAAAAACAGAGGATTTTTGTAACCTGTCTGAAAATTCTTGCTGAAGTTTCCAGATTCTTTGAAGAGCTGTTCAAAATGGGGCTTGCAGTACAGAACTCCATCCATAGATGAGTAGTTGCTTATCTGATATAGAGATAAGAAACATTCTGTTTGTTTTATCCGCAGTAACAAACACAAGAATAATGGGTGTAAGAATATGATCTATACCGCGAGAGTGCCATTGCAGTGGCTGCACCTGAAGCATGACTTGTGGTAAGGCATACCTTCCAAAGTCATAAGATCCATAACGTATACAGTCTTGTCACACGCCTTGCATTTGTCTAGTGTCCCTGTAAACGCCATTGTTCTCTCTTCTTTCTTTGCTTGCAGATCAGTGGATCACCAGAGAAATCAAAAGTTCGTTTTTTTTTTTCAATCAAATGAGCTTTCTGCCTTTATTCAAAATCCAGAATTGAGTTTTTCTTCTAGTGGTTGAGATTCGAATGAGGAGAACCCTTTAAATATTTAATCATCTATGTTCTTTAATCTAATTATGGGTAGTTCATTTTTATTCATAACCTCTTATTTTATTCTGAAGCCTTGTTCAAAATCTCGCTAGGCGCTACGCGTGCGGCACACACGGGCCTAGCGATTTATTGAAAAAGCGGAATAAAATCGGGGAGTACGCGGGGTGGAATTTTTGTACTTTTATACGTATAATGTCACATTTTATACATATAATATAAAAATTTATATAATATATATTTATGAAAGACACATAATTTATACTAAAAATTATAGAGTTATAAATACATGTCTATTTGATCACAATACAAATTTACAGTACAGACAAAACTAACAAATTCTAAATAGTTAACAACAAATCGGCTATGAACATATGACTAATATATATATATATATATATATATATATATATATATATATATATATATATATATATATGTTGTTATTGGACATGACCATTGTCGTAGCTTAGTGGAATCTGACCAACATATTCACGTGTGCGACGCTAGGTTTATTGTCTCTTATTATTTTTTATTTCATTTTTTTCTTAATGGCAAAGTTGTTATTAAAATCATCTTCTTCCCCAAATCTTTTGTGGCTTGCGATTGATTTCTGAAAAAATGTAAAGATTACTTACTCGAATTCACAATGAAGATTATAGACAGTTTGGATTCTTTATTTGATTTGAGGTTGAGAATGATCAAAGTAAGGTTTTCTGCGGAAAAAATGGCCTTACACATTTAAGCGCCGATTTGCTCGATTACGCGGCTAATCTGGGACAAAATCGCTTCACCGCCTAACTACTCCGCCTACCACCATTTCGCCACGGTGACCTACCGATCAACGATTTTGCGTCCGAGTTTCCGGTAACGCGCCCGCGTTTTAGAACAAGGTTCTGAAGTATAATCAAGAGACACATGTCATTATTTTTTTTATATTTTGGTACAATAACATGTCATATTATGGTGCAAAGCTTATATATAATTAGCTTGCCGATTTTGAGATGCTATTATTTCATACAAACGCATATACAAAGATGATCAGCTTTATGCCTAAGTCCTAACCTCACAATTGCAAGACTTGGGGTTTTAACCATAGAGTATATGACCTGTACCTCTATCACTCTTAAGCATGATTTGTTGTGCGACTAAAATGGTTGACATTAGTCATAATATCTCTAGTCCCACTCCATTATTCACTCTAAAATGAAACTTCAGTAAAAAATGCTCTCTTTACTCCATTTCTTTTTATGGCGGAGTAAAAGAGCAGGTTGATATCAACCGAGGAGATTACAATATGTGGTCAATCTTGTATATATTGTAAAGTTGAACTTTATCTTGAGATTATCGGAGCCTACAGGGGTCCTTTTCTAAATTATCGAGAAAGACTCTCAATATTCAAAATCACTGATTAAACTTCTGGGCTGTTACTTAACGTAGGGGTCATACATAACGTTATTGACGAATAGGGGAGTTTCTTGAAGTAACAACGGAAAATCAAGAAACTAAAAATGTAAACTAATAGAAAGTTCAAGGGTCATTTATATAAATAATAGATAAAAAGAGAGTGAGGAAGAAAGTGTGAAAGAAGAGGAAAATCCATTGACGACCCTACAACAAGAAGAAGGACGAAGAGCGTATTCGCCACTTTCTATATTCCCTCTAACCAATTTTTCCCGAGAATTTTTTTTTGTTTCTGTTACGCTTTAACTTCTTTTTGTGAGTAAACAAAATCGTAACTCGTTTTTCTCTTCTCCTCCGTTACTTGGCTGACCGGTTTGTGCTTTCTTATTTGAACACACACTCCGATCTCTCTCTCTCTCTCTCTCTCTCTCGACGATCAGTTTAGGTATTTTTGAAGGAGCATTCTCTCATACTCTAGATTACGGCGGCTTTCTTCTATCTTGATTGAGTTTTGTGAAGAACTGTGTTGAGAGTAGATTTTAAAGGCTTGCTTTCTCTCTAGTTTTCGAGATTGTTGATGAATCACAACAGAGGAGGAAGATATCCGCCGGGACGTGGAGCGTCGCCGAATCCCGATCATCAATCGCACCGGCAGCAACCTCAAAATCAGAAGCGCGGTCAATCGCACAACCATCACCATCAGCAGCAACAATGGTCAAGACGCGCTCAGCTTCCTGGAAACGCTAATGAGGTCCAGAAGACGACGACGTGGTCTCAGCCGCGGCCCGTAGCTAGCAGCGATCCTCCTAAGTAAGTTCTCGTTTCCTTCTCCCTGCGCTGCGCTTGTGTATTACGTTACGTTTCTTGGAAACAACTGTTCAATACGAATGAAAGATTCTGTGGAGATAGGAAAAAGGTTGTTATGAATGATTTTGGTTTGCAGTTAGTGATTTGATCTGTGCTGTGATTTGATTTTATTTGATTTGAGGTGTTAATGGATTATGTGTTCGTTCTCCGTTAGTGGCCAAGATTGGAAGGCAACGCTAAAGCTCCCTCCTCCTGATACTCGTTTTCAGACTGCGGTAACGAGATTTTCCTAATGAGTCGAGAGAGAGAGAGAGAGAGTCTCTCCTTATGTGAACCTTTCTTTTCTTGTTGAAACATTATTTTTTTTTTTGTTTTGCAGGATGTGACAGCTACAAAAGGGAATGAATTCGAAGATTACTTTCTCAAAAGAGATCTGCTCAAAGGAATATACGAGAAAGGTTTCGAGAAGCCGTCTCCTATTCAAGAAGAGAGCATTCCCATTGCTTTAACCGGTTGTGATATTATTGCTAGAGCTAAAAACGGTACAGGAAAGACTGGTGCCTTCTGCATTCCCGTCCTTGAGCGAATTGATCCAAACACCAATCTTATTCAAGGTGATTCTAGTTTTAAATCTCCCTTTTTTATTCAATGTTACTATCTGATTGTGTTTGTTGTTCTATCTTTTTTGTATACAGCCATGATCCTAGTTCCGACGCGAGAGCTGGCTCTTCAAACATCACAGGTTTGCAAGGAGCTTTCCAAGTACTTGAACATCCAGGTTATGGTCACCACTGGCGGTACTAGTCTCAGAGATGATATCATCCGGTTACATCAGCCTGTTCATCTGCTCGTTGGAACTCCTGGAAGGATATTGGATCTTACCAAAAAGGGAGTTTGTGTTTTGAAAGACTGTACGATGCTTGTCATGGATGAGGTGAGCTCTCCTCATAGCTGCTTTTGCTTATATCTTGATCTTTACTTTACTGTTGTCTTCCTGACTTGTTGCTAAAATTGATCAAGTAAATAAACTGTAGGGTTTCTTCAAAAAGGAAATTTTCTAACTTTTTATGTTAGAAAATTAAAAGTTTCTAACTCCGAACACACTATCTATCTTACCAGGCCGACAAGCTTTTATCTGCAGAGTTCCAACCTTCTCTAGAAGAACTGATACAGTTTCTGCCACAAAATCGTCAGTTTTTGATGTATTCCGCTACATTTCCTGTCACTGTGAAGGCTTTTAAGGATCGACATCTCCGGAAGCCATATGTTATCAATCTCATGGATCAACTCACGCTTATGGGTGTCACACAATATTATGCTTTTGTTGAAGAGAGACAGAAGGTTCACTGCCTCAACACACTTTTCTCTAAGGTTAGATGTCTAAAACAATCTCAGTAACCATATAACTGTCTGCTATTCGATTTGGATGATCTAAACTAGTTATTGTTTTACAATTGCAGCTGCAAATAAACCAATCGATCATCTTTTGCAACTCTGTCAATCGCGTGGAACTGTTGGCCAAGAAAATTACAGAACTCGGTTATTCGTGCTTCTACATCCATGCGAAGATGGTTCAAGATCATAGGAACAGAGTGTTCCATGAGTTCCGCAATGGTGCTTGCAGAAATCTCGTTTGCACTGGTATGCATTATGTCCTTCGAGCATGTTATTTGAGCAATGATCAAGTGTACTGTGTGCATGATAATGTTTATGTCTTAATTGAAAAAAATGACCTGTGCAGATCTGTTTACTCGTGGGATTGACATTCAAGCTGTGAATGTAGTGATTAACTTTGATTTTCCTAGGACTTCTGAGTCGTATCTACACAGGGTAAGCCGAAACAAATGTTCTTTTATGATATAGCTTCTCTATTACAACCTCGTTTTCCTTATACAGTGAAATGTTCAGGTGGGCCGATCAGGACGGTTTGGACACCTTGGGCTGGCTGTGAACTTGGTAACATATGAGGACCGTTTCAAAATGTATGTTGCTCGTTCTGTACACTGTTCTTACCTTGTTTACTGTCTTTGTTTTAGTTTTCTCAGTCGGTCATTTATCATATGTTTTTGAAAACAGGTACCAGACTGAGCAAGAACTCGGCACTGAAATCAAACCAATTCCTTCAAGTATCGATCAAGCAATCTACTGCCAGTAAACCCTGTATCCGCACGAGAAAATGTTACCGCCCGACGAGAGACAGTGTTGATGAAAAATGGTGAGGCAAAATCTTTCCTCTTAGCTTTATCAAAAACAACAATGATTGCATCTTAAAACTAATATGCCGCAACGTTCAGGTGTTTCTCAAGCTAAGGAGGGGATCCGTTAACAGATACTTGGTGGTTCATGTACAGACAGACTCGTTACATAGACGAACCAGAGTTATTTCGTTCAAATCTCTCTCTAGACTTTGTTTTGTGGTTCGAATGAAGAAACCTTTTTAACGTTGAAGAAGATAAAACATAAAAGGCTCTCCTCCTCCTTTTTTCTTGTTGGGTTTTATTTAAATAGGCTTTAGCCTATTATAAAAATAGGCTTTAGATCTCTCTATTATGAAAATTGCATTAAAATTCCTCCAATCCAGACCTAAATTGATTTAGCTTAATTACCAAAAAAAAAAAAATCTGTGAATTTTAAAGTTAGATTTTATCATTCAGTGATTTGCTATGTTCTCCCTTAATCTTTTAACCTTTTTTTCTTTAGTGTTTTCCATTGAAGTTAGTATTTTTTTTTGGGCAACCCATTGAAGTTAGCTCTGGAGAATTTCTTTTCAGAATAACACATTTGATCCAGATTTTTTTGGGAGGGGGGGGGGGATATCTCGTTATTTAATAAATAGATCTTGTCGCATTTAATTCTTTCATGAAATAAACATATATGAAACATATGTAGCAGAGAAAGAAGCATAAATATGAAATACTGAAACAATAATTATTAAAGATATGTTGATAATGAAACTGTTACTTTGACTTGTAGCTGACCACATTTATGGAGATATTAAAAGGACCCCACCTATTGTCTGGAAGGTCATGACACAACAGTATCTTCTCTTTCTTTGACTCTTTGTGATCCCCTAAGCCTAGACGCATGACATGTCGACTTTTTACTGGCTTGTTCTTTGACTTTGTAATTTTTTTATAAAAACAAGCAATACGTAAATTCAAGTAAAAAAGCTCACCACGGAAAACTTGGGCAAAAATAACTCTCCGGATAGAAAATAAAATATATGTATAAATGGCCATTGTTCTCGCTTTTACTTACTAATCTTAAATTTAAAACGTGTTTGTCGCATCAAACTGATTCTCCTTTCGGCTCTACTAGTCTACCAAGTCATTGTCGTATCAATTACTACAACTTCTGCTTCCTTTCTTTAATAACTTGTTCAATAATTTTTGTAAGATCAAAAACAATAATAAATGTATCACATCACTCTGATTTTTGTTTCCCGGCTAAAAAGAAGAAGGATGTCACGTAAGATCCACCATTAAGGCTCTTTTTATTTTGTTTCCTGTTTCTTGCAATTTGAAAACCTGAGAACCCTAGCCCACTTCTTTACTTTGTCTTAGCTGTTTTCGACAAACCCTAATGAGGATAATACCAATCACATTCACACACCTCCAAAAATAGAATTTTTGTTCACTGAAATTATATTATTATGTGAAAAGACAACTAATTCAAGATGTAATTAGTCACCCCATTATGCAAACACAACTTTTTGTTTATAAAAAAATTTAATTATTATAAATTAAAGTCACAAAGCTATAGGATTTGCAAGATACCGTAGGTCCATAGGAAACCCTTTTGTATTTGCATTTCTCAACAAAAATACAAAAAATCCGAATATTTGCAATCATGATTTTACGACCTGTTGATGTTGCTGTCATAAACATTAAATACAATATATAATAAATGTTGTACGAGTTTTGCGTGAAATAAATGCTCAGGGCCAGCTCGAAGCTCTCGCTGATCGTCCTTTCTCAGTTCTCTATTCCACACACAATCGTATTTATTTCATTTCTTACTTATGCTTCCCCCTATTTTATTTTATACAGTATAATCCTATTATATATACTCCATAAAGAATCATCGATCTTTTAGCTCACTGGTTCCTTCCCTTTGGCTTTTTATTTCATCTTTACGACATTAAAACCAAACCAAACCAAAAAAAAACATTAATAGTTTTACCACCTTTTTTTCAAAAATTCTCTCTTTTGATCCTATCTTCTCCTTTTTGAACTTTGAGGTTTGTCTGTCTCTTCTATGATGAGACTCTAACACTCTTTCTCTGTGTTTCTTCTACTTGTTTAACCATAAGACCTTAAATGAGTGTTTTTTGTTTTCATATGTTAGGGAGGCGAACAAAAATGGGAAGAACACCTTGCTGTGACAAGAAAGGTTTGAAGAAAGGTCCATGGACTCCTGAAGAAGATGAGATTCTCGTTGAGTATATCAAGAAAAACAGCCATGGAAGCTGGAGAACTCTTCCCAAGAACGCTGGTAACAGCAACTCACATTCTTTCTCCTCTTTAACGACTTTAAGTTTGATTCTTGAGATAGTTTTTACTAGTAACAAAGTTTCCATTTTTGTTTTGCAAAAAGGGTTACTTCGCTGTGGAAAAAGTTGTAGACTGAGATGGACTAACTATCTAAGACCAGACATAAAGCGTGGTCCTTTCACTCCTGATGAAGAGAAACTTGTTGTCCAGCTTCACGCCATTCTCGGCAACAGGTCTTTAGCTTTTTTCTGCATTGTCTGAATCCTGTTTTTGAATCCTCTGTTTTGCTTTGGTCAGGTGGGCTGCAATAGCAGCACAGCTTCCAGGGAGAACAGACAATGAGATCAAGAATCTATGGAACACTCACTTGAAGAAACGTCTGCTAAGTATGGGTCTCGACCCCAAAACCCATGAGCCGTTACCTTCATATGGTTTAGCCATACAAGCTCCAGCTTCACCAACAACGCGCCACATGGCTCAATGGGAAAGTGCAAGGCTTGAAGCTGAGGCAAGGCTTTCTAGAGAGTCAATGCTTTTCAATCCTTCTTCTGCTGGACTTGGAGGAGCTGGGAAAACTGATTGTGATCACTTCTTACGCATATGGAACTCAGAGATTGGCGAATCTTTCAGAAACCTTGCACCATTTGATGAAACAACAACTAGTCAGAGCCCTTGCTCTAGGACAACAACATCTTCTTCGTCTGCCGCACTTCCAAAGAGCTCAACAAACTCTTGTGTTGGGAAAGAGATTGTTGTGAAGACTGCTCATGGCTCTGATTCTTGTTCACCATGTTCCAACAATCTTGAAGATGTGTCATCAGACTCTGCTCTTCAACTCCTGCTTGACTTCCCAATAAGTGATGATGATATGAGCTTCTTGGAAGAGAACATTGGTAGCTACTCTAAATTCTAATCCTATTTTAAAAAAAAAACATGTCCAAGTGGAGATATGGTATCTATGTAAATCAACATTAGTTAGTTATTATCAATCCTCTTTATGACTCAATTTTGCTCCAGAAAACTGCAAGAGAATGAACACCTTTTCTACACACAAAAAAGTCTACTAAAAATCAATATGCACACACAACATTACAATCCATTGAATAGAGAAAATAGTGAAATGTTTACACACTACATTTGAAAAACTCTTTTGAGAATGAACAATGAACACCTTTTTTTTTAAGATCAACAATGAACACATTTTAACACTTAATATGACGCATAACAAGATTATAATCCACTGAACAGGGAAAAGAGTGAAATGTTTACACTTTACACTTGGAAATCAGATGACAAGCCATTTAAAGAACAGAGAACCACAGGTTGACTTTGGACAATACCTGTTGACTGTTGTTTGTGTCCATGGTTTCTAAATTCCACTGTTATTTATAAACTTATCCGAACAAGATATGGTATCTATGTAAATCAGCATTTGGTTAGTTGTTATTATTATGATGCTTCAGAAATTTGCAAGGAAATAAACAATTAACACATTTTCTTTTCACTCTGATGTTCACACAAAAAGTCAATATACAAACAAAGATTACAAACCATTGAATAGGAGAAAGAGTGAAATGTTTACAACTCTACAGTTTGAAAATCTCATTTGAAAGCAAATTTTAAGAGATCAGAAACAACCACAGGTTGCCTTGGGGACAATACCAGTGGCTCTGTATTTAGCAGCCATCTCTTCAGCTTTGAGAACATCTTCTCCACGCTTAGCTTCAATCATGGCTCTCTTCTCTTCTGCTTCTTTGTGAATAGCTGCAACTTTGTTCTTCATCTTCTCTGCATACTCAGCTTTCTTATTCTCAAGTTGCTCCTACATTCAAAAACCACTTCACTTCTCAATCACATTCAAACAATCTCTCTATATTTTGATTAAGTTTATTATTATTTATTATACCTCGATTTTCTTGAGCTGGGCTTCAACGGCTGCTTTCTTGCTGTTTTCCCAAGCAAGAATATCAGAGATCTTCTTCTCAGCTCTGTTCCATGTGTTAATTGTTAAGCAAATCAGACAAATAAACCTATAATAACATTTCGAACCAGTATATATATAAAACATGTATTACTTGTTCTCTGCTTTGGTCTTTTCACTATCTTCCCATGCTTTGACATAAGCCAATGTCTTCTCTTTGGACAAATCAGCTAGCTTAACATCTAACACCAACCAATTATACACCACTCAGTAACTTCCATAAGACATCATAAACAGAAAGTAGTACGTATAGTGTTTATTTATTTTTGTATCAAATTTACCTCTATCTAGCGAACCACCAGAGGAAGCTTTCTTTGGTGCAGGCTCTACAGGTTCTGTAAAAAGAAACTCACTCCTATTATCATAACAACATAAACAGCGAAGTTCCAATCACACACGCTTATATGTCAGGATCTCTTGATCGTGTAATAAAACTACTATTTTTGGGTTGTTATATATATCAAGCTCTCTTGATTGTGTAATAAAACTACTACTTTTGGGTTTGTTGTTGTTCATTTCATAATCGTAGAATAAACATATCAAAGTAACCTGATTAACAACAATTTTCTCCTTTTATTCATCATCAAAGCAGTAGATTATCAGAGAACTTACTCTCAACAATGGCAAGGGCTTTGGAGTCATCAGAAGTTTTCTCCGGAGCCGGAGCTGGAGTTGGAGCAGGAGTCTCAGCTGCAGCCGGAGGTGGAGGTGGAGGTGGAGCAAGTGTCTCAGCCGGAGCCGGAGCAGGAGCCGGAGGTGCGGTGTCTAACGTTATCTTCTGTTCCTCAGCCATAGTCTCTATCTATCTCAGCCGAATACTGAAAACAGAGAATTAAACGATAATGAGGAATTGATTAAAGGTTTATACTTTGGTGATACCCGTAAAAGCTAATTAACCGCGTTTTTCTGTTTAAAAATTAACTTATTTTCTTGTCCGTTGATCTTCAGAAGTCATCAGATCCTACGGCTTTAAAGGGAATAGTCCGTTGTTGATCACGTAAACTGCGGCGCAGGGAATATAAAACTCACCTTGCCGACAGACAGGTAATACTGTTACCAAAGCCACGTAATAATATTTGTTTTTTGTAAGCAACCCAGACTGTTTTTGGGAATATTTTTTTAATTTCTGTTTGAAAATAATTTCGGACAAAAGGGTGACGTGGAGGAAGGACACGCGCTGGAGACAGACACAAAGAGGATGTTTTTCTGAGTTGTCTTTGACCCCACACGCACGTTAGTGAATAGTGACGCGTGGTGGTTATCCTTTTCTTTTAGCTCGAATGATGAGAGAGACGCGCTATATATAATGGGCTTACTATTGGGCTGACTTCTATTTTTATAAGTTCATATCCTAAAAGGTCCAAAGAGCTATCTGACAAAGTTTGTTGACCAAAGACAAAACTACCCGAGAAGATTTTGTTTACCAAACAACAGCGATATATCCCATAGGCAGATTGTATAACATTTGTCTCTGTTGTATAACAATAATCTCAAGTGGCTTAATTGACGAATGAACCAGAATATGCCTAACTATCTATTGACCTTGATGTGCCTAATTATTTGTCTGACCTTTGGTGTGCCTACAGTCTGAGACTTGTCAAGGTTAGATAAGCTACTAAACGTCTAATTGGACACCTTCCTTAGTAATTATTTTGTGTGTAATAGAATAGTAACTTCTTACAACGAACTACGTTAATCTCATTAAATGTTTTCTGAAAGAAAGTGATACATCTTGAGTGATGCTACATTTTATTTAATCTATAGTATCCAATCAAAAAGTCGTAACCTAAAACATTCTATCACTTATAGTAGAATTTAAAGTACGATTAGTCAATTGTTGAAATCCGAAGACACATAGCTAGAGAAGTTGTTATAAACAATGCAGAGTAGAGCTGCGCATAGGTTAGGCTAAGGGAGGAAACTAAACAAGAGTGGGGAGTCTAGACTGTCTAGTATCATTATTAGCCAACCAGACCCCCAGTTAAATGACAATACTAAAGGGTGGACTTTCTCTCTTTTAGACTTTTTCCTCGTTATATTGCCCGATCCTCTATTTATTTTCATACCTCTTTCGGTAAATTCTTTATTACGTAGTATAAAGTATGAACAGATTCATGCATCAACGAGGAAAAAGAAGCATGAAGATGAACACCAACGATCAACAACACAAAATGGTGTCGTTTCCTGGGAAAAACACCGTGAGAGCAACTGTTTTCATCGTTGTTTCTCTATTCATACTGGGCTATCTCCATTTTGTGAGTTTTGAAACACGTTTTCTTTGGTTCTTTTTCTTGATGCATGATGAATTGATGACACTATCATATTTAAGCTTGAGCTAACTCTTTGTCCTTTTGTTATTTTCGTCAGAATGATTCTGCAGACTTCAAACTAATAACAAAGATAAATGAGCCTAAATTCCCTAACCGATGCGACGCCGTACAAAACCAATCACATCAAGTTCACGTCTCTCAGAATCTCGCATCAAGACTGAATCTCGACCGTTCAAAACAACCCACGTGTCCCTCTTACTTCCGTTGGATCCACGAAGATCTACGTCCGTGGAAAGAAACGGGAATAACTAGAAACATGGTCGAGAAAGCGGGAAGGACGGCGCATTTTAGACTGGTGATCCACAGCGGCAAGGCGTACGTTAAGAGATACAGAAAATCGATTCAGACAAGAGCTGATTTTAATCTGTGGGGAATCCTACAGTTGTTACGGTGGTACCCAGGGAGATTGCCTGATCTCGAGCTTATGTTCGACGCTGATGATCGTCCCATCGTCCGATCTGAGGACTTTAAAGGTCAAAACATGGACCCGCCTCCGCTTTTTCGTTACTGCTCTGATGATGCCAGCTTGGATATCGTCTTCCCTGATTGGTCCTTCTGGGGCTGGTAAGCTACTGGGCTTATACTAAATTTATTAGAAGGCCTTATTTGTAATATGGGCTCTAATGGGCCAGGGCTGAGATCAACATCGAGCCATGGGGTAAGTCGCTGGAGGCAATCAAAAAAGGGAACAACATAACGCAATGGAAGGATCGCGTGGCGTACGCTTATTGGAAAGGCAATCCTTATGTGGACCCCGGGAGAAAAGACCTTCTCAAGTGTAATGTTTCTGAACATGAAGACTGGAATACTCGACTCTATATTCAGGTTTTAACCATTAGAAAATACCTTAATTTACATACCTACACATGCGTACATGATATGTGTACTATAGTTTAGTTATTTGTATCTGATGAATTTGAGAAATTGTTAACAAGGACTGGGATAAGGAATCGAAAGAAGGGTTTAAGAACTCTAATCTAGAGAACCAATGCACGCACAGGTAAGAAAAAAAAATATCTATATACTTTGCATTGAATTTAAGTTACTTTTTATTATAGTAAAGATTGGTTAGTTGCTAAGTAACAATTATAACAGATACAAGATATACATAGAAGGATGGGCATGGTCGGTTAGTGAGAAATATATAATGGCATGTGATTCAATGACACTGTACGTGAAACCAAGGTTCTACGATTTCTACATACGAGGAATGATGCCACTTCAGCACTATTGGCCAATCAGAGACGACTCCAAGTGTACTTCTCTCAAGTTCGCCGTACATTGGGGGAATACCCATGTGGACAAGGTCAGATCAAATTTAAGGTTTCTCATAGTTGACCTTGAAGTTTGTTTTTCTATAAATTTAAACCTTTGTTTTTTGTTGTGTAGGCACGTGAGATTGGAGATTTAGGGAGTAGATTTATAAGAGAGGACGTGAACATGAAGTATGTGTATGACTACATGTTTCATTTGCTCAATGAGTACGCAAAGCTCTTGAAATTCAAGCCGGAAGTTCCTTCGGATGTGGAGGAGATCACGCTGGATAGCATGGGGTGTCCGGCGACCGAACGGTGGAGAGATTTCATGGCTGAGTCTATGGTAACGTCGCCAAGTGAAGAGCTTCCTTGTGAGATGCTTCCTCCTTATGACCGTCTAGCTCTAAAAGAGGTTCTTGAGAGAAAAGCTAATCTAACACGTCAAGTTGCGCTGTGGGAAGACCAATACTTTCATGGTTTGACCAACAAACCTTAATGATACAAAAAGAATTAGTATTAAGTATTACCATCTCCCTAATGTTTTCTGTGGCAATCATATTATTTTTTTCTTCTATAATTCTTACAGATGCTATAGTCTCTCGGACCTCAATCCGGTTATAACATGAAAAGTCGTCTCAATAACACTGTTTATTATATTAGACAAAGTTTTAACTCACAACGCTATTACATTTAGCGTCAATGTTTATTGTCGACTTGTCGTCTACTAAACGGATTAGTCATGTATACATGTGAGATGAAGTTCAAAAATTATTTCGAAAATGTAGAAAAATAAACTGAAAAGTATGACAGAAATGAATGGATTAACCAAAAATAAAATAAAAATAAAAAAAATTAAAATTTTAAGAAGTTTTTGTAAATGTTGCTATAAGTTAGACACAAGTTTTTTAGACATAAGTACTGTATAAAGTATTTCAGGTTATGCAATCAACGAGGGGTTGACAATTTTAAGCTTCGTAATACGATTTACTATACCTTAATCACGTGACGGTGACATTTAATTATAAAATATTAACCTGGACCTCGGTTTTAGTCATGATAAAGTGGACCTATTTTATAAGGTGGATGCAAATTGTTCCCGTTCTCAAAAGTAAGTTAAAAATTGAAGTAAATCGTTACCCTAACTTAATTAGTTGAGACGCAACGTAGAGTAAAGCTGGAAGAGTTTGACTTAATAAGGTTTCGCTTTGATTCTCCTTAAAGAATCTTGCTTTCTACCTCATAAATAGACTCATGAGAAGTGAGCTATGGTTAACAAGACCCTAAACTTATCTTTCTTCTCTAGCTCACTTTCATTCTCTAGATCTTTTGTTTTGCCCGATGGGAGAGAGCAGCTATGTCGTTCGATCCACAAGATTCCAGCATCAAAAACAACAATCAGTTGTGAGTTTATGCTTTAAACTAGCAAAGGCATGGATCGCCTTCACAATCTTCATCTTTGTCTTCTTCATCCTCCTCCTTGGTGCTTCTCATTTTAGGTTGGAAATGGTATACACTTTTAGAACTCTTTGTTGGATGGAGATGTATATACATATCCATCATTCACTTTCATAAAATGTTAAAAATTGCCTTGAAGAAATTAATGTTAATTAATATAGATGAATATGTCATTTGTATGTATAATAACAAACTGCACAAAAACACATCACGATGTGAATACACATTGTTAGATTGGTTATTGTTAATTAATGAGTGAAAAATATTACGGTTAAGTAGTACTAAGAAATTTGATCAAATAGAAAACACACAATCTAAACATATTTAACATCTACCACTTGTGTTTTTCCATACCATATTTTCTTGCAAGTCTTTAAATTTCCAACAAAACAAATAGTCTTGTTTAGCAAAAAAAAAAACAATAGTCTATGTATCTTGATATTAATATTTGTTTTATATATATAGGATGTATTAAGTAAAAATCTAGTTTGTTTTATATATATATAGGATGTATTAAGTAAAAATAAACTCCAAGAGTCATCCATATTCACAAAAAATGTTAACAAGACAACTATCCCTAAGATCATCACCAAGATCCCATTAAACTGCACACTCGTCAACAACAGCACGACACAAACGTGCCCATCAAACTATCCAGCAAAATTCGAGCCAGCAATCTCTTCTGCGGAAACTTGTCCCGACTACTTCAGATGGATTCAACAAGACCTAAAGGTGTGGCAAGAGACAGGGATCACAAGAGAAACGCTAGAGAGAGCAAAACCTAATGCTCATTTCAGGCTAGTGATAAAGTCAGGGAGATTGTATGTTGACAAGTATGCTGAAGCTTATCAGACGAGAGATGTATTCACAATTTGGGGAATACTTCAACTTCTAAGAATGTATCCTGGTCAAGTCCCTGATCTTGAGCTTCTTTTTCTCTGCCATGATAGACCGGGCATCTGGAAAAAATACTTTAGACAAGAGGACAACGCCACATGGCCTCCTCCGCCGTTGTTTCATTACTGTGGCCACCGTGATGCATACGACATCGTTTTTCCTGATTGGAGCTTCTGGGGTTGGTACGTAAGTGTTTTATAATAAACCGTTATTTTTAAAGAGAGAATGGTAACTCTACAATTAAATATTTCATTTATGAATTTCATAATGATAGAAATACATGTCCTACCGAAAACTTGCTTAAATAATCTTTTTATATATTGCAATAAGTAAAATAGTAATGGAAATAACAAACTACAAACAATTTTTATACGGATCAGTTTTTTTTTTTTTTAACGTAGGTAGGTCGAATCGTATATAAAATGAAAGTTAAGTCGTTGTTGCTATTAGTTGCTCAAAAGAAAATGTTGTTGTTGCTATAGGCCGGAGGTGAACATAAAGGAGTGGAACAAGTTGTCGGTGGCGATTAAAGAAGGGAACAAAAAAGTGAAATGGGTAGATAGGGTTCCGTATGCTTATTGGAAAGGGAACCCTATGGTTTCGATTGCAAGAAGAAACTTCATGAAATGTAACGTCTCGGATAAGTATGATCCCATGGTTCGTCTCTTTGTCCAGGTATATATAAATCTATATACTGACTTTGAATTTTTATTCAAGCATGATGTAATAATTTATTGAGTTGTAGATGAATAGTAGTCATGGTGTTATTTCAGGACTGGAAAAGAGAGACCAGAGCAGGGTTTAAAGGATCAAACTTAGAAGATCAATGCACTCACAGGTGTGCAGAAGATGCTAATTTTTATTTTCCCTGATCTTAGATTATAGAATATAATAACATTCTCGAGATTTGGGTGTTGGTAAATAAGGTACAAGATTTACATAGAAGGGAATGCATGGTCGGTGAGCGAGAAGTATATACTAGCATGTGATAGCATGACTCTACTAATTAAACCAGAATTTTATGACTTCTTCGTGCGAAGTATGATTCCAATGGAGCATTACTGGCCCATTAGACCTAACAATTGTGTTGACCTTAAGTTTGCTGTTGAATGGGGAAACAACAACACTGACAAGGTAACTAAACAATTGTGTCCAAAATCTAGTTTAAAACTCATATAGTTATGTGTTTATCAACTTTATGTCAATCAACTCATGATTATTTAGTGAAGATCTTAATATTATATACACATGCAGGCACAAGTCATAGGGAGGCAAGGAAGTGAGTACATGATGAAGAATCTAGAGATGAAGTATGTCTATGATTACATGTTGTATGTCTTGCAAGGCTATGGGAAACTGATGAACTTGGATGTTACCGTGCCTGAAAATGCGACCGAAGTGTGTTCGGAGACGATGGCTTGTCCCATCATTGATGGTGGTCTGATCAGGCAGTGCATGGACGACTCGTTGGTTATGTCTCCGAGTGCCAAGCCTGCTTGCGATTTGCCGCAACCTTATGGAGATGGTGAGCTCAAGAGTTTTCTTGAGAAACAAGAAAGTGCAGAGAGAGGGGTCGAGAAGTGGACCGATGAGTATTGGGAGGTCCAAAACAAGATTCTTCAGCAGTGAAATTCTAATTGGACGTCGCTGCGATTTATAAGATGTTTGTTAACTATCCAAATTTTTGTGAATCTAGCTCAATTAGTTGCCAATGATTTTTTTTTTGTATTTTCAATAATAATACATACACCCATATACCAAGCAAAATAATTTTTGTGAATCTAGCTCAATTAAGTTTGTTTTTTTGTCTAATATACTTGTCGACTTATCATCCAATTGGTTGAGCTTCTGACTTGTGGAAGGAGGATGATAAAGGAATGGACTTTACTACAAAATCTGCGATATATTTCAAAGATATCGAATCGACCCTGAACCGGGGAAGAACCCATGGATTCTCAAGAACTCGAAGCTTTCTCTGTTAGAAAGGGCGATCGAAACTTAAAAGGATCGTTCGAAAATAATGCGAAGAGCGGAAATGATTTAAAATTACATAACCATAAATAGATGAACTAGGCGAAATCCCAAAACAACAAATATTAAAAATTACAAAATAATGCGAAGAGAGGAAATGATTTTTGACTTTGTTTTATAAGTAACATGTAAGACTTCAAATGATTTAGAAGAACAAGAAATGTTATGATCGTAGACTTTCCACAATAGAAATACTAAACTAGCATAATACGTATAAATTTTATAACTATAATATATCTCTATAATATTATTTGAAAAGTCAGTTTACTATGTGTCGCGCTCACGTTAACTCTCACGATGTTTGATTAGATTGATATCTTTATTGAATTAAAAAATATTTAAATACTATTATTTTCTTTTTATAATTTTCCAAATAACAATGTAAAATAAAAAAGAAATTTTTATAAAGTATAAAAAACAATTTTAAAACGAAAATATATGTATATATAATATGATTTCATAAAACAAGAAAGTTCACAAAATATTAATATTATCTTTTAAATAACATAAAATATATTTTTGTAGTAATAAAATAATTTTCTTATATCTATATATTATTAGATGAAAAAATATTTGTATACAATGCATAAAAAAAGTTCACACATATATTCTTGATATTAGAAAAAAAATTAAGTATTTTTCTTTTAAAACATAATTTCACACAGTGTGAATATATATTTTCAAATAATCGAATTGGTTTATATATATATATATATATATATCTATTTTATTAGATGGTTACATTTTTTTTGGACAACTTTTAGATGATTACATAAAATAATCAAGTAACATGAACTGATATACGTTTAATTGACAAAAAATATTTTATAATTAGTATTTGAAATATATGTGTATATATATATATATATTTAATTTTTCATATATTTAGTTGATTATAATATCTTACAATTACAGAAAAATATAAATTATATTTGACTTATATAATATAATTTCTCAAAAACAAACACATTTTTACTGAATATTTTAAGAGAGTTAAAATAAATGCACATTTTTACTACATATCTAATACAACAATCAACCTAAATGCAAATAAGAAAACTAATAAAAAAATTAATATATTTAGAATAAAAAATGTTATGTTGAATTCAAAGAAATAGAAAGAATTTAATATGTCCAAATGATAACTTAATCGATTATGAAAACAACAAAACCTATTAGATATAAAATATATAAAATCATATGTATAATTAAATTAATATAATATTATTAATATAAACTATACAAAAAAATTATAAACAAATTTTAAACTAAAAGTAAATATCATTCAATTATTATAATATATTTAATTTATGAATATTATGCCATTGCATGAGCACGGAAAAATCACCTAGTATTATATTAAACAGAAGTACTGAAGTACTATATGACTTAAATCTAAAATTATATTAAACTGGTAAATTAACCTTTTTATTTTATACAATGCTTTTAATTAAATAACTATTTATCATTCATTGTTAAACCTGATTAAATTTTTTAAACTATGGATTATTTTAAAAAAATGATTAATATATGGTAAACATTTGTATCTATATCTATATTTTCTATACAAAATATAATAGTATATAGCTAACATTTAGTTCGTGCAATATATTTTAAATATGCTATAATAAAACTTTGAAATTTTAACAATTCATTAATCATATTAAATAAAAATCAATTTTAATTTTAAAATTTATTTTTCTTTAACTATACTAAAATATTTTAAATATTTTACCAAGTTCAATATTTTGATAAAATATTAATTAATTTAGTAGAAAAACATATTCAAAATTCAATTAATCTCCCGATCTCAAAAATAGTTGTGTAATTTTCCAAATTTCTTTTGACCAAATAATGTCTTAAAAACAATATTCCAAATGTAAAACTATAATATTCCAAATTTTATAGAAGATAAAAATATAGATGATATTTTTTTTTTGAAATATGATAGGATTACAATCATAAAGCTGTCCTCTAAATTTATAAAATAACAATTAATTATGGAGACATGTTATTTCAGTTATTTTATTGATAAAATATATTTTGAAGTTCTATGATATTATGATTTCCAAAATTATTACACTACTTTTTTTTATTCTTACAACGTAATATGTTTGTCTTCATGTTGCATATTAAAAATTAATAATTTAGCATCAATTATCTTTTATAAAGTTTAGAATATTATAATTTTGAATTGAAATATTTTCAAAATTCTATATTTGGTCTTGAAAAACTACACAACTGTTTATGAGTTTAGAAGATTATATGACTTTGAATATTTTTGTTACAAAATGAATGTATGTATTATTTTTGAAAATAAAAATAACTTTTTGGTAATATAGTTTATGAAAAGACTTTGTTATGATTTAAATAATTCTAATTTATAGTTTATTTTTCGTTAATATCCTTAATGAATTATTAAAATTTCATAGTTTTTACCAGCAAATTATTTAAATAACACATGAACTAAAAGTCAATTGTATATTTTTATATTTTGTATACAATAATTTCTAGGTACTATATTTTGTGAACTTCAAAAGGAATTCAAAAAATAAAAAGGTAATTTATAGTTGTAGATATAAAATTTAACATATGTTAACAATATTCGTTTTCTATAAAATATATAGTTTATGAATATTAACCCATTTTGACAGTGAATGATATTTTAACTATTTACTTAAATGAAAGCCTTTTTAAGAAAAAATAGGTTAATATACAAATTTTGTATAACTATATCGTATTTAATTGATATAACTTTTCTATTTTAGTATAATATAGATCATAATTATTAAATTTATAAAAAAACATAGAATTTTTATTTTTTATCATAAAATAGTTATTAATATTAATATTAATTTACAATAATATTATGTTTTAAGTAGAAAGTTAATTAGTGCATTATCTTATAAAAAACATTTGAATCTTTTATAGTAAATAAAATTTTCTTATATTTTAGATAGAGTTGATCAGCAAAACCACCTCCACGTACTATTGAGATCCAACCCACGCAGTTGATCAGGGGCGAACCCATGATTAAATATTTGTGGGGTCAAAAAACAATAAAACTCTACTGGGTATCGAACCCAGGTTTCTGTGGGTTCAATGATAGTATTTTACCAACTGATCTACTTATTCTTTGGCAATTTCTTCTACAAAACTAAACTTTATCATTTTCCTGTGGGTTCAAGTGACCCCACACCTTTATAAGTGGGTCCGCTCCTGCAGTTGATGAACAAAACTTGGGTTCATCCCTTATGGTGAATTCTTAAATTCACCACAAATTTTAATACCAATCAAAGTGCTATGTAGGATTAGTAAAATATGGAAATAAAACTAAAAAATAAAAAAAAAAGAAAAAGGTGAAAACAAAAGACGTTGTAGGTTTGTGTTTTCTGTTTTGTTAATTCCTTTCATGGCTTCTTCTTCCTCATCACCACAGAAAACATTGAGAGTTTTGCTTGTTAAATTAGAATTTACAGTCTTCTAATTTTTAAGATTTAGAATTTGATGTTTAGAATTAATGTCGATATTGTTTCTCTTGAATTTTGGATTTGGGTTCAAAATCTAGAGTTTGAGTTTAGGTTTTAGGTTTAAGATCTAGAGTTTAGGATTTAGGGTTTAGTGTTAACTTTAATTTCATTCCTCTAAAATTTAAAATCTAGGGTTTGGGTTTAGGGGATAGAATTTGGGTTTGGGTTTAGGTTTAGGTTTAGGATATATAGTTTAAATTTAAGGTATATAAACACATGATTATAAACTCCAATTTTATAAATAATGCTTTATTATGCTTTGTATGTGATGAAGAAGAATAAGCCATGAAAATAAAATTTAAGAAGAAGAAGAAGAAGTAAATAGCGTCATTTTTTTTTCATTCTTTTATTTTTAATTTGTTTACTTTTTTTATTAATCATACATGGCACTTTTATTGGTGTTAAGACTTGTGGTGAATTTAATAGTTCACCACAGGAGGTGAACCCAAGTATTGTTCCAATCAAGAATAACTTAGGTGTGAATGCTTCGGGGTTGACTTCACGTAGACTCTTTGGTGCTCTCTAGATACACAAGTTGTCGTTGTCGTTAGGCCTTGGCATGGATCGGATATCTGGGTTTTTGAAGGTATTTGTGATTTGCTTCGTATGTTACGGATATCTAATTTTTGTATTTGTTTTGCTTCGAAGAAATACAGATATTCGAAAAAACGGATATCCGGAAAATAATTAGATATTTGCGGATATTTGCGAATACTTACAGATATCTCATATGTTTTGATTAATACAAATAAATGAATAATCTTAAAATTTTGATGCAGATTTGTTTTGTATAATATATTTTTATGTGATATATAAGATAAAAATTAAAAGAATTAGAAAATTTACATATTTTGTAAAAAAATTAAACTTAGTTAACAATTATAATTAAACTTAGTTAACAATTATAATAACACAGTTATAGTTATCATAAAATATTTTTCTTCCTTTTATGTACTACTTTTATATAAGTAATAATGTAAATAAAATCTGTCAAATCATATGTCAGAATAATAATTATATAATTTTATACATATAGAACTTTAAATATAATCAAGATATACATGTACTTATATATTGTCGGATCGGATTGGATATTCGCTTCCCAAAATTTTAATATTTGTGATTTGCTTCGTTTTTGACGGATATTGAATTTTAGTATTTGCTTCGTTTTGTAAAGTTACGGAGATCCAGATTTTTTGGATCGGATTGAAGCGAATAACGAATTGAATCAATATTTACGGATATTTTGTCCACTCCTAGTTGTCGTTGCCGTTTTTGTTTCTTGGCTACTGCCACTTCCAGGGATGTCTCTCTATCATGATCTCATCCATCTCCATTTCTTTCGGCTAGGCTATTAGGCTCTTGGTGATGGATTTTGAAGAATACAAAGTTAACATAATGAAGAATACAAAGTTAACATAATGAAGATTATATAAAATTAACAACAAAATCATTCAACATCAACATCGTTCCTTAGAACGACAACAAAACCATCCTAGATAAAATCCTAACCAAAATCCAAACAATCAAAATAAAAACTCTAACTTTATCACAACCGCTCCACCAGAAAGATCAAAACTTTCAATCAAATTTTGCAACCTAAAGATATAAGAAGATCATAACTTTAAATTACATTGATCGATAAAAGTATTTTACAGAAATAGTGACGCAATTTTCGGGCAAAAGACAATGACGTAATCCCAAATCCTTACAAACCTAGATGTTGCGACAGTAGAGTTTAAGGAAGGGATGGTGTTTTGATTAGTCATACAATTGGGAAAGAGGATAAGCTGAATGCTATTAGAAACACTGGAACGGTGATTGACGCCGAGTTCTGCAATTATGCTTCCATAATCAATGTTACAAAAACTTGTGAAACAACTTTTCAAATCAAAAAAATTTAGAAGGAAAAAGCTTGGAATTTTTTTTTTTGGTAAGAAAAGCTTGGAAATTTTTGGAGATCAATTAGAAAGGTGAATGAATATAAAATGAAGACAAAACAAATTTGATATCTCTAACGATAAAAAATGGCATGATATCATGTTCCATTAGTTTCAAATTATGCTGTGTTTTTTTTTCAAATCAATACTATTAAAACAGAAACATTCCTGATTTATACTCTTAATGAAAATTACAATTCTTCCAAAATTACCATTAATAATATAACTATGTAACAAAATTTATTAATGGCATCCATGTCTTTTGGTTTTTGGGTCTATATTACATTTAAATGAGTTCTATTTATATATAATTAATTTCACAGCTCATAAACGTTTTTGATAATATCAATAAATTAAAATATGTAATAATTTAAAAATGTAATATTACATATTGATTTTGTAACTATATGACTTTTTCACAATACTAAAAAAAATTGTGTCACTTTATATGTTTTGAAATATTTTATGGAAAATATAATTGTTAAAAATAAAATCTCACTCAAGTACAAATTTCAGATACAACCATTGTTTAACTTATTTAAAAACATAAAACGATTGTATATGACATTGTAAAATAAAAAAAATTCATACTGCATACACTATAAAAATTCTTATTATATGTAATAAATCATATGACTTATGTTTAATTTATAGAAATAATCAACAATTCATATATCCGCACTTTTTAAGCAAAAGAATTAAAATTGCTCCAAAAATATCTTTAGTGATATGACTAACTAAAAATATTCATTAATGACATTATTATCTTTCGGTTTTGTGGGCATATTTCAACATTTAGATGGACTTGCTTACGTACACCAATTTACTAAAATAATGATGTCGATTTTATGGTTTTAATTAATGAGTCTTTCGGTTTTTTCGGGGCCGAATAGTAGGTTTGTTGCAAGCATGATTATATAAACTGTGATATGATCAAGTTTCGAACTTATTTACAAACATAAAACGATTGTGTGATGCATTTTAAAATTTGTCATATTGTACACACTATAACAAACCCGCATAACTGAAATTTAATTATGTCACAATTTATATAATTAAAACGAACAAAATATCAATATTTATATTGAAAAAAAACAATAAAAAAATACCTGCCCTTTCAAGGGCGGGTTAGAATCTAGTTATGCAATTATGTTTCCATAACCAATCATACTAAATTAAAAAAAGGTTTACAGCCAATATTAAAAAAAAACGTTATTATCTAAGTTAGAAAGGAAAGGAAAAAGAAAGAAAACATTATGCAAACCCCCATAAAAATACGAAAACGAATCTGTTTACTTAGTTATACGAGGGGTGTTCAATTTAGATTTTGTTTGGGGTTTCTTTTGATTTTCTGTCGTTTAATTTATAAAAATTAGTTACTATATGAAAACCCTATATACTTTGATTTGGTTCGGTTCATATATTATTGATTTTTGGTTTATTTATTTTTATACCAAATGACATTAATTATATTTTTACTTTATGTATCATTTTATTAGTTTTAGTTTATATATTGTAATTTGGATTTATTAAAATACAAAAAAATCAATACTTTAAATTTTAAACATAATATTTTCTACTCTTTTGTTTTACAATTAAAAAATTAGTAAAATATGAAGTTAATAATTATAATATTTTTTTCGTAAAAGAAAAAATATGAAAATATTAGTAATAACATAGTATTACTCCCTCCGTCTCTAATTGATCATGTTCTTATAAATTTTCAAAAATATACATGTATTTTTGTCAACTATTAATAATTGATTGTAAACATAAAGAAATGCATTTACTGAGTTTTTATTATCGTAGAATTATAGAAAACAGAGAATCAAAAAAATTATATTAAGTACTGAAGTTTAATATGTTTTATGAACATGCATGAAAACCTATAATATGCATCACTTAGCAACATAGAAAGTATTAAATATATAAATTTTTGCAATGTTTTAATAAGTCAAAGAAAAAATTAAATCGTATGGATCACTGCTCTTTAAATAACGAAATTTTAGCTATGTTTTAATATGTCAAAGAAAAAAATAAATTGTATGGATCACTGCACTTTTAACAGAGCAACAACCCAATCTTCGCTTCAAACACTATATAAATGAGATACAACGCTGGAAGCACATTTCAACCGTTGCACAATTGGCTTCCAAAAAAGATCATCTAATCAGGTGGCTGATTCACTCGCAAGAAAAGCTAACTTGTCCTCCATCACTGGCAAATTTTTAACTGTTGTCCTTATTTTCTGTACGAAATAGCTTGTAATGATATGCTTTAATTTGGAAAGTTGAAGAAATTTCTTGTGGAAAATAAGTCTTTAGAAGAGGAGGAATAATAGCGTTTTTTTTTTTGTTTTGCACCTTTCCAAGTTATTGAAAAAAATAGCTCTTCCCTGACGAAAAAACATAGACTTTTCTACTTGCCGTAATCTTCAAATCGGAGTAATCCTCCGCTTTTCTTTCACCTATCTTTCAGAGAATACGAATTCGCAATCTCATCTTAACTGTGAGAGACAAGATTTCACTTCTTAGATTTTAGGTTAGGTCTAGAGATGTAATGAGAATCGTGGGCTGAATCCCGTAAGTAAGCTTGAAGAATGAATATGATTTTATTGATGAATTGAAAAGATGATGAATACAAAGAATATATTTTGAGATGATTACAAAAGAATACGTAATGCTTTTTGTCTAGTTCTAAAAATTGGTCTCTGGAGAAGGTCCCCTTGTTTTTGATCTTCTCCGTCTTTATATAGTCTAGGTCTCGTCGATAGCTCCTTAACCGACCTCCGAGATACACGGCTTCAGTTACGTACTCGCTCCAGGTTCCTCTTGACCGAGTCTTCGAAGTATCAGCTCCCTTTATAACGTGACCTCTATTATGACGACTTCCAGGTTCGGTCTTTAGTTCAGCTTCCAGCTCTCATTAATGTGATGGGCTTTATGCGGCCCACTTGGTAGCTCACGTTTTACCGGTACCTCACCTGAGGGTCATATTCGGGTCCAACAGTTGCCCCCAGCTTCCGAATAAATTCTTTTGTCTCGGAAGCTAGATTCCAGCTACCGACCTTATCTTTTTGTTAAGGTAATGATTAGTCCTTATCTTGTTAGATTCGGTTCAACTCGATCTAACGGCCTTTATTACTTATTGGCAAAATCTACGGCTCAGATGGAGGGGATTTGAAATGACATTTCCGAATCTCGAGAGGCGATGGGATATAAAGCTGCGAGCATTAACTGCTACGCCTTCCACTTTCTCCATGCCTCCGTTCAGTTTCCCAAGGTAACTTCCCTCTCCTCTCGGTTATTTTTACTGCGTTTTCTTTTATTATTTTTTTTTTATCTTCCTCGTTACTTCTCTCTGCAAATTCTCTCCCAAACCTTGCAATCGATTTTCTCCTTGATCTTCCCATATCATGAACCCTCCGAAAGAAGGTTCCGGTGAGTCCGGGATGCCTCCCTCTGCCTCTGGGGCTAAACTACTGAAAGTTAAGCAAGAAGTCGGAGCCAAGATGAAGGGAAAAAAGAAAGCCAGAGAGACGGTCGCAACCAGGGTCTCCAAGCGGAAGAAGAAAGATGATTCCGGTGGGTGCAGCCCACACTCGCCGTCGTTGCTGAACAGTCAAGACGTAGTCAACCTCATGACTCAAGCTCTTGGCTCGAAGGAGCTTGGCCGTGCCTGTAGCTCCGACGAAACCCCTGAGACCGCTCCGGAGGGTTGGTTCTGTTGTCACGAGAAGTTCATCTCCAAGTCTCACTTGAGATTTCCTCTCCCGACTTTACTACTCGATCTACTAGATCATTACCGACTAGCCCTCTCCCAACTCTGTCCCTCGATTATCCGTGTGATTAACGGCTTCATCGCTAGGTCCAAAGAGGAAGGGGTTAGCGTTGGTCTTACCGAGCTCATGAGCCTCTTCTCTTTGAAGGAGAGTGCTTCTAAAGAAGGCGGTTCCGGGACTTATTACCTCTCTAGTCGTCCCAATCACGTGATCTTTAGATTCTCCAGTAGCGATGATGACTGGAGGAAGAAATACTTTTATGTTAAAGTTGATCCTTTGACGGTTCCCGCTGGTCGGAACCTTAGGGTCACTTGGACTAACCCATCTGGTTAGGAATTCTAGGAGTATCCTTTTTCCTGTTTTGTTTATTTACGGTTGATTAACCTTTTTCGGTTCTGATTTTTTCTTTTGCAGAGATTGAAGATCCTCCGAAGCTTTCTACCAAGCTTACCAGAGCTTTATACCGCAAGTTGCATCAGACTCCTTGTACCTGGCCTGCTTATACCACATCTCGAATAGGTGCAGCCAGGTTCCCAGACGTCTACAACGCCTCTTTTCAAGATCCCATTCCTGCTGAGAACCTTGAGGGTAAGTTCAAGCTTGAACCTTTTCATCAATAATCTTGTCATTTTTGAAGTTTTCCACTCTCATAAGAACTTCCGTTGTTCCAGTTTCCGCAGGGGACTCAGTTGTTTCAATCTCAACCGGTGCTAGTGCTTCAGGTACCGAAAAGACTAAGTCAGGTGACATGACTCTCAGGCCATCATTTCGTTCTAGGGGTAACCCTTCGAAGGCTGCCAGTGTCTCCCGTGGGGGAGATAGGAGCCAAGGAGGGTCTTTCCTCGACTCGGTGAAGGATGTCTTGGACGATGGAGTATCCAAACCTGTTGCTGAGGCTACTCCCACCGATGTCGTAGCTCAGGATGCTGCTCCTCTCCCTGAGGTCCAGGCGCCGGAGACTGATTACCAGGCTCCGAGAGGTACTTCTGAGGTTGAGCCGTCAAGGCATAAAAGGCCTAGGACCGACCAAACTGGAGTTCCCGCTTGATCATCCTCCTCGTCTTCTAGAGGGGGAACCGTGGGGTGGAGTTTTACCCATTCGAAGCCTGGGTCAATCTTGGATGACCCTTGGGGCTTGGGTGCAATACTGAGGCACCTGAAGAGGGTAGGATGTCCCCTTCCAGCGCTCAAGGACCTGACAAACCGAGATGAGTATCTCGACATTGCTCACTGCATGGGTCAGGTACATGATTTCCATCTGTTCTTTGTTTATACTTTTTCTTTTAAAGATAATAATATTCGTACATTTTCGATGTTGTTGCAGTTGGCTGGGGCTGTTAACAGAGCCCAGCTCAAGTTTGAAAATGCTTTGCATGATGCCCCCAACGCTGGTGAGCTTGCTGAGGTGACTGAGATGGTTAAGGCAGCCAAGGCCGATCTCGATCAGGCCCGGGTTCGAATTTCTGAACTCGAAGCTGAAGTGACGAGACTAGGCTTGAAGGCTGATGCTCAGCAAGGAAAGATCGAAAGCCAGGAGCTCGACATCCAGGTGAAGAGTAGGAAGATTAATGACTTGGAGTCTGCTCGAAGGATAGCTGAACACCAAGTTCGTGAGCTCATTATCTCGTCCCAAGACAGCCAGAAGAACAAGGAAGCTGAAGTCAAGCTGGCAGTCAGGGTAGGGAAGAAAGAGGTCGCCGAGGCTTATGGTAAGGTCCTAGCCTGTGTTCAAGAGAAGTTTGCTAAGAAGAAGGAAGAGGTCAGTGCATTGGTGTATGCTCAGGAGCTCCAAGCTAACGTTGACCTCTTGAAGGATATGCTGAACAACAAGATCCAAAGCGTCGAAGAGGAGTACAGCCAGCTGATGGCTTTGTTGCCGGGGGCGACGACTGCATATGAGAAGGCTCAAGTGTCTGACTTTTCAGTCAGCAAGCTTTCTCTTCCCCAGATCTCGGACAGCTCAGGTACTTTCGAGATTAATCTGTTTAATCCGTCCTTTTCTGGAGAGTATGGTTCTAACTTGAGTTTGATGACTCCTGACGTAGCTCCGGTCGAAGCAGTTCAAGGAGGCGACGTCAACGTGGCTGGAGGAGAGGTTCCCACTGGCGATGGTGAACCGGTCCAGGAGGATCAGGAAGGTTGAGAGCTGAAGCTCTTTTAAGTTTGTATTTTGTGTTTTCAAGACTTTGGTTTTAAACTTCGTTTCGTTGTGCTTTATGACTTAGTGCCTGAGGAGGCCTTTAAACCTTACAACTTGTTGGATTTCAATGGCCTGAGGAGGCTTTTAAACCCTTTTGTATGTTAAGTTCTGGTTATTATTTTTGTCTTGAACTTTTGCACTTAACTTCGTTTTGTTCAGACATAGTGATCATTGGATCGGATTAGGATTTCTAATCTTAATTTGTGATAAGCGTTTAGCTTAGTACATGTTTGGTCATAAGGGTATTGAAGAGGAGCCTTTGATTTTAGCTCTAGGAATTCAGGGACCTGAGTCCGATCTTGATAGGTTCTGGGACCTGGCGTCTAGGTTCGCGGGAACCTGAATTTAGATCCTTAGGGACCTGAGTTAGTTCGAAGGATTCTGAATCCTTTGGACTTTAACGGATGAAGTTGAGGAATTTGGAGATTTAACTGATTTTTTAGGATTTTAAGACCTTTCGGTTTTGATAAGGATTTTAGGACCTTGTTAATTGTTTAAGGATTTTAAGACCTTAGTTGTTTGTTAAGGATTTTAAGACCTTAGATGATTGTTAAGGATTTTAGGACCTTAGATGATTGTTAAGGATTTTAAGACCTTAGATGATTGTTAAGGATTTTGAGACCTTAGTTTAAGGATTTTAAGACTTTAGTTTATGTTAAGGATTTTTGAGACCTTTGGATTTATCGAGATGATTGAGCTTAGGTCGCGATTTAGCGGGACCTGGATTTTCTTGGAGGGTTTTAAGACCTTTGATGCTTATGGAACCAGATTAATTGTTTTATTAATATCAGATATCAGAGAATACATGATTTAGATTCCACACAATAACTGTTTTCACGCTATGTGTTCTTGGTAAAATATGTCCCCCTTGCTTAGGTGAGGAGATTGGTGAAAAGAGATTGGGGCTGCACTCATGTCGGAGTTGCCTACGTACCCAGTCAAGGGATCAAGCCAAACGTAGTTCAGGGGATTTGGGTACCTAATGATAATATCTTTTGAGGTTCGTGGCGTTCCACGATCGGATTTCAGGTACCCCGGTTCGTATCTTCTGGAGTTTATAGACTCCGGGTCGTACTATGTGGATAATTCGGTAGGGTCCTTCCCAGTTGGTTCCTAACTTTCCAGCTCCCGGTTCTTTAGTTCCTTCGAACACCTTTCTGAGTACCAGGTCTCCTACAGCGAACTGCCAGGGCCTTACTTTGGAGTTATAGTGCCGAGCCATTGCTTGCTGGTAATTTTGAATGCGGAGCAAAGCTTGGTCTCGTCTTTCCTCGATTAAGTCGAGGCTGTCCATCAGGAGCTGGTTGTTAGCTGCGGGGTTTGAGGTGCAGAGCTCCCATCGGAGGCTGCCTGCGGTGGTTTCTGCTGGGACGACAGCTTCCATCCCGTAAGCTAAGGAGAAAGGAGTTTCCTCTATAGCTTTTCGTGGGGTGGTTCTGCAAGCCCATAGTACTTCGGGTAGTTTTTCTGACCAGAGTTCTTTTTGAGCTCCTAGGCGTTTCTTGAGGTTTGCTAAGATCGACTTGTTAGCAGCCTCCGCCTGGCCGTTACCTTGAGATCGCCGAGGTGATGAAAATGTGAGACGGATGTTCCACTTATCGCAGAACTTTTTGAAATCATGGGATATGAACTGTCCTCCGTTGTCGGTTACGATTTCGTATGGGACACCGTGCCTACATACAATGTTCTTCCAAACAAATCCTTCGACCTCAAATCTGTTTATCTGTTGGAAAGCTTCGGCTTCGATCCATTTCGTGAAGTAGTCGGTTAGGACGAGGAGGTTTAGTAATTTCTTTCCCTTCCCTGAAGGTACTAATGGACCTACGATATCCATGGACCACCTCATGAACGGGTAGGGAGCTGATATGTTAGATAGCTTTTCCGCTGGTTGGTGTATGATCGGTGCATGCCTTTGGCATTTGTCGCATGATGAGGAGTAGACCTCACAATCCGCGATAATAGTAGGCCAGAAGTAGCCTTGTCTTTTAATTCGGATAGCTAGAGCTCTGCCCCCGGAATGGTTACCGCAGGAACCGTCGTGCATTTCCTTCATGAGTTTCATAGCTACTAGACCATGAACGCATTTTAGGTAAGGTCCGGAGACACTTCGTTTGTGGAGGGCTGACTCGATTATGCAATATCTTGCTGCTAAGGCTTTGAGTTTTCGGGCCTCCCACTTATTGGGTGGGATTTTTCCCTCGAGGATGTAATCCATGATCGGTATCCTCCAGTCTTCTCTTCCTACAACTTTGTTGTGAAGAGAGGAGGGAGGTTCCTGTTCGGGACCTGGTGTAGTGGTGCCCCCGGGGATATTCGTTGGAATAGGCCCCAAGAGGTCTGGGTTCTGAAGAATATCTCCAATTCCTTCATTGTCCCCGGTGGTTTGTGTAGCGTTCCTAGACGTGTTTTTACGAGCTGTGCGGCTTCTTGTCTGTACCTTAAGGACGAGTGGTTCCGAGGTTTGGATGGTGCCCCCGGGGGTATTCGTTGAGTTAGGCTCAGGGGAGTTCGAACTTTGGTGAATACCCTCACTTTGGTTATGGCCCTCTAAGTTTTTTGTTGCATTGTTAAAAGGGTGCTTTCTGAAGCTGCGTGCTCTGGTTCTAGGGAACCATAATGTCGTGAGGATTTGGGTAGCTTCCGTGGGAAGGCTGTTATCCTCAGCTTCTGCTTTTGATTTGTTATCTAGCTCAGCTTTGGTAGCTATGTCGATACTCGGCTTTTCGATTCCTTCCACAGGTATAATTCGTTTTACGAGAGGGTCGGACGTGGAGGCTAGCGCGGCGAGCGCGTCTGCTGAAGAGTTCTCTCCTCGTGGGATTCTCGTTAGCTCGAACTTATCGAACTGTTTTGTCAGGCTTAGGACTACTTCGAGGTATGCCCCCATTCTTTCGTCTCTCGTTGCGTATTCTCCGTGAAACTGGCTAGCTACTAGCTGTGAGTCACAGTAGGCGCTCAGCTCTCGGATTCCGAGACTAAGGGCTAGTTTTAAGCCGGCGATTAATGCTTCATACTCAGCTTCGTTGTTGGAGGCGTTAAATCCAAGTCTATAGGATTGTTCGATGGTTTCTCCAGCTGAGGAGGTTAATCTTAGACCGACGCCGGAGCCTTGTTTTGACGAGGCTCCGTCCACGTATAGGCTCCATTTTGGGACCTCTATTTCTTGGTCTAAATGTTTGGACATTAGCTCAATAACGAAGTCGGCAAGGACCTGAGCTTTTGCTGCTGCTCGAGGTCTATATTCGATATCGTATTCGCTAAGCTCGATAGCCCATTTAGCTAATCGTCCGGATTGGCTAGGACTATGCAAAATCGTTCGTAATGGCTGTGAGGTCATTACGATGATTGAGTGTGACTGGAAATATGGTCGTAGCTTCCTAGCAGCTGTTACGACTGCTAGGGCTAGTTTTTCCATGGTAGGGTACCTCGTCTCGGCGTCTATTAGGCTTTTACTAGTATAATAGACATGTCTTTGTTCGTTTTGCTCTTCTCGTACTAGCACCCCACTGACTGCAGCTGCCGATACGGCCAGGTACAGGTACAGTGGTTCTCCAGATACAGGTTTGGACAGTATCGGAGGTTCCGAGAGGTATGCTTTCAGCTGTTTGAAGGCTTCCTCGCATTTTTCGTCCATAGGAACTTCTTATTATTTTTCAGGAGTTTGTAGAATGGGAGGCACTTATCAGTGGACCTGGAGATGAATCTATTTAGTGCTGCGATCCGTCCAGTCAATCTTTGTACCTCTCTGGTCGTTTTAGGTGACGGCATTTCTAGGAATGTCGCTATCTGTTTCGGGTTGGCTTCGATGCCTCTTTCGGTTACGAGGTAACCTAGAAATTCGCCGGAGGGTAATCCGAAGGTACATTTAGCTGGGTTTAGCTTCATGTCATATTTGTTGAGGATGTCGAAGCATTCCCTTAGGTGGGAGATATGGTCCTCTCCCATTGAAGATTTGACTAACATGTCGTCGATGTAGACTTCCATGGTTTTTCCAAGTTGTCCAGCGAACATTTTATTTACTAACCTTTGGTAGGTAGCTCCCGCGTTTTTCAAACCAAATGGCATGACCTTGTAACAATAGGTTCCTCGTTCGGTTATGAACGCGGTTTTTTCTTGATCCTCAGGCTCCATCATAATCTGGTTATATCCAGAAAAGGCATCCATAAAGGACAGGAGCTGGTGACCAGCCGTTGCTTCGACTAAACGATCGATGTGAGGTAACGGGAAGCTGTCTTTAGGACAGGCCTTGTTTAGGTCGGTGAAGTCTACGCAGATTCTCCATTTCCCGTTCTTCTTTTTTACTACCACTGGGTTGGCTAACCAGTCGGGGTATTGAACTTCTCGGATTGATCCGGCTTTCGTTAGTCGATCAACCTCATCGTTAACAGCCTGGGCTTTTTCAAGACCTAGCTTACGACGCTTCTGTTTGATCGGTTTGAAGGTGGGATCTACATTGAGCTTATGTGTGGTGACGTTGGTGTCTATGCCTTTCATGTCACTGGTGGTCCATGCGAAGGTTTTGACATTCTGTTTTAGGAATTCGATGAGCTCCTTTTTAGTTTCGGGAGGCAGCTCAGATCCGATGCTTACCTGTTTTTCAGGGTTCGAGTCGTCAATGCTAACTTTTTCGATGAGGTTCTTGGGAGGACCTCGGATATTTTGTTGCATTTCGCGACTCTCCTGGACCTGTAATTGCTATTGGGGGGAATCTTTTATGATCTCGAATCCTCCCAGGTAACAGATCCTTGAAATCTTTTGGCTACCATGTACGGTAACTATCCCGTCGGTTGCTGGAAACTTCACGCATTGGTGATAAGTTGAAGCTACTGCTTTCATCTTATGAATCCAAGGTCTTCCGAGGATTGCGTGGAAGGGAGACGGTTTGTCGACAACTATAAAGTTGGTCATTTTCATGACTCCGCCAGCTATGACTGGGAGCTTGATGGTTCCCAAGGAGGTAGCTGTTTCTCCTGAGAAGCCTACGAGGTTGGATTTCTGGTCGACGATTTCGTAATCGTCTATTTCCATTCCCTTTAATGCGTTATAGAAAATGAGGTCGACGGAGCTTCCGGTGTCGATCATGAGCTTAGGTACCTCGTAGCCTGCTATATTTAACGTTACGACGAGGGCATCGTCGTGAGGCCTGTCGAGGTTTGATGTCTCACTTTCCCAAAAAGAGATTTTAGTGTTGGACTCGGGTTTGGTCGGTTTAGACTGAGTATTGGACACAGCTTTCCGTACGTGACTTTTAATAGAGTTAACGGAGTCTTGACACATATCGGACCCTCCAAGGATGTAATCGACCCTTGAGTCGGGGCTCGATTGGGGAGGTGCTTTATTAAAGAGAGCTTCAATTTGAAGGCTTTTTCTTTGGGGGAATTTCCCAAGGATCATATCGACTCTCTTCTTGGGAGCGGGAGGTGGCGAATCTGTTTCCTTTTCAGGTGACCTTTCGCGTTTCGGGGAGTTATCACGGGGACCTCTCTTTTGATAAGGCTGTGGTTTTTTGAGATCCACGTCTTTTATTTCTCCGGCTGCAAATTTAGCAGCCAGTTGTCGTTGGAGGTCCCAACACTCTTCGGTTGAATGTCCTTTTCGATCATGGTAGGAGCAATGTTTGCTCTCGTCGTAGCCTTTGGACCAGGGGGCTTTGGCTGTCGCGGCGACGGGTTTTTCATCCTTGTCGTCCTCGATTACATAAGAATGCTCTCCCTGAGTCTGGTTATTTCGGGAGCTTCCTCTTTTGTGAGGTCCCTTCCCATCGGAGGCTTCGCCTTTCGGGTGATTCTGGGATTTTCTGTGGAGCTTATCTAACGCTGCAGTTTCTTCTTCCAAGGTAATGTATCTAGAGGCCTTGTGGAGGGCGTCGTCGATAGTTGGAGTAGGATTTAGCGTTAGCTCCGAGAAGAGGCCTGATTTGTACCAGAGGCCTCTCCTAAGGGCTTCAATAGCTACGTGATCGTTAGGGTTCGAGAGTTTAGTTCTTACTGCCCTGAATTTCTCGATGTAGACTCGCAATGAGTCTCCCAATCCTTGTCTGATCTTCCAGAGGTCAGCTTCGGAGGCTTGTTTCAGGATGTGGGTTGAATATTGTTTCATAAAGGCGTTAGCTAGCTGATCGAAGCTGTCTATAGAGTTTGGTTCGAGACTAGAGAACCATTCCAGAGTTGTTCCGGTCAGGTTTTCAGCAAATGTTCTGCAATATCCTGCATCGCATTCTTCCTTCGTGAAGTGAGCTTTAACGATCGCTAGCTGGAAGGCTCTTAAATAAGCCTTTGGGTCTGTGTTTCCATCGTACTCAGGGATCTTGATATTTCGAGTGTCTCTTATGTAAGAGTTAGCAATTCTATTGGTAAACGGAGTTCCACGAGTCTCTTCGATTAGGCTCTCGATTTCGGGAGCTGAGCTCGTTGCTTTGTGAACCTGAGCTCCCAGTTTCTGGAGAGCTGCGTGGGTTCGCTCCATGTATCTGCGAATCGCGTCAGGTCCCTCGAAGGGAAGGATATTTGGATCATTTTCAGGTGTTCGGCGCACAGGTTCCTGGCGGAATCTAACTCGATCATTTTCCGAGTTAGCTGGCGAAACAGGTCGTTCGTTCGTCCTTAGGTTCCGAGCGAGATTAGTACGGAGAGCTGCAGGATCAGCATCCGTTCTTTGAAATCCGTCGGTATTTGGGGTTGAAACCCTAGTTTGAAACACCAGAGCTGATGTTCTGCCCCCGGACGGAATGTTGGTTCCTGCTCCAGACCCCGAAGGAGGTGGCGGTGGAGGCAATCGTGTGCTCCCAGTGGTGTTTCGATCAGGCGCGGAGCTCGTTGTCGCTACGTTGCTCCCTATGGTGCTGATGACTGGTGGGACAAACGCAGGAGCTGTCCTAGCGCGAGGCGTTTGGAAAGCAGGTTCCTGACCATCCGCTCCAGAGCTATCAGGGGAGAAGTTCAGATGCTCTCGAGGGAAGGAGGGGTCAGCTAATCGTTCATGGAACGTGATCCCTCTTCCCTGGTGGACGGACGATTGGGTTGTTGCGGATTGAGATCTGGTTATCTCTTCGAACTGTTGCTGCCGTTCGGCTAGCTGTTGCACCGTTCGCTCGGTTTCTTGAGCTTTGTCCACTAACTGGAGCATCATCTTCCGGATCTCGGAAAGCTGAGCTTCCGTTTGGTTCGGAGCGGATTGATGCGATGGGTTATTGAGGGCTGAGGACCCAGAGTTGGTCCCTCCGGAGGCTCTCGGGTTATTTGCCCCCGGAGCAGTGCGATTCGGTGAGCTATTGCTCAGGTTCGATTGATCGGGGTTAGATGGATTAGTTCCATCGAGTGGATTCATCTTTAAGCTTTGGAGAAAGGGATCGATTAATTGTCCCCTCAGACGGCGCCAATTGTGAGAGACAAGATTTCACTTCTTAGATTTTAGGTTAGGTCTAGAGATGTAATGAGAATCGTGGGCTGAATCCCGTAAGTAAGCTTGAAGAATGAATATGATTTTATTGATGAATTGAAAAGATGATGAATACAAAGAATATATTTTGAGATGATTACAAAAGAATACGTAATGCTTTTTGTCTAGTTCTAAAAATTGGTCTCTGGAGAAGGTCCCCTTGTTTTTGATCTTCTCCGTCTTTATATAGTCTAGGTCTCGTCGATAGCTCCTTAACCGACCTCCGAGATACACGGCTTCAGTTACGTACTCGCTCCAGGTTCCTCTTGACCGAGTCTTCGAAGTATCAGCTCCCTTTATAACGTGACCTCTATTATGACGACTTCCAGGTTCGGTCTTTAGTTCAGCTTCCAGCTCTCATTAATGTGATGGGCTTTATGCGGCCCACTTGGTAGCTCACGTTTTACCGGTACCTCACCTGAGGGTCATATTCGGGTCCAACATTAACCACATTATCAAGTGGTTGATACCGATTTGGTGTTGAATCCCATGGATTCAAATGAAACCCTAATCACCCAAAATTTGAGGGAAATCGAACCTGGTGGTGAAGAAGCACCAGTGGAGGTCGGAGTTAATGATTCCTCGCCAGAAACCTCTCGCCAGTCAGTAGATGGAGCTCGTGTGAACAGTTGCGAAACTCAGCCGATCTCACCACATCAATTGCCTGATCTTCCACAGATTACTATTCGTCCCCCACAGATATCCTCTACTCCACCAACACCTACTTTTGTTCCTTCAATCGGAGCTTGGGCCAAACCTCTCGCTTTTGCACCGCCAGTTACTCCTCCAACACCAGCAACTCCTATTGGTTTTGATCAGAATCATCTTAACAATCTCCTTGACTCTTTCTGGCCAACATTGACTGATGGACATGGGCAGAGCCAGAAGAAAAGAAGCCACATGACTGCTACTAAAGAGTTTCCTCATATGCCGGTACCGAAGATCCCGGTTCCTGAGCTTAAAGATGATGGGACGTTAAGGTTTCCATGAGCTGCCAGAATGAACCCTGCAACCAGAAACCTTTATCGAGCGGCTAATCCAACCTTTCGGCTTGACGAAACTCTAGAGGTAACTATCCCTTCTTAGGTTCTACGATTAGGACCAGAAAACAAGCATGAGTATATAATTGGTCAGTTCCATCGCTGCTCTCTATCTCCTAGAGGTTTAATTCAGGCGGTGGTGAATAGGCTGTGGGGAAGAACTTGTAAAATAGGTTGTCGTAAGCTAAGCGAGTCGTCTTATATGTTTCACATACCTCACGATTCAACTCGTGACTGGGTTATTCAGAGAGGAGTGTGGCATGTTGATGACTGCTTGTTGTTTGTGTCTCCTTGGAAAGCAGCTAACTCTCTCAAAGTCCCAGAAGTCTCAACAATCCCGGTGTGGATAAATCTTTAAAATGTTTCAGATAGTTGCTACTCAAGATTAGGCTTCAGTCACGTTGCATCAGGACTTAGTGAGCCTATGCAAACGCATAAACCTCGACTTGATCCGACGAGTTTGGGAGAAGCAAAGTTGTTGGTTGAAGTAGAACTCGACAAACATTTTCCGAAGCAAATTGCCTTAGATGACAAGCAAGATAATATATTTTAGTGGATATTGAGTATACATGGATTCCAAGTGTATGTGACAGGTGTGTCCTCCCAGCTGTCCCAAAAAATGTGGAAACAAGTTCTAAACATGATGATCTGCCTCCTGAAATACCAGAGACTGAAGAGAATGTCTATGTTCAGTTCACTGCTCCATCGGACCAACTTGTGCTACAACTTGAAAATTCAGAAGTGACTTTGGTTTCAGCTGAAGCACAAGCTAAATCTCCTGGCCAGACTTTGGAGCATACTAACAAGACAGAGACTGAACAATTACAACCACAAGAGGGTGTTGAGGTGAAGGATCTTTCAACACCACCAAACAACTTCACTCATTCTAAGGTAACTATAGCCACTGGCTCCAACTTCCAATTCACTTCATCACCAATAGCAGGTACTCATTCTGCTCCAGCTCACAACACTATTATGGAAGAAATTTCATCACCTATTATTGTCGTTGAGGCCAAGTCGGCTACAATGGACAATCCATTGGCTTCTCCGCAATCTCTTATACATGGTAGTTCCTCTTACAATCAAATTGATCAACCAGTTGAGCAAGATGATGGAGATGGGTTATGAGTGAAGCTACGGCGAACCTCAACATGTCGAGAGGGAGAAGGCCAATCAAACCACTCCAAAAATATCAAGATATAGAATGGGAAACAGTTGGAAGAAAGGGTAAACATGGTCGTCGAGGCCGTGGATACCATCTACCAACTCCTTAAGTTTTTCATGATTATTTTGTTTTCACTAAACTTATGCATCATAAGTTTTTTTACTTTCTAAGCTTGCTTGATTGAATATGATGTTTGTTTTATCGTACTTTTTCAGACTTATGGTTGTCAAATCATATCTTTGTATTGTGTATTTTAAATTTGAATGCCAAAGAAAAAAAGAAGAATAAGAGCGTTTTTTTTTCTCTTGAGAATTGTGCAACGGTAACTTTCTAGAGTCGACAAAATAAAGCTAATTTATTGAAGGAACCAAAAAAAGAACCGTTGTAAAATATTTGTACGACGGCCTAAGCAAGACTTGGCCCTGATACAGGCCCAGTGATTAGGTTAGGCCCCTTTAGATTATTTTTGTTGACAGCGTGAAACAAATTGGATGACTGATGTAACATTGGTCTTAAGTAAATTACACATATTACCACCATACCGTAATCACTTGATACACTGTCAAGAACTAAAATATTAGCCATCCCCAGCCGGGTCCAGTTAATATATGGTGAAAGTTATATAGACCTTTGATAAAAAAAAGTTATATAGATCTTCAAAAATATTCAAATACGACTTATGTAACAGTGGTCTTATCTTTGACTTTTATGCGGTATTATTGTTGTTAACCTTTTTTCTATGCACTTAGTTTGCAAATGACTCTTAGTTGGCTGGTTAGTTCGAACATGATTAATTAGAATTTTTATGGTGGGGTTATTAGCGGAATATAAAAAAAATTCTTAATATTTAACTAAAAAAAAATAAAAATCAGAACTTATATATCGAAAAATTAATAACTTCACCTAAAAACTTCCCATTAATCATGATCTTAGTTTACATACAATAAGATTGAATATAAAGAATTGTGGAACATAAATGCTTCATCTAGGGGCAGATCCACCACCAAAGCAGGTGGCACGTGCCATATACTGTTTTTTTTTAATATTTTTTTTTGTAACTAATAGAGGTTTGTTTTTTTTGTCTAAACCAAAGTTCTAAAATTCGCTAGGCGCTATCCGTGTAGTAGATTTGGGGATAGCGATTTATCAAAAAATTGGAGATTAGTTGTGGATTAATCGGAGATTAATTTTTCTTGCTTACAGTATACATAAATGATTTACATAGATAATTCAGAGAAATGCCTTGGTCAAAGTGGTAAGAGAGAGTCATTTGTGCAGTTATTGACCTATGTTCAAACCTCAGAACCGTATTATTAGTCTTGTTTATTTTTTTTCTTTTAATGAAGGAAAAAACAGTAATTTAACGAGTCGTTCCCTACTTTTTCCATGCGCGTTTAACCTGCAAAAATCGTGTACCATTTTTGTTCTTAGTTTTTTTTCACAGTTTCTCGTCAGTTCTTCCTAGTATAGATAGATCTAACCAAAGTACACTGATTTAAATCAAAAATCGAAACAAAAACGAGATTTATTCGAGGCTCCGATTTTATGGCCGATTAGGGTTGAATCGCCACGGTGGTTGGCCGCTTCACGTATACCCGCCGAGTAATCGGCCGAGTTAGCCGTGTTTATGAACAGGGGTCTAAACCAAAAATTTTCTGACTCTTTGGACAATTATGATTTTTACAAGTCGTCTTACTCTTTGGACTTTTAAACTTTCTGCAATATTGACTCCGACAACTCATAATTTTTCAAGAGTTACACATTAATTTCTTTGTTTTTGCCAGTTTCATGAAAACTTCATGAATCTTTATATATACTACTCGATTAGATGAAATGGGTGGAAATTAAGTTTTTAAGAATTTCAATTTTTGGACTGAGTCAGTCTAAATCGTCATCGTTGGTGTCCGGATTATGTTTTTCTGATGATTTTAGGGCCCTCGGCAGTGAGTTTTCGAACGTGATTATGTAATGAATTAATGATTGTTGAGTCATTTTAAATTAACTTGCGGCCTATGACATTAAGTTTCTACATATCCTTTAAAAGTTGAGACTGATGTGTAAGACATACCCTAAAAAAGCTTCCTAATCGTCTATTCTTTTGCACCGTATCTTAATATGGCCTAGGGTTCTCTCACTTTGTCGCTTAACTCTCACATCCGATGATAAATCATTACACTCTAAACCACTCTATTCAGTGTCATATCATTGAAACTCTTTAAATTGATAGAATTTCATAGTCCTACTGAAAACTTGATTAGTATAAATTTTCTATGTTCTTTGTTCCACTTTCTGAAATTGTCCGCTAAGACCTGTACGCCATGGAAGAATTCACTAATTTCTCATACTTCAAATTTGAAGTAGAACACACTAATAGTTTCAAGAAGGGATCGAACAAAATCGTTTACACAGCTTTTTGGACGGACCGAGAGAGTTCGCATAGATTTGAGAGGAGCTCATGGAGATTCATCTTTTATTTTTGTTAAAAATCTGACATTGACTATTTTTTCGGGTATGTATATATTATTGCGTTATGTTTAATATAGAATTTTACTATTGTATGAGGTTTCTAAATTGAGATAGATTATTATTTTTTAAATTTACACAATTTGCGAATTTACTAGATAGCTAATGAGGATGTCAATTAGTCAATGTATCCAGGGGCGGATCCATGGCTAAGATAGGTGGGGCACGTGCCCCATACTATGTTCGAAAGTTTTTATTTGGTTCGTGCTAAATTAATTTAGTTGTTGAGTTCCCTATAGGTTGTGCCCCATGCGATGTTACAAAGAAATTAATTGGTTGGTTTTTTCATTGGTATATATTTGGTAAATGAGTTCGATACGTCACCTTCCTTTTTCATTTTAATTTTTTCTGTTTTCTTTTTATTTTTCCACGTTTGTTATTATTTTTTTTTTAAATAGATATGATTTCCTTTCTACTATTTTGTAATATTGTAATTGTGTGTTTAATTTTTTCTTATAATTGATTATAAGTTATATTTTATAAATCTGTACTTTTATTTAAAATATTTTTATTGAATTATTGTTTCAGTTTTTAAAGAGTAGAATCAACCCGTAAATTATAAAGGCCACAAAAAAATTAGAAATCAGATTCGACAAATGATGATCTAAAAATAAATTTATAATTAAAAAATCAAATTCTTGAATGACCATCATATTTATCAGTACACTAACATATATTTTGTAAAAATAAAGATAAAAGATACCTGATAATCATGGGTCTGAAACCTAAACTTTTTGTGCTGTGTTATATAGTCAAATTTAAAAATATTTTTCATAACTATATTTTTGTTAATTATTTCATGACTATCATTTGAAATATTTTGTTAAGTTAAATATTTTATTTGTACCACATGTAGAGAAACCAAAGCAAGTGATTTATGCTCTTCAAGAGCTTACTGAATGAATAATATAGATAAAGAGATAGTTCACAAGTGATTTACGCTCTTCAAGAGCTTATTGAATGAATAATATAGATAAAGAGATAGCTCTCCTAAGAGCTTTATTATGCAATGAAATAGAAAGGAGAAGACTTGAGATTGTCACCAAGAGATAAATAAATGTTTAGATTGATTCATATAATAGAGAGGAGGGCTTCTAGAACCGCAGCCAAAGTTACTTTCTCTAACACATTACAATCCTATTTATACTACTAACTCACTTGCAAAGGAACCCTAACATACATGGGTTTATAACATAGTAATGGGCTTGTTGATTTTGTCTTGGGCTTGTCTTGTGTATTCTAATACCACATACCAATTTTTTTTTTGGATCCGCCCCTGGTTTCATCGATATTGTTCTGTGTATACGTAAGATAAAGTTGATTAAATAGAGATTTTTTGGGAATAATATTCTTATCTATTAATAATAGGAATCCTGATTAATTCCAAAGGGTGTGTATTTTTATAAGTATCTTAAATCTTATGAAAAATTGTGATTGTTCGTTAAAAAGTTGTGTCTCTTCTTTATGAAAAGATGCGACTACTTAAAATGTTGTGTCTCTTCTTCGATAAAAGTTGCAACTGTTTAAATTGAAAGGGTGTGTGTTATTATAGGTAGCTTAAATCTTGCGAAAAATTGTGATTGTTCGTTAAAAAGTTGTGTCTCTTCTTTATTAAAAGATGCGAGTATTTAAAAGGTTGTGTCTCTTCGTTATTAAAAGATGCAACTATTATAGGTATTTCAAATCTTGTGAAAAGTTGTGATTGTTCGTTAAAAAGTTGTGTATTTTCTTTATGAAAAGATGCGACTACTTAAAAGGTTGTGTCTTTTCTTCGATAAAAGTTGCAACTGTTTAAATTGAAAGGGTGTGTGTTTTTATAGGTAGCTTAAATCTTGTGAAAAATTGCAATTGTTCGTCAAAAAGTTGTGTCTCTTCTTTATTAAAAGATGCGACTATTTAAAAGGTTGCGTCTCTTCGTTATTAAAAGATGTAACTATTTAAATTGAAAAAAGTGATTGCTCGTCAAATGTGTCTTTTAATAAAAAGTCGTGTCTCTTCTTTATTAAAATATGCGAATATTTAAGAGGTTGTGTCTCTACTTATGTCGAAAGGTTGTGTCTTTTCAACATTTAAAGGTTGTGTCTTTTCAACGTTTAAAAATTGTGTCTTTTTGTTTACAAATAACTGTTTAAATTGAAAGAGTGTGATCATTTATATTGAAAGGTTGTGATTCTTCATATAATTATTATTTCAAAAAGAACAATCTTTAAACTGAAAAGATGTGATTTTTCAAACAAAATTTTGAAAATCTATAAATAGTTTATATATATGCCTTCTCAAAGCATAATTTTCTCTAATCAAATAAAAAAACAAATATCCAACGGATGAAAAATGTAAACTAAAAGATTATATTTTGCTTAAGATGAGACATATATGACGTTACTGATTTATTTTATCAATCGACGTCTTCCCTACCAAATCACAACTATACAAAGAAAACAATGAGTAGAGTCGTATCTTTTCAATGTACAGTAAAGACATCTTTTAAACAAGCAATCTCTCCTAAGAGACACATCTTTTCAGTTCTATATATTGCAAGAACTGCATATGGTTGATAGTTTATTTAAGGTTTATCCAATTATTTCCTTTGTTTTGTGACTCTCTCTCTAATTTTTTTTTAATTTCTCTGTTGTCGTAATTCTTTATCAACGTTATTATTTTCTCTACTCTAGTTCTGTTTAGTTTCTATATTTTCTGCCAAGTTTTCTTATCTATTTGACTAAAATTACTAAATTTATCTTCTTGTTGATTAATAATTCTTTCTATTCAGAATATCTATAGAAACTACAATTCATACAAGTCATTCATTCGCTCTATTATAATAGTGATATCGTACTTTTGCTGATGGTAAACTTCATATGTTAACATTTTTCGTTCATTCCTCTGTCGTTTATTCGCTTATTTTTTCTTTGTCTTTTATGTTCTCTCGTAACTCTTCTTATATATTATTTGATGGTGTTTGTAGGCTCCACAATTAATAACTCAATATGTTTTAGACTCATTAATAAATACATAATTTAAAAATATTAAATAGATTTTTTATACTATTATACGAACATACAGATTGGAAGATGACGAAGTTCTATTTGAACAATCATATTTTTTTGCTCACACTTTTCGGAAACGTTACAGATGGAAATTCAATATATATAAATAATTGTTGAAATATTTGATACATATTTTTTTGGAAATAAATAATTTAAATACTTTAAAGACTGAAAACATGATTGAATATATTTATAGGACCAAAAATAGGTTGAATATTTTTGATATATTTGTAAAATTTTATATGGAAATGTGTGAAAATTAATTTTTATAAAATGAGTTTTCGTGCGACATCGCACGGACTCCTTACCTAGTTAGTATAACGCCGAACTACTAGATCTTGCCATCTTGGTTTATCTTCTCAAAACTTTTTTCAACATCTTGCCAATTTTATTTGACCAATTCAATATTTCTCCATTTCCTTCGAAAGTGTAATTCTTTTGCTCATATTGACCGCAACTATGATGCTTCATTTCATCTACAAATTTGAAATATACACAAAATTTCATAAAGGAACCTAAAGAAAAATATAGAATAACATCGGACAGTCCAATTACGACTACTGAAAATCTACTTTATCCCAAAAAACTATTAATCAACACATATGTAAAGGCTTATGTGGTTTGACTTAAGTAGGCAAATTCCCACTTATATACAGACTTTTGTTCTGTTACAAAAAATAAGATAGAAAACGATAGACTTTTGTTTTGTGTATCAAACTCAGAATTAATGAAAATTTAAACCCCAAAAACTATTAAATTATTCATCTTTCACCCCATAAAAGAGATCCATGTCCAGTGAGCCTTATTTCACAAGTTCTCTCTGTTGATCGCATGGTCTTGTGTGTTTGGTTCGATGGGAGAGAACATACACGTGGCTCAAGCCACAAAAGATCATCATCATCAGAGACAACAAAACCTAGCAACGAGTCTAAGCTCTAAACTAGCAAAGACATGGGTCACCACCAAAATCTACATCTTCGTCCTCTTCATCTTCCTCCTTTGTGCTTCTCTTTCTTGGATATATACGGTAATATTTTTCTGTTTCTCTGTTCATGACAATAGTTTCTATTTTTGTTTGTTTTTTGTGTGTGGAAAGAATCGATTAGAAAGCATAAGACACGTACACGTAAACTAGAAAAATAATAACTATATACGTTATGTCGTGATTTTAGAAAGATTATGCAATTGAGGAATCTGGCGACAAGAAACACATTTTCACCTACTTGTAGTAGTGGAACCTATAAACTTTATAATCCTAATATTTTTCTTGGTGTTGTTATTCATAGTTTGTATTAGGTGAGAGTAAATTCCAAGTACCATCAGCATTCACAAGAAACACCAACAAAAATTCTACCACAACAAAAAATATTCCGAAGACCCTCATCAAGATCCCATTAAAATGCACACTCCTCAACAACACTACCACACAAACATGTCCTTCAAATTATCCAACCAAGTTCGAACCAGCCATCTCTTCCTCAGAAACTTGTCCTGACTACTTCAGGTGGATCCACCGAGACTTAAAGGTATGGCAAAAGACAGGAATCACAAGGGAAACACTAGAGAAAGCTAGACCACACGCTCATTTCAGGGTTATAATAAAGTCAGGGAGATTATACGTTCATCAATACGAGAAAGCGTTTCAGACAAGAGATGTGTTCACAATTTGGGGAATACTTCAACTTCTAAGAATGTATCCTGGTCAAATCCCTGATCTTGAGCTCCTCTTCCTGTGCCATGATAAACCCGCCATTTGGAAAAGAGACTTCAAAAAGGACGCATGGCCTCCTCCGCCGTTGTTTCACTATTGCGGCCACCGTGATGCATACGACATCGTGTTTCCTGATTGGAGCTTCTGGGGTTGGTAAGACTTTTTCTTTTCGTTTGGTTAATGGTTGACTATTCATCAAAACTAATTATATCTTAAGACTGGTCAATAACGTAGATGGCCCGTAACCAATGAAGTATATATAATATTATTTATACTTTTAATAGGCCGGAGCTGAATATAAAGGAGTGGAATAAGTTATCTGTGGCACTAAAAGAAGGTAACAAAAGGGTGAAATGGGAAGATAGAATTCCGTACGCTTATTGGAAAGGAAACCCTAATGTTTCTCCAATAAGAGGAGAGCTCATGAGATGTAACTTCTCCGACAAGTACGATCCTATGGTTCGTCTCTATGTTCAGGTATGTGTAAAATGTTCATTTAGTTAGACTTTTAAAATACAAGCATTCTTTTTTTTTGAAACTAAAATACAAGCATTCTTAAAGAACGAGTTTCATTTACTTTGGGTCTAGATAAGGTTCACTAGTTAAAATTTATACGTCATATTATGATCTTGTTCTCACTCTCACGTGTTCTTTTAGGATTGGAGAAGTGAGATCGAGAAGGGGTTTCAAGGATCAAACCTAGAAGATCAATGCACTCATAGGTATGTGTATATTTAAAATTAAATATATCTCACAAATTACGTATATCCTCATTTTGTTTTGGCATCAGTCTCATATATTTGTTAATTTGCTATATTGATAAACATTTGTTTACTTCTGAATTTTTGCATGCAGATATAAGATCTACATAGAAGGGAATGCTTGGTCGGTGAGCGAGAAGTATATACTTTCATGTGATAGTATGACTTTGCTGGTTAAACCAGAGTACTACGATTTTTTCATAAGAAGTATGGTCCCCATGAAGCATTACTGGCCCATTAGACGAAACAACAAATGTCGTGACCTCAAATTCGCTGTTGAATGGGGTAACAACAACACTGAAAAGGTAAGCAAACATAAAAAAAGCGTCTTATCTGAACTAATGCCTTATGTTGTGATGGCCTTACGCATATTATGCATATAGGCACAAGTCATAGGGAGACAAGGAAGTGAGTACATGATGAAGAATCTAGAGATGAAGTATGTATATGACTACATGTTATATGTATTGCAAGGTTATGGGAAAATGATGAAGTTGGATGTGACTGTGCCTGAAAATGCGACCGAAGTGTGTCCAGAGACGATGGCTTGTCCGATCACTGATGGTGGACTGATCAGGCAGTGCATGGATGACTCGTTAGTTATGTCTCCTAGCGTCAAGGCGGCTTGTAATTTGCCAAAACCTTATGGAGATTATGAGCTCAAAAGGATTCTTAAGAAACACGAAAGTGCAAAGAGAAGGGTTAGGAAGTGGACCGATGAGTATTGGACCGTGAGAAGTGGGGAATAAGATTATTTCTTTGATCGTGAAAATATACAATTTGTTGCAACTTGTGAAAACATAAAATCCCATAAAAAACTTGTGAAATGCTGCTAATGTGTTCTCTCAACAATGAAGAATAAGAGCTTTTTTTTGATAAACCATATCGGCCGATCCGATCGGTTCTGAAAGAATGTATTTAGTGATACATAGTGGACTGAACCAAAAGTGAACCACATTATCTGGTCTGAATATGGAATATCTTCCGACTAATATCAGGGGATAGACCTATTACGGTCCACCATGTTAACTACATAGTCCGAAGTCCATGTCCACACCGACTAAGTAATAATAATTTAGTTTCAGAAGAAAATTGAATCCAAAAATGATGTGAATATACACTAAACGCTAAGAGATTACCACTAAACTACTATCACTTTGTATAGATTACAATCATCTAAATTTATAATATCTAAATTTATAATATGTTACTAGGTGATTTGCCCGCACATGCGGGCATAATTTCTTTATAAATATTTATTAATAAATATATTATTTATTTAAATTAAAAAATTAAATAAAAAAATTTATACAATTTTATGAATCTTTTAATTTTTTAAATTTTAACTTTTACTGAATTAAAAATTTATTTTTATCTTTAACCAATTTTATTATATTAATTTATTAAGAATGATCTAATTGAACGATAAACAGATAGATATAAATTGTTAATATAAAATGTTATTAAACAAAATTCTTAGAATTATCAAAACCTAAAAAAAATCTCAATATAAATCAAAATCACAAGAATGTTAAACCGAACTCAAGTTTACGTATTATATTAATCAAAATAAATAAATTATTGATATATGTTTAATTATACTGTGAAATATCTCTCATAGTATATAATTAAACATTCAAATAGACCAGCCATGTTGACAAATAAAAAACATTAATATGTAACATATAAGATTAAAAAACGTTTCCTATCTTTTGTAATTTATATTTCTAAGTTTTGTAATAGAGAATAATAAGCTATAGTCAAACTATTTTTTTACTTTAAAATAGAGATTAGAGATTGCTATTTTCTCTATAAATAGTATTTATTTATTATAAAATCATAATTTGTTTTTTTTTTGAAATGATTCTCTTAAATTTCAAAATTTAATAATGATAATTAAGACAAATAATTTTGGAAAATAAAGTTTTCATAAAAAAATAAAATCACATTTTTAAATAATATTATTTTTAAGAAATTTTAATTTTAAAAAATTAAAATTCCGTGAAACTATCGAAAAAAATTAAAAGTACATAAAATTATTTTTTTATAAACATAAGGTACTTGTTGTAAATAAAAAATTAATAGTTTAAAAATATTTATAAAAAGACAAATCCATTCTCAATAAATATATTTCGAAAAATAAAACCAAATAAATATTAAAATTTTCATATTAAATAAAAATTATTATTTTTCTCGCAACTGAGTAATAATATATAAAAAACTACCACGAAAAACATTAACAAACAAATATACATCAAATTTATTATTTTTTCTTCTATGTCTCTTTTTACTATTTTAATACAAAATAATTTAATAGTTAAAAAATATTTTCGTATGATATATTATAACTACAAAAATATTTTTTTTCATAAATCTGTTTTAAATATTTTAGTATAAAGATAAATCTAATTATTATATGTGTATTTATACTATTAAATTATAAAAATTGAAAAATAAGAAAGAATGATTTATATAAATACAAAATAAGTACATGGAATTATCTTTTTCTTCAAACACGTTTTATATTTGTTTTCTTGATTTTTTTTATAATATTAATTTGTAATGAGTTGAATAATGAATTATATAACTATTCATTAAAGATATCAAAGTTTAAATAAATCTAATTAAAATTTTTATATTAAAACCTATGAAACATCTTAAATTTTTTTTTATAATTTTTAAATGAAAATATTGATTCTTTTAAGATTTATATTTCTATTAATGAATTTATGTAAGAATTTTATTTTTTTCTATTATAAATTATTATCACATGTTTAAGTCCATGTGTGGAGTTGAAACACTAATTATTCAATGAATCTATGGTTTTGGTCAAACATGGTTTTTATTGCATGTTTATATTATTAAATAATTTAGAATAACCAATAAAATTATTTTAAAATATATATATATATATTAAAAAATATAACAGATAAGGTTTAAATATAACAGAACTAAAATTACTAACCAAAAATGATTATAATACAATTAATATGTAAAATTGTTACTTTAAAATTCTTAAAATATTAAAAATAGGCAAAAAAACATTAAAATCAAGAGAAGTTGACAACTAAGCAAAATTAGCTAAAATTAAAGAGAAATTGACAAATAAGCCAAATCACTTATTCATTAAAGATATCAAAGTTTAAATAAATCTAACTACAACTGTTTATTAAAACCTATGAAACATCTTATAATTGTTTTATAATTTTTAAATGAAAATATTTATTGTTTCAAGATTTATATTTCTATTAATGTATTTATGTAAGAATTTTATTTTTTTCTATTATAAATAATTATTACATGTTTAAGTCTGTGTGTGGAGTTGAAACACTTAGTTATGCAATGAATCTATGTTTTTGGTCAAACATAGTTTTTTTATCGCAGGTTTATATATATATATATATATATATATATATATTAAAAATATATAGCAGATAAGTTTTAAATATAACAGAAGTAAAATTACTAACTAAAAACAATTATAATACAATTAATATGTAAAATTGTTAATTAAAATTATTAAAATGTTAAAAAATAAGCAGAAAAACTAAAATCAATGAGAAGTTGACAACTAAACAAAATTAGCTAAAATTATGGAGAAGTTGACAAATAAGCCAAATCACTTCTCAAATAATAGTATATAGTTACGAACTTTTAACACAAACCAAAAGATTGGTTAATTTCATTTTTTCTGCTGACTAACTTCATTTTTTCACAAATTTATAAGTTTTTTTTTAAAGTGGCTGTTAAAAGTAAACCACTTATGTAAAACACATATTGTTAATACAGTTTAGTTATTATTTTCAAATTGTTTTTCATCAACCAAAAAGTACCAAAATGATTTACTAATTAAAAATTAAAATTTTAATCAACGTATTATATTATGTTTTGACACTAATTCTTTTATTCAGTTACATTCACATTTCATAGAACTAATCAAATAGGCTATTATAAAACAAATCTAATATGAGTGAAATCTACAAAAGATTAAAACTATATTCATTTAAGAAAAGGACATGATAACTTCTCTAAAAAAAATAATATTCACATATAAAGTTATTGATTTTATGGAACATGTAAAATTTCAAATGAATTGTGTCAAATAAAAAAATATATTTGGAGAATAATATCATGATATTGATAAAAATAAAGAGTCTTAAAGGATATGTCTATAAATTTGTTGAAATATCTAATAAAATTTATTAACTAGATCAATAATAAACTAGTTTGAGAGATACCATAAAAGAATGGTAAAATATAATGATGATGATTTTATCAGATAATATACTATCTAAAGATGCCAATTAAAAAAATTATGACAAATAAATTCTTACAAACTTTTAATATTTAAGAAAGAAATCTCCAGATATAATAGAGACATCCTGAAACTATTAAAGATTTATTTTTCACCCCCATAAAAGATATCATGAACAGTGAGCTCTGCTTCACAAGTTCTCTCCGTGGATTTCATGTTCTATTGTGTTTGGTACGATGCGAAAGAACATACATGTGGTTCAAGCCACAGCAGATTATCATCATCAGCGACAACATAAGCTAGCAACGAGTTTAAGTTCTAAACTAGCAAAGACATGGGTCACCGCCAAAATCCACATTATCGTCTTCTTCATCTTACTCCTTAGTGCTTCTTTTTTTTTTTTTTTTTCGTCAATGATTTTAATAATAAAAGGGACAAGCCCAATACAAACAAATTACAAGCACATACAACCCGGACCAAACTCTCAACTCAAATGGGCCTTAAACAAGCCGGCCCAATTTGAAAACCCTAATCTCTTCGCGAAGAAGGACGCCGCCGCCTCGTCACATGGATCTAGTAAGCACAGCCACGTGTAGCCATCCTCGCGGGTGAGGAGGCACGTGTCAGCAGATCAACGCGTCCCACCGCTTCTCGACTTCTCCGACGACGAAAACCATGTATCGCCCGGAGCCCATCGGAGATCCGGTACTCCATAGCTCATCTACGGCACTCTGTCTTCACGCCGGTGAGGTCGTCGTCCTAACGCGACCCCCACCGACTCTGCACCTCCGGAAACCCTAGACAGAGATGCCAAGATCCTCCGCTATCCTCCTCTTGAAACTCGCCGTCACCAGAGATCGACAACTTCAGCCGAGAGCTCCTCCTCGACGGCCCACAGACTCAAACCAAACCCAAACCGCACTTAAAAACCTTCGATCTAAAACATAAACACCCTAAAATTAGGGTTACAAAACAGAATCAAAGGAGCTTTGAAAGCCTCCTCTCTCCGTAATCCTAAAGCCGGCGAAGAAAGATCTGTCGAAGCCTCCCCTTCCCAGTAGCAGAACCGGCGTCGGTGGATCTGAAAACAGACTCCACCCCCCGCAAAAAGACCGGCGTTGATAGATCTATAGGAGCCTCTATCACCCGGAAGAACCAAACACGCTTCACCGTCTCCTTCGAGGCTCTTCAAACGACCGCGTCTTCTCTCCAAGAACCGAGCCACCGACAGAGATGGTTACGCTCTCAGAGATCCGACAAGGCAGGCGATGATGGTCCAGCGAAGACGAGGCAGAAAGGGACATACTCACAGCTTAAAACAGCTCCTCCGGCGACGGCACGGACGCTCACGCGCCGGCCGTACGCCGGAGAAGAAAAGGGGGCTCTCTCTCTTGTTTTTGTTTTGACTTCACCCCCTACGAAACCATACTATAGTGCTACATAGAACATCTACGTCCTCCTTAGTGCTTCTCTCTCTTGGATATTTACGGTAATATTTTTCTCTTTATCATGATACCACTTTTTTTTTGTTTTTTGTTTTGGGTGGAAAAACTGAATTTAGAAAGATTGACAGACTTGATACATATGAGTACATACGACACGTTAACGATAAAGATGATAACTATTGTTAGCAACAAAAAAAATGATACCATTGAGGTGTCTAAAGAAATACAATTACTCACATACTTGTAATCTTAATATGGAACCTATAAAATTTATAATCTTAATATTTTTGTTTTGTGTTATTCATAGTCTGTATTAGGTGATAGTAGATTCCAAGTAAAATCAGCATTCACAAGATACACCAACAAAAGTGCTACCACAATAACAAAAATTCCAAAGACTATCATGAAGATCCCATTAAACTGTACACTCCTCAACAACACTACGACACAAACATGTCCTTCAAACTATCGAACCAAGTTCAAGCTGACAATCTCTTCCTCGGAAACTTGTCCTGATTACTTCCGATGGATCCAACAAGACCTAATGGTGTGGCAAGAGACAGGGATCACAAGAGAAACACTAGAAAGAGCAAAAGCTAATGCTCATTTCAGGCTAGTGATAAAGTCAGGGAGATTATATGTTGATCAATATGTTAAATCTTATCAGACGAGAGATGTATTCACAATTTGGGGAATACTTCAACTTCTAAGAATGTATCCTGGTCAAATCCCTGATCTTGAGCTTCTCTTCCGTTGTTATGATAAACCCATCATTTGGAAAAGAGACTTCAATAAAAACAGAAAGGATACATGGCCTCCTCCGCCGTTGTTTCGATATTGCGGTCACCGTGACGCATACGACATCGTGTTCCCTGATTGGAGCTTCTGGGGTTGGTATGACCCTTTCATAAGACTTTTCTTCTTTCTTTTCTCTCGGTTAATGGTTGACTATTCTTCACGATAAGTTTATCTTACTAAAACATTAACATTTTTAAAACAAAAATTGATTTTCTGAGTGATTTACAAAAAATACCATTACATTTAATTATCATTAAATCATTAAAAATAAATTAGTCATTAGAATTATTACTCACAGTTGCAGCTTATATCATTTAAATATTATATGCACTATCATACTTACTGTTTTCACTGATAAATGTAGTTTTTAAAATTCTCGTAATTGTTTAAATAACTAATTAAATTCATAATTATTATTAAAATAATATAAATGTTTTTTAGTTTTCTGTTTACAAAATCTAGTTATATTTTAAAAGTCTGGTCGATAGTGTAAATGGCATGTAACCACCAAAGTATGTAAGTTAATAGGCCGGAGGTGAATATAAAGGAATGGAAGAAGTTATCTGTGGCCCTACAAGAAGGGAACAAAAGGGTGAAATGGAAAGATAGAATTCCGTACGCTTACTGGAAAGGAAACCCTCATGTTGCTACTCCAGTAAGAAAAGAACTCATGAGATGTAACTTCTCCGACAAGTATGATCCTATGGCTTTGTTCAAAAAAAAAAAGTATGATCCTATGGTTCGACTCTATGCCCAGGTATGTGTATAACATCTCCCATCGTATGGGGTATTAACTATTAAGAGGTCATGTGTTCGATTTATGTTGGGAAATTATTCTAATCATTCATAAAAAAACATCTCCCATGATCCCATCTATATAATAAGTTTGGATGTTAATTCCATTTTGCAACCAATTGTCACTGAATCTTGAAATTGGACTTAATTTATATTCTACATGCATTCTCAAATAACCAGTGAGTTTCATTTTGGGTCTAGATAAGGTTTTGTTAGACTTTATACCATGTAGTCATTTATATAACTTCAAACCTAGAAGTTCTTCTCACTCTCTCACATGCATGTTTCAGGATTGGAGAAGTGAGAGCAAGAAGGGGTTTAAAGGATCAAACCTAGAAGATCAATGCACTCATAGGTATGTGCATATGCAAAATACATCCAGGTTTAAATCACATATATTCACATATTTTGTTAATTGATTTTCATTTGTTTGCATCGATCTGAAATTTGGTCTTCAGATATAAGATTTACATAGAAGGGGAAGCGTGGTCGGTGAGCGAGAAATATATACTTTCATGTGATAGTATGACTTTGTTGGTTAAACCAGAGTACTACGATTTTTTCATAAGAAGTATGGTCCCAATGAAGCATTACTGGCCTATTAGACAAAACAACAAATGTGGTGACCTTAAATTCGCGGTTGAATGGGGTAACAACAACACCGACAAGGTAAGCAATGTTTATAAAACGTACTTATAATGGGAACTATAATTAATGCCTTATGTCGATTCAAAGCAGTGATCAATGCTCTCTCCATATAAGTTAAGACTTAAGAATCATGACTAATAAATTATCTTGTAGTACATAGAATAATAATGTTGTAACGCATTATCATCACTCAGTTATATGTTGACAATCTTGTGATATGGTCTACGATTACATAATATAGGCACAAGTTATAGGGAGGCAAGGAAGTGATTACATAATGAAGAATGTAGAGATGAAGTATGTCTACGATTACATGTTATACGTGTTGCAAGGCTATGGGAAACTGATGAAGTTGGATGTGACTGTGCCTGAAAATGCGACCGAAGTGTGTTCCGAGACGATGGCTTGTCCGATCACTGATGGTGGTCGGATCAGGCAGTGCATGGACGACTCGTTGGTTATGTCACCGAGCGTCAAGCCTGCTTGCGATTTGCCGCAGCCGTATGGAGATGCTGAGCTCAAGAGTTTTCTTGAGAAACAAGAAGATGCGGAGAGAGAGGTCGAGAAGTGGACCGATGAGTATTGGAACTTGAGAAGTCGGAAGTAAGATTTAGTTTCTTCAATCTACGAAAAATATAATGTAACTTGTGATTTTTGTTTGCTTTGTATGAATCTAAATATAATCCAATGTTGCTACTAAAACTATAGTTTCAACATAGAATAAAAAAACCCATGAGAGAGTAACTTCATCATACGTAGGCTAGATAAGAGACTTGAGTCCCAATAATTCAAAATGCCTACTTGAAAACAGGGGTGTAATATCAATTCCGAAGACATTACATATCTTTGATTCCCACTCCACATCTGGAGAATTGATGACAACTAATGTTTTTATTTAATACCAAAAGTAATGATTGGCGTCACGACTCACGACTAATTAGAGATAAGCGTGTTGCCTAGTCTTTAATTAAACACGGTCAACGGTTAATTAACATAAACAAATTCCCCCGGGGAACAAACATCTGCCAAGTTGCCTTGTAAGACAAGTCTCCACGATCTCACAAGAAACTTTCAAAACCTCTGCTCCTCTGTCTCCTGAGAAAAACTAAAGCGACTTCTCTAGAGCAAAAAAGTCAATGAGTAACCTAAAACTTGGCGTTGAAGTCATAAGCGCGAGGCTCAAACCTAGGGACGAGAGAACTCATCACGGAGATGGATACGGTGGTGTTAACACCTTCGTGGAGCTACGATTCGACGGTCAGATCGTCAAAACCTCGACAAAGCTCGAAGATGCGAGTCCTGCCTGGAACGAGAAGTTCTTCTTCAACATCTCTGATACAGAGGATCTATCGAACCTGATTCTTGAGGCTTACGTTTACAACAAAACAAGCAGTACAACGAAGTCATGTCTCGGAAAGATCCGGATCTTCGGAACTGCGTTCGTGCCTTACTCTGAAGCTGTGGGGATGCATTACCCTCTCGAGAAAGAGAAACGGAGCCTCTTCTTTTCTGACGTGAGAGGTGAGCTCGCTCTAAAAGTGTATGTTACCGATAGCCCCTCTCTCAAGGTACCGATTTTAAACCCTACAAAGAAGGTTGCTTCTGACAGAAGGCACAAGTTCCACAACGTCCTCACAACAGAGCTAAATAAACCTAACCAACAACCGCCTCAACCACTACTACAACGACCCCAATCGCCTCCACTGCAACCGCTTCAAATGCAATCCCCTCAACCGCCGCCTGTTCAATTTGGTTCTACGGTACCAAATATAAACCATACAAAGAAGGTTACTTCCAAGACAAGGCACAAGTTTCACAACATCCCCACAACGGAGATAAGTAAGCCTAGCGAACAAAGTGATCGGCAACCGCTTCAACCGCAACCGCCTCAACCACGAGCACCACAACCGCAATCACCGCAACCGCTTCAAACGCAATCGCCTCAACCGCAACATGTTATCGGAGCTTCTAGGTTTCAAGCAGCGAGATATGGTTCTCCGGTACCGGAAACAATGGGATTTGATCCTACTCCACCAGATTATTCAATCAAAGAGACGAATCCTATTCTCGGAGGAGGCAGACAAGCAAGAAACGCCAGAGCTCATGATCTCGTCGAGCCAATGGAGTTTCTCTACGTCAAAATAGTGAAAGCTCGGAATCTTCCGACAATGGACCCGACGGGAAGTCTAGACCCTTACGTCGAAGTCAAACTCGGAAACTTCACGGCCAGAACAAAACACTTTGAGAAGAACAAAAACCCTATCTGGAACGAAGTCTTCGCCTTCTCCAAATCAGACCAACAATCAAACTTCCTCGAAGTCATCGTCATGGACAAAGACGTAATCAAAGACGACTTCGTCGGTTCGATCCGGTTCGATCTCGAGGACATTCCGACGCGTGTTGCATCAGATAGTCCTCTAGCTCCAGAATGGTACATTGTCAACGTCGAGAGAGGAGGGGAGATTATGTTGTCGGTTTGGTTCGGTACACAAGCCGACGAAGCGTTCTCAGACGCGACGTACTCGGACGCTTTAACCGCTTTAAACAAATCGAGTTTGCGTTCTAAAATCTACCATTCTCCGAGGCTGTGGTACCTTCGCGTTAACGTCATCGAGGCACAAGACTTGGTTATCGTACCGGACCGGACTCGGGTTCCAAATCCATATGTTAAAATCAGGTTAGGTAACCAAATGGTTCGAACCAAACCGAGCCAGTTGTTTAATCCGAGATGGAACGAGGAGTTTACACTTGTCGCGGCTGAACCGTTTGAAGATCTTGAAATCTCAATCGAAGACCGGGTGGCGGTTAACCGAGAGGAAACGCTGGGATCAACTAGGATACCGTTTGATATAATTGAAAGACGGGTTGATGCTAACCGGATAGTGCCTAACCGTTGGTTTAGTCTTAAATTTGAGAACCAAAGGAGAGTCAGAGTCGCTACTACTAGGATTCTTCTGAACGTTTGTTTAGAAGGAGGCTATCATGTTCTTGATGAGTCTACTTACTATAGCAGCGACTTCAGACCGTCGATGAAAGAGATGTGGTCACGTCAGCAGCCGTCGCTCGGTGTTCTTGAATTAGGGATTCTAGGAGTTGAAGGCTTAAACGTGAGCCATGATGGAAAGAAAGAGACGGTTGATGCTTACTGTGTGGCTAAGTATGGGACCAAATGGGTCAGGACACGGACCGTTACCAACTGTTTTAACCCGCGGTTTAACGAGCAGTACACATGGGAGGTTTATGAGCCTGCGACTGTCATCACAATCGGTGTCTTCGATAACAACCAGATCAATGGCGGTAACAACAAAGATGGGAAGGTTGGGAAAGTCAGAGTTCGAATCTCAACTCTCGAATCAGGAAGACTCTACACTAACTCTTATCCGCTTCTCATTCTTCGACCTTCGGGTGTCAAAAACATGGGTGAACTACATTTGGCGATTCGGTTTACTTGCACGTCCATGTTTCAGATGCTGGTTCAGTACTCCAAACCGCTTCTTCCCAAGATGCACTATGTTAGACCGTTGAAAGTAGTGCATCAGGAGATTCTCAGACAGCATGCTGTTAGCCTAGTGGCGGCTCGGTTAAGTAGAACCGAACCGCCTCTTAAAAAAGAAGTAATCGAATACATAACCGGTTCTGATTCTCATTTCTGGAGCATTAGGAAAAGTAGAGCGAATTTCTTCAGGTTAAAATCGGTTTTCTCCGGTTTACTCGGAACCGGAGAATGGTTTCAAGATATATGCACTTGGAAGAAACCGGTAGCGTCTGCAGCGGTCCATGTACTCTACTTAGCATTTGTGTGTTTGCCAGAGATGATTCTTCCCATAACATCTCTCTGCTTGTTCATGCTTGGTGTATGGAACTACAGACTACGTCCGAGACAACCTCCACACATGGACACAAGACTTTCATTCGCAGACAATGTTCACCCTGAGGAGCTTAACGAAGAGTTCGACACGTTTCCATATTCTTCTCAAGACCCAGGGACCGTGAAAATAAGGTACGAGCGGCTGAGGAGTATAGCAAGTAGAGCTCAAACGGTTTTGGGAGATATAGCTGGTCAAGGAGAGAGAGTTCAGGCTTTGTTGAGCTGGAGAGATCCAAGAGCAACGTCCATTTTCATGGTGCTTTGTTTGGTTGCTTCTGTGGTTTTGTATGTCGTGCCGTTTAAGGTTTTTGTTCTTCTCGGTGGATTATACATCATGAGACATCCAAGATTCAGGAGAAAGACACCTCCTGGTATTGTTAACTTCTTTAAAAGACTTCCTGCTAAAACAGATTGTATGCTGTAGAATGTAATAGCATGTTATACGAAACCAAATCGATTTAACCAAAAGCTAAAGAACACACATGAGTTATGCAAATCACTACTACAAGTCTCTTCTTGTCCTAAACATTACTAAAAGACATTTTTCTTTCTCAGAGAGGTTAGCTTAAAGTCTTTTTGTCTCTGCTTATCCACGCATTAGATCAATGTCCATATGGGCGTGATGCATATCAATTGATCTTGAACCGGTTGACCACATCCCTACAGGAGTCTGAACAAGGCTTTGTTGAGGAACAGGAGGAGGTGATGTTGGTGCAGTGTTGTCGTTGTTCTCCAAACCATCAGTGTCTTGTTGGACATCTTCAGAAGTTTCATCTCGTTTTTTAATCTTCCTTTTTGGAACCGCCCAAAGGAAGCTCCCAACGATAACCTTGTTAAAGGAGGCAACACATAATTTTAGAAACAACGCAAAACTCTAGATTTGATTGATGGGTTACAAGCAGCAGCTCACCTGAACAGGGCTTGCTGCTATCAAAGGCCCACCGATTCCACCACCAATGACACGACCATCAGGGCTAGCGAATGAGACGGATAGGTTTCCAGTGCGGTTTGAGTAGTCATTCTCAGTTGCGTTCAGATAAGAGATTGAGAGAGATAAGAGCTCGAAACGACCCTAGAGATCATTTACACCAAACATAAGTAGTGTTTTTCTTAGTCTTCTAAAGCATTTGAGGATAACAAAAATCAAAACCTCGTATTTAATAGCTCCATGAGATGGTGATGGTTGAAGAATAGTTGCAGTAGAGACTGCACCGGCAACGGATAAGACACAAATAGCTCTTGGACCTTGCTGCGTAAAAGACATAACCTTTGACGCAATGTCCTGGAAAAACAAACACAAGAGTGATGATTAAAGACTTATTCTCAAGAAAAGCCTCAAAAGAACAGAGTTTGATCACTTACTTCACCGACAGAAACTGCGATTACATGCGGCGTGAAGCTCATCCCTGACGATGAAGACATCAATCCACCTTACAGAATATACAGAAGTCACAAAATAAGTTTAATAAACATAGCTTAAGACAAGTGGCCCTAGAATAAAAGATTATATTTTTACACACTTTGGGACATTAAAATATTCTAAAGCTTAAACTAATCCTTAAAAAAGAGCCTATAAAAGCTGGAATTAGCTTCATAACTTCCCACCATTTTCACAACCAATGTCCTCATAAACTATAGTATACAAGCATGAACTATATAGTATATAGTATAATTCAATAAAGCTCATAACTTTCTCACTGTTTGCAGAGCCGTTCTAAGATAATTGTGAAGAAGAGTGAGAGAGAGCAAAGAGAGGGTCTTTAATTACCAGTGGAACCAAGTCGTTGCTTCTTGCCTGAGCCAGGAGGTCTACCACGGCCACGTTTGTTAGAGGTTGGGGACATGGAGGCTGAAGGAGACAATGCCAAGGAAACAGGACCGTCTTGTCCGTATTTCCTAGGCCGTCCTCTCTTCCTCTTCTCACCAGACTGAGGAGGAGCCGCAACGGCAGCTGAAGAGTCAGCAGGAGAAGACTCAACTGGTAAAGGAGGAGACACGAATGCAGTGGAGCCGCCACCTACTTGGTTCAGGTTTGGGTTTGGCAAGAAAGGAGAGTTGGGGTTAGAGAAATGGTGAAACCCTTGTGATCCGTGAAACTGCTGTTGTGTCTGAGGAGGAGGAGGAGCAGAGCCAGGCATGCCTCTCTGGATGTAGTAAGAACCCGCCATAGTTTCTCTTCGATCCATAGCTTCTCTTCGATCCATAGCTTCTGACCCTTTTTTGTTTAAACAAAATGATGCAAAAAAACCTTATAAAGGTTGGAACTTTCTGGCTTAATGGCTTACAAAAAGATGTGATAAATGGATAAGAGCAAATCAGAATCTAAAGGTATAGACTTGGAGGGTAAGGTAACATGCAAACAGAAAATCTCTCTCAAAGCTTATCTACACACACTCTTAAGTTTCTTTAGTATAAGTAGTAGATCCAGAAGTTAAAGGGAGAGAGCTCTTAGAAGCTTTCTCCTCCATCAACAATGGTGAGAAGAAAGGGGGTTTTCTTTTCTTCTCTCTCTCTAATTCTATCTGGTTCTTGTGTGAATGTGATGTTGCTTTTTTTTTCTTTTTGCTTTACTGGTAAGAGAGAGAGAGAGAGGGAAACAGAAGAAAACAAAAAACTATCAATCAGATCCTTTCACCTAAAGACTTGAAAGCATTTACTGTGGATACTACAATTTTTTTTTAATTTCAAATTCAAAATTAGAAAAACTTTGATGTCTGACTTTGACTACATGCTCTCTCTCACTCAGTGATAGACTTCTTTCTAGCATCTAGCCATGTCTAGGAGTGTGGCTCCATTCAAAGACTACTGATTGAGGCGCGTGTGTCAAACGAATCATGAGAGTTGAAAGAGTGAAGCTCACCTTCGAGATATGGAGAGTGGGAGAGCGTGATGTGATCTAGTCAAGACTTGTTCCTCTCTGGATTCCACTTCAGCTTATTGATGATCATGATGATGCTGCTGATAAAAAAACTGGCAAAGCTTTCAAATTTATCAAAACTCGGTTTCTTTTCTCTTTCAATGGATCTAATCTTTAGATTCTAAGACCATCCGCATCGGCGGTTGTAAAGAGGTTCATGACGCGGATTCATAGGCATGAAAAGGAAAACAAAAATAAAAATTGAGTTAATTCTTGTGAACCGATCCTTATAGATGACTCTCTATGATACGGGTTCAAGCCAGCTAAGCATCCTCTAAATCACTGTTCTCTCTCTTTTCTCTGTGACTTTCATCAAATTTTGATCGTAACTCAACTGAATTTCCTCTGCTTCATATGTTTCTCAATTGGATTTCTCTTTTTTTCATATTATTGACTGATTAGGGTTTCTTGAAGATTTGTGTTTGATTTTCTAAATATCCCAATTTTTTTTTGTGTTTGATTTGGTTTGGAATTAACTTCAGTCTCTATGAAATGGATTTAGAATCTTGATTGGAGACTCTGTTTTTTTTTTGCTCTTATGAGATTGAAGTTTAATGGTTGAAGAAAAGATGGAAGCTTGTTTGAGATGTTCACGAGGAGGAAGCAATCTAATTGAAGCGTTGAGACCAATCGCCAAATTCTCGGGTTCTCTCCGGTCTTTTTCATCTTCCTCTCTCTCTCTTTCAGCACCGGTTAGTATCTGATTCTCCTCTGTTTCAGTGAGATGCATTTTGATTCAAGTGATTCATAAGCTGCCTATAAGAGTTCGTATAATCAAAATGTGAACTTGATGTAGAAAAACTGTTTTCTTTTTAATTGGGTCTTTGTGCAGACAAGTCGGTGAAGAGAACTTATGATGGTTTGTTGCTGGACGCTGGAGGAACCCTTTTGCAATTGTCGGAACCTGTCCATGAAACTTACGCTTCCTTATGCCAAAAATAAGGTCACTTTCTTGTTGATTACGAGGTTGTCAGGAAGGTGGGGAGAGGCAAGTACAGTGAGGTGTTTGAGGGGATTAACGTGAACAACAGCGAGAAATGCGTTATCAAGATTCTCAAGCCTGTCAAGAAGAAGAAGGTGAGTGTTGTTGTCTACATGGACTTGTTATTGATGTTTTGATGCTGTAATTCACTTTGGTGTTGCAAAAGATATAAGAGGCTAACATTCTATAGAAAGATTCAGTAGAATAAGATTTTATTGATGTTTTGCGTTTATTAGTTTTGATTTTGGGTTTGTCTTTTTTCTGAATTTGTATTCTATGATCATTAAACATATTAGAAGAGAGATTAAGAAAAGAGTCTCAATTTGCATTTGTGTTCTGTCCTAATCCGTTTAGCTTTTTATCAAGACGAAGAAAAGAGTCTCAGATATTTTCCTTTCTTAATTCAAAGGTAACTAAAGATCTCCTGCTATCTTTTGTCTTCTTGTTCTTGATATCTTCAGATCATTTGATATTTTTAAGTCTTTGTACAGAGATCTATAAAGAACATGGCAATGGTTTCAGGAAGACGTTCTACTCTAAACCCCGACGCGCCTCTGTTCGTTCCGGCGGCCGTACGCCAAGTGGAGGATTTCTCTCCGGAGTGGTGGCAGTTGGTGACGACCTCGACATGGTACCTTGACTACTGGATCAGCCAGAACCAAGGAGCAGATGGTTTCTATGATGATGAAGTCGATGCGGCTGATCTTCTTCCGGAGTCGTTTGATTTCAATGAGATGGAAGATCTCTTCGAAGCTGATGAGTTCGGTGGAGAGGTCTACTATGCACCTTCTGATTTTGGTAAGCTGATTGATTTAAAAGCAGAGCTATTTGATCAACAGAGTTGGAGACTGATTGTTCTTGAATTTGTTTGTATGATCATCAGGTGGTTTCGGGAAGAATGGTGAGATGGTTAGGAGATCGAGTGGGAACAGGAGTCCTAGGTTGTTTGTAGAGCCGGCTAAGTATGCGGAGAAGCCGGCTAAATGGGCAAACCAGAGGGTTGCTGCTCCAAGAAACATCCACCAGCCTCGTTGAATAAGAGAGAGAGGAGGAGGTGTAACTAGTCAGATTTGGTTGTATGTTAGTCGCTCACTGTACCTTATGTAATTTTTTCTAGTATTTGCTTTCCCACAAGAGAACTTGTAACTTCTTTGTACCTTTATGATGTTCATTCTCAAAACTTGTTATCACGTAAATTTGAAGATAAAAAGAGAACTAGTTTATTTCTGGATCAGCATATGTTCATAATTATTAGAATGGTTGGTTTGATATCAGTGTTGCATCAGCGTTGTAGTTTCTATCTTTTAACTTAACAAATGGTGTTGGGTTTCTCAAGTCATACAAGATTGAAGAATGGGATAGAACCCTCAGCAAGTACATCAAAGTACGAAAGTTTTTCTTTGTTTTATTGGTATCTAATCTGGTTACACAGAGATCCTCAGTGGCCCCTTGTTGCATCTGCAGGAGCTGGAGAAGTCTAAACCTGTAGTCTTGACTGGTGATCTAAACTGTGCTCATGAAGAGATTGACATCTACAATCCTGCGGTAACTAACTCAAATTCTTCTTTTTTTCTAAATATAATTTCAATTAGTTGAAAACAGTTCTCACCTCTCAGTTTTTTGCTTAGGGGAACAAAAGAAGTGCTGGTTTTACAATAGAAGAAAGACAATCTCTTAAAGAAAACTTCTTAGACAAGGGCTTTGTAGATACCTTTAGAAAACAACATCCTGGTGTTGTAGGTTACACTTATTGGGGTTATCGTGTTAATGTCAATCCTGATATGTTAGCAATGCGAAGAGAAGTTCGAGATTTAGAGAAGCATGATCGTTTGAAAGCTGATTTAGTGGAAAATATTTGGCAAAAGTTTGGTGATGAAGATGAATAAATATGCTATGTATGTTTTTAAATTTCTCAATTAATGTAATGTACTTTTAATGTATTGAATAAAATGTTTTCATAATTTTAATAATATGTTTTAATATTTTATTCATCTTTTTTTAATTTTTGATTTTTTTTTTAAATTAATATTATTATTTTGTTCCTATGAACTCATTCTTCGAGTTCACTAATGCAGAAAACAACATATCCGGGTTCATAACTGTTCATGAACCCACAAAAAAATATTAAAAAAAATTGGTGAACCCCAAAGAGGGGTTCATCAATGCTCATACTCTAACTATGTATCATTGAGAATGTGCTATACAATAATGAATCAAAACTTTTCCATCTAAATCTCTAACTTATCTTCCTTAAAGACAATAGAGGTTCCTTAACCAAGTTTCCAATTAAAATCCAAACTGATACCAACATCTTAGACCTATAAAACATTAAGGTAGAGGCATACATATAAGCTTTCCAACACTAGTGGAATATCTCATTAATGATGTAATGAGCAAATAGAAAATTAGTGTGCTTTTATGTGTGACCAAAAAGGTGTGCTATAGCATTTTTGTCAAGGTGTTCTATTGTTTGAACATCTTTAGCTTTTACCAGCTAAAATCAATTTTGTATTCAGTGTCTTCTTTTTACTCTCACTACCATCAATATTGATAACACAAAACCAAACAGACCCTAGATCAAGAACTACTCTAAACTCTTGAACAAAATTTGGGTTCACCCCCTGTGGTGAACTCTCAAATTCACCTCAAGTGTTAACACCAATCAAAGTGCCATGTAGGATTATTTAAAAAAAGAAACAAAATCAGAAATAAAAAAAAGAGGGAAAAAAGATGTCGACTAATTTTTTTAAAACCATCCATGGCTTCTTCTTCTTCACCCACACAAAATTGAAAGCTTTGTTTATCAAATTGCTAAATTCAAACACTAAATCTTAAATCTTTGGGTAAATTCTAAACACTAAACATTAAACTCTAAACCTTTAAAATATCTTTTTACCCAAGGGTTTATGATTTACCTAAGGGTTTAGGGTTTAGTGTTTTGGGTTTAGGGTTTATTGTTTTGGGTTTAGATTTAGGTTATAAGAGCAGAAAATTGTAAACATCAATTTGACAAAGAAAACTTTTAGTATTCTCTGTGAATGATTAAAAAACTTTCAATATTTTGAGAGGTGATGAAGAAGAAGCCATAGATGGCGTTAAAAAAATTAGTCACATCTTATTCACGAGTAGGACTTGGGTTCACCCCCTGTGGTGAATTCTCTAATTCACCTCAACCCTCTACACCAATTAAAGTGACATGTAGGATTAGTGAAAAATGAAATATTTTTTTAAAGAAAAAAGAGTAATACATGTGAAAAAAAAAAACGCCGTCTTCTTCTTCTTCATCTCTCACATAAAAAAACTGAAGTTTTGGTTGTCAAGCTTTTTGAATCTCCAATTTTGTGTTTTCAAATACAATTTTATACCTTAAATCCAAATCCTATACCCTAAACCCAAACTGTAAACCCTAAACCCAAAATTATAAACCCTAAACCCAAACTGTAAACTCTAAACCTAAATTGTAAACCCTAAACCCAAACCTAATACATCTAAATAGGATTTGTGTTAGAGTTAATGTTTAGTGTTTAGAATTTACCCAAAGATTTAAGATTTAGTGTTGAATTTAGTAATTTGATAAAAAAAGCTTTCAATTTTGTGTGGGTGAAGAAGAAGAAGTCATGAATAGCTTTAAAAAAAATTAGTCGACATCTTTTTTCCCTCTTTCCTTTTTTTTTATTTATGATTTTGTTTCCTTTTTTAAATAATCCTACATGGCACTTTGATTGGTGTTAACATTTGAAGTGAATTTGAGAGTTCACCACAGATGGTGAATCTAAGTTTTGTTCCTTATTCACCTTTCCTTTTTTTTGTTTTCTTTTCTTACTAATCATACATGGGCACTATGATTGGTGGTAAGATTTGAGGTGCATTTAAAAATTCACCACAGGGGGTGAATCCAAGTCTTGCTCTAAACTCTTCATATAATGGATCGATCAGTAGTAGTATTCACCTTCCCCCAACGACGCCCTTGCTATAAACTGGGTCAAGCCCAGCTTATGAAACTAAGGCCCAATGGAGCGGAAAATACGACACCGTTTTAAAACAGAACGGTAGACAATCATGGAAAGCAACCGTTTTTAACTAACTTTAAGCACCACCTCAAGTCTCCTTTTCATCACTCTTTCCTCTGCATCATCATCTTCTTCTCCACTAAATCCTCCCACCAATGTATCAATCCATGAACCTATCAGTTTCTTCTAACTTCACTCAACGATCATTCCTCTACCAATCAAGATTCCACAAACCGGTCCATCTCAAGCCTCCCCGCGTCTCATCAGGCCCTGAATCCGAAGTTTCGGTTACCAAAACCCTAACGGGGAAACTCATCTCGCTCCTCAGATCCGTCCCTGACTGGGCAGACGAGATCAAAGAGCGTGGGATGCAGCAGAAACGCACTCTATACACTCACGAGAAATGGGTCGAACACAGAAGCTCTCTCCGACATGTACACCACCTGTTCTCCAGCTTCTCTTCGCGCGTTATACTCTCTCTTATCCCTCCTGTCTTCTTCTTCACATCTGTTGCTATCTTCATCGCGAGCTACAACTCTGCGGTGGCGTTGGACTGGCTTCCTAGTATCTTCCCTATTCTTAGATCCTCTTCTCTGCCGTATCAGCTCACGGCTCCTGCTTTAGCTCTGCTTCTCGTGTTCCGCACGGAAGCTTCGTACTCTAGGTATGAAGAAGGGAGGAAAGCTTGGGTTGGGATCATTGCTGGCACTGATGATTTAGCTAGGCAAGTGATTTGTTCCGTTGATGGCGGCTCGGGTGATGATGAGTTGATCATTAAAGATTTGCTTCTTCGCTACGTTGCAGCTTTCCCTGTGGCTCTCAAGGTAAAGCATCTGTTTGTGTCTTATTAATGTTGGCTTTGGTTTTTGTGGGACTTGTGTACTAATGTGATTCTGCTGCAGTGTCATGTTACTTATGGTTCAGATGTCGCGAGAGATCTCCGGAGCTTGGTTGAAGCTGATGACTTGTCTCTGATTCTTGAGTCTAAGCATCGTCCACGTTGTGTAATAGAGTTCATTTCTCAGAGCCTCAGGCTGCTGAAACTAGACGATACAAAGAGAGATTTGTTGGTAGCTTTCTTGAATCCTTAAACTTTTCTCTTGCTATGAGTTTTGGAGTTTCTGCAGTATCCAAAACATGTTCCTTGCGGTCACTGCAGGAATCAAAGATGCTACACTTACATGAAGGCATTGGAGTGTGTGAACAACTAATGGGCATACCTATTCCTCTCGCTTACACACGCTTAACCTCGAGGTTTTTAGTCTTCTGGCATCTAACTCTCCCAATCATTCTCTGGGATGAATGCCATTGGATTGTTGTTCCTGCTACGTTCATCAGTGCTGCTTCTCTCTTCTGCATTGAAGAAGTACGTAACAGTCTTCCTTCTTCACTCTCACAGTACCGCCTGTTTTATATTTTCATCTCCTTTTGCTTGAAAGTTGAAACCGTTCAACTATACAGGTGGGTGTTCTTATAGAAGAGCCATTCCCTATGTTGGCCTTAGACGAGCTTTGTGATCTTGTGCATAGAAACATCCAAGAAGCTGTTAAATCTGAGCCTATCATACGTAATCGGATCCTTGCAAAGATAAAGCTCCACGAAGTCAAGCACTCATCAAATGGCCGGCATAGATCTTAGTTTAACTTTGATGTTTACTTACTTGTATAGAAACACCTTGTATGATTTGCTAGGGGAACTTTTGATGTTTATGTATATGTTGTATATATGCATACAGATTCTACCTTTGCATAAGTCTAATAGTTTGTTTAGATTGAACTTTACGTTTGTATCCATTCTCTACATAAGCTCACTCTACTTTGCTCTTGACTAAAGAGGTTGATCCCTGCAAACAACACATGCTGTAGTTTCTATTGCTCATGTAAATTCACAACCATGTGTGAATCACACAAATGTCTATTGAAAATTACTACACTGTTGTCGCAGAATATAGTATACAACTTAACATACACTAATGGAATAATCCGGTTGGTCTGCAAATAAGAACCGATTACACTTGAAGTTACCTTTCTAAATTAACTGTGTTCCAGGAGGCGGTAAAAAGCTATGCAGTTTCTGTATCTTCCTCTTGAGCTCCTCTAGCTTCTCCAATTCGCCTTTGCTCGATAACGAGGTCTCTAACATTCTAAAGACCGGCTCGCTCACACACCTTCCTCTCTCCACCGTCTGCCTCGAACACTCAAAAGCATCATCAGCTCTTCTCCGAGCACACAGTGCAGTGGTAAGGAGTTCCAACGCGTGGCCATGAGGGCAATACCCTTTCTCCAGCATATACGTCCACAAATCTAATCCCAAATTAACTTCACCGTTCTGACAAAACAGCTTCATCAGCATTACCACGGTAGGTGTCTTCGGAACCAGAGACCTCTCCTTCATTTTACCATAAAGCTCACACACACCAGTAAACCCAAACTCTTTACACTTCATCATTCCAATAAACATGGAGTGGAAAGTCACACTATCAGCCTCAATCCCTTTCTCTTCCATCTCCTCCATCACCTGAACCGCACCACTCACGTCTCCGCATCTCATGAGAGCACTAATCAAAGCGTTATACGCCCCGCAATCACACCTCAACCCTCTCTCAGGAATTTCGTCGAACAGCTGGCGCGCCTTCACTTTATTCCTCACCACACCAGCTCCGTGTATCAACGTAGTGACTATCTGCAACGTAACTTCAACCTCCATCTCTTCAAAAACCCTCAACGCTTCCCCAAAGTTGCGTTTTTTACAGAACCCATCGATCCTAACGCCGTAAGTAACGGCGTTAGGCTCGAACCCGCGCTTCACCATCTCGTGATAAAAAAGCTCCGTCGCCGTTAAATCCCCGGATTCCTTAAACCCTAGGAGGAGAATGTTCATCGTCTTCACATCGGGGCTAAACCTCGAATGCATCTTCTCGAACACCGACCTCGCCTCCTTCATCTCCCTCTCCGTGCAGAACGCTCTGAGAAGGACGTTGAACTCATCGACACCGAACTTCCTCTTGAAGATCTCCTTCTCCATCCTCTTAAACGCCGATAAAGTCTCCTCGTAGGAGCCGAATTTCGCGATTTTGCAGAGGAGGATGCTCATGGACTTTGACGTGAGCAAGAAAGGGTGGGACTTTCGCATTTCGGACATTAGGGCCCAGGCGTGGTCGAAGTAACGCATCCGGGAGAGGATGTGGAGTGTTTTCTCGAAGGAGTCGGGGGTTGGAGGGGTTTTTTTGAGGGAGTAGTTGAAGAACTCGAGGGCTTTGAGGCCGTTGGAGTGTGCGGCGAAGAGACGGCCGAGGACTTGGGAGACGAGGGGTGGTGATAGTGATGATGGAGGGATGTGTTTGGAGAGAGTTGGTTGGATTGGGAGGTTTGGGAATGGGTGGTCGTTGATGATTCTTGTGATGCGTTCGATCTCTGTTTTGTTTGTTGACTTCGCCGGAGCGAGGAGGCGGTACGAATCGGAGGAGATGGCTTTCTTAAGCATTTTCTCAACCGGAAGAGAATGATTAATCGGGAGGAAATACGAAAGCTAAAAGGAACCGTCGTTGCCGGTACGGTTTAGTCGATTTAAACCCGAACCATAGTCATATCGTAAAATGATTTTAATTTCGGAAGATCGGTTTATATCGGTTATTATAATTTAAGCATCCGATCCGAGTCTATTCGGTTTATTATATAAGCAAGAGCGTTCCCGTCGCCGTCGGTATCAGTGGGAGAGAGAAAGATCCTTTTGACGGTTGCTCAAGTTTCTTCCTTTTTGATTGGGTATGTTTAATCCGCGCAAAGATTCGTGAGTCTTGTTTGTTGTATGTTTGTTAACGCGCTCTTCTCTAGCTAAAGTTTAGTTATTTAGGGTATGCACGTAAGCTGTTCGACGATTTGCCTGTGAGAGTTATATAGATTCTTGGTTGATTGAAATTTAGTCACATGAATTTTGTGTTGTGGATTTAACTTGTAAAAATCTTCCCTTGTTAGTATTACTATTCTCTTATTAGGGCTAGGTTCATGGAGTAAGGAAGGATTGGTAAAAGAAGAAGAGACAAGTAGAATTTGTTAGGTTAACTTGTTACATACGTCTAGTGATTAGCCAATATGACTAAGATTTAGCAAGAGCTTACTGATAAACTCGCTGTAATTTTTTTTCCTTATCGTAAGCAGGAAGTTTGGTAGTGGTGGTGGTGTTACTCTAGTTGCAATGACAACAGAAACGGCAAAGAAGAAGAAAGCTCCACAGATTCTCAAGAAAGATACGGCACTAAAACTTGTAAGTTTCTCCTCCCTTCAAGCAACCAGATTTTGGGATTGAAGAATCTAAAGTTTTAATCTTTCTAGAAAACCCATGTTTGGATTAGCTTCTTTTACTTGCGTTGCTATCTTTTGGTTTCATCTCATATCTTTGTGTTTGCTCGTTCTCCAGGCTGAGAAGTGGGTTGCTAACATGACGACGCCTGCAGAGGATGATCCTGTTGAGGCTAAACAAGAAGCTCGACCACACAGGTGAAGGAATATTTGTTCTTTTTACATGTTGATTTTGCTTTTCGTTTGGAATACAAAGCTGAATATAAATATCGTTCAACCCCTTGCATAGGCTTGGACTTGGTGCTAAAGTGTCAAAACAGATGAAGCGCAGACCCTCAGACGACCCTCTTGACCAAAAACTACAAGCCAAGTTTGATGCAGGGAGAAGAAAACAGGCAAGAGCTGAGGCAGAGTGTGCTGCTTCTAGCAAGAACGCTGGTGATGACAGTGAGGATGATGATGACGAATCAGAAAGTAAAAGCCAAGCGTTTGGAAAGAAAAGACAAAACAAAAGTACTTAGTGCTTCTGATGTAGTATACTTGAAATCATGGGATTGTGTATTTGGTTCCATTGTTGGTGAAGAGCTAAAGACCTTATAATTTGAATACTATTGGAACGTGATTGAAATATTTTGGATTCAGGTTAGATTTTGTTCGGATATTAATATTTTCGATCCGTTCGGATACTTTATAAGTTTGGATTTGGATTTGGTACTACTTTTTGGTTTGGCTTCGGTTCTGTTATTTTGCCTAGTCCTATTACTACTCTATACTCATACAAAGCTCTCGTGGCTGAGTAAACTACAGAAGCCACTGTAAAGCAAAAACAGAGTATTGAAGTAACAATTATTAAAGTCTTTGCCCGTGTTAAAGAAAAAAAGCTCTGGTTGTGCCAATGCACTAGAAAGGTCAACTAGAGATCTTTGACCTTTGCAGTGGCAGTGAAACTGTACAAGATAAAGACAAAAGGTTAAAACAAAGGGCCTTGTTACAAGCTATTGTTGCTGTTCTGTTCCTGCATTGGTTCAGCTTGAACCATGTCTCTGCAGCTTCTGATGATCTCTTCTACTAGCTCATCAAGGATCAATTCACTTATGCCGGAACCAATCCAACCAATATCATACCGGAGATCCATCCAGCTTCCTGCTTTAGCCATGTCTTTCTTCACTATCTGATCTAAAGTGTGAGGAGAAGGCAAAGGTAAGAGATGCCAGTAGACCCCTTCTTGTGCCACTTTAGCTGCAACTTCCATGTCTGAGATTAGTTGGAGTTCAGGTTTCACAAACGAGATCCAAGGCCCTGGATTCAGTTCATTCTCACAGAAGTCCATAAGAACCTCATTGATACAGTCGTTGAGGAGATTCTTATCGTCGCAGAGCTGTGTAGAGCAGAAAGCTATGTCATCTGTTGATTCTGGCTCAAGAAGCTGTTCAGAGTAAAAGGGTCTGATCAAAAGCTCTTCCCAGCTCAAGCCTGAGGATTTCACAACGTCTTCAACGTATGCAAGTGTCAACTCCTTGTCATCCATGCTTGTTTTTAGATAGTTTGGTTTGTCTTGTTTTGGAGAGTCAGCTTCATCGAATCTTATACAGAGTGGCTGTATCCTCATTTCAGCTGAATGTGAGTCAGAAAAAAAGCAGTAAGAAACCAATTTGATGAAGAATCAACGCTCTTATTCAATGCATACAACATTACCTGAACTGAATCTTGTGCTTGTTGTTGGGCTACTCTCATCATCTGTAAACAGAGGGTCCAGGACAGATACTGGACTTAACTTTCCCTGCACGTCAGGGGCAGTTTCTTTGCATTCAGACATCTTAACTGAAGAACTTTGTGGAGATTCTGGAGGAGAAGACAGAGAATGCGTTTGGTTGAACATCATTTCCTGGAACAAGATTAAACCATGAAACCTCATTCAAGAAAAACATAAAATGTAATTCACTCATTACATGGAAAAGCTCTCTGACCTTATTAGATGATTTCTTATCGTCATCTTCTTCACGACATTCAAGCACATGTTCATCAACATGGTCCACTTGTATGGAAATGGAAGAGCTGCTAGTTTCGGATGATGGCTCTATCTCTGTCTTCTCGGTTTCCTTAGCATTGTCTGAACGCGTTGTGGGAACAGTGACCTCGATGGTAAACAATGTCTCATCATCATCTTTATCTGAATCTTCACCAGTCAGACCATTTGTACATGAACTACATTGCAGAATCTCTGGTTCCTCGGTTGTTTGGCTTAAAGGGCTATCTCTTGGTGATGAGAACTCAGGGAGAGCGAGAATCTTCCCCAAGATTCTTGGTACTTCCTTATCAGGTAAGTTCACATCTATATCTCCATTTGCAAGCATCTCAGACAAGTGTTTCCTTGCCGCAATATATAAACCAGACATGATCTTCTTTGAATCTTCGCTTGTGTGGACAGTATCCTCTTTATCAGTCTCGCTACATAACGGCTCCTCTTCATCTGAAACATGCTTCCCGGATTTACTCTGTATCTTCTCTTGCACGCAACAGCTTTGGCTCTTATCAACATGAATATTGCATGACTTCTTTCCAACGGCAGCTTGTAGTCTTCTTTTGATTAAACCGGTAATAAACCGGGAAAAGGTTCTCCCGGTGTTGTACTTGTTGTCTGATGGAGAGTCAACATCCAAGCTATTAGGAGCAGGTTTCAAAACAACAATTGTTTGTGTAAGCTTAGATGTTCTGTTTCTCCTCCCTTCTGATCTCCATTTCTTGCTGAAGAAGTTACATTTTCTCTTCGGTAACACAACCACTGCCTCTTGTTTCATGACTTGTTCAGGATCTTCTACTCTCTTGGAATCTCCCAAGCTTTGAGCATCTTCATGTGATTCTTCTTCAGAACCCAAAACATTAAACGCCTTCAACAAGTCCTTACAGGTTTGGATCTCTCCCTCTTTCTGAGCTATCAACCGCTTGATTATCTCTCTGAATTTTTCTTCAGATTCATCCTTAAAAACCTTAGCCTCTACATGTTCATCACTAGCAGTAGAAATATTTACATCCTCTTCAATAAGGTTCTGAACACTCTCCTGAGAGCTCTCACAAGAACATGTAAGCTGCTGCTTCTCATTATTACCTGCATCAGTTAGTTATATGTTTTAGCAGAAAGTAAGTAAAGAATCTTCAAGACACAAGTTTAATGAAACCAAAACCTGCAAATCTTTTGCTTCTATGTTTCTTATCCATCAAGAGACGCTTCTGGTTAGATCCAAAGATGCTGATGAACATCCACATACATCCTGTTTGATTTATACCTTCTCCTCTCCCGGACTTTTTCTCCATAAAACAGTTCACACTAACATACAAGTGGTAAAAGAAACTGTTAATACAAGCAAAGAATAACTCATGTCTGAATAATAATTAATAAGTAAGCCTTAATTTTGTATAATGGTTCATCATCATGCAGTGATTAAACTCTGTTTTCATGATTTTTTTGTCAACAGTCACACAAATGCACTGTGATTATTACTGTTGTGAGTGATGTGCAAGTGAACTTTTTTATAAAGAAACAAAAACAAAAAGGAGAAGAAGAACAAAGATTAAAGAGTATACCTTTTAGAATCTGATCCTATACTTGCTGGAAGAAGATTAATAAAAATCCATTTTACAACTTTTTAGCTGTTTTCCACAAAAAAAAGAGATAATAAAAACTTATTTTTTTCACCGGACTTCGGCTGAAATTGCGGCTTATTTGTTGCGCAAAAGATGATGATATTACCAAGTAACGAACGCTCGAAACATAAGGGGAGATGTTGAACACAGTGTTCTTGATTTAGCAGAAGACCCTGCTGTTTTCTCTCACCAGAAAAATGGAACCACTCTTCAAGATTAAAAAGAAAAAGAGATTTGTATTATAAAAATGATATATATAAATAAGAGAATTAGGTATAAAGTTACAAGAGTTGAATAAATTACCAGAATAGGGACAAAACTTAGATTATGACAAAGTGAGAATCAAGTCTTTTTGTTAGTAGTATTGTCTTTGTTCACTCCAAGGTGCGCGGCAGCCATTGGAGAACTCACCACCAACTGTATTTTTGATATATATGCATACACTTTTTGCTGTCATTGTATTTATATGTGTGTGTTAGTGCATTCACGAGACTGTAATGAATGTGTTATTTATATTACGTATATGTACGTATTTATTATATAAGAAGAGAGCAGGTTTGGTGAAGCTGAAGCAGGTAGGTTATGGTCCTCTAGAGGACTCGCAACGAGCTAGGAACGTACATCACGAATATGTCGGGAGGGGTAGAGTAGTAGTTTCGATAGTGACCGATATTGCAAAGTCAAAATTAGGAAAAAAAATAGATAGTCGAGAGAGATTTAATGAAGAAAAGGTTAAAACAGGTATGCACTGTTAACACATTTTGCAGATAAAATGCAGTATACATTTCATATTCTGGACATAGTATATATAAGTTTTGTATATAGTTTAGTATGCTGAAGTTGATAGTTTAAATGTTTAATCTCCTATGTCACCAAACCTAGTTTATCTAGATCTTAATTCTCATCCAGACAGATGAAATTACTGTAGTTTAATGCACATATATTAAGTTCGGATTCTGAAAGGACAGCTGAATAGCACTTGCCAAACTTTATTTATGATCCGACTGTGACATATACTATAATCGGCAAGAATATGAAAATATTCAACGATGTTCAGCTTTGATAATTTTGACAACTACTAGCTAATCACCTACTCATATATTTTGAGTTTTAATATATTTTTGAAATGTAAACGCAAATATTTTATGTATATAGCTTGATTTCGTACTTGTTTATCTTGACAAAAGGATTTTCATATTTCGAATTTATATGCACTAGTAGTTATAATATTCATTGTGAAATATAATAATGATCATCCCATCAAACTAAAGGTATACCCTTATATCATTTATAATCAGCTGAAAACCTGAAATTAATATATGCCGACAGATTCATACACGCGTCACACACTTCTAAAATATAACTAATCTGTACTTTTTTAATTTCATATGCGATTTATGAAGGTTTATGCGTTAACCAACATATTAGAAAATGACAAATTTTCATTACATATGTACCCAACATAATAGAAAAAAGCACAGTAAATAGGAATTAGGAAACATATTAGAAAACAAAGCTATGATGTGAAAATGGATAATACCAGTTATTTTCTCCACATTGGATCCCCCCAAGTCCCCAACCCCAATACCTTTTTTTAACACCACCCCGATACCTTTTAAATTGTCTTTTTAGACTGCTTTTAAATTTGTCTTAAAGGTACATTATAACGTTATATCTAACAAATGTGTTCAAATATTTTTTAAGTTTGTCTAGTTTTGATATAATAAAGCTTATTAGCATAATCTCTTAGTCTTTACAAATTACAATATATATAACAGAAAATGGGTGAATATATATTAATAAATGTATGTTCAAAGTCATCATTTTGGACTAAAGTTTCGATAAATATAAGCACTTATAATTTCATTACAAAACAAATGCAAAAGAAAAAAAAATTGTAATGTCATCAGCATGCAACTGATCCAACCAACATGGTTGCGTATATGTCCGGAAACTGATAAAAATGAGGAGTGAATATTTTTTCTGTTGAAACTAAAACATCACTAGTGGACGGTTTCATATTTGTTTCCACTAATCAATTATCCATTTATATAAGCCTTTGTTCATTATCCTATTCGCAGTCTCCGAAAATTGGCTGTTTTCGAAGCATACACGCCATTAATTTAACGCCACCTCGTTATATATAGTATCAGATGATGATATAGGTACTGAACAACTAATTAACCCAGTTTATATGTAAATTAATAAATTATATATGCTTATTCCAATATTGTGTCGATGCTGTAGCTCAATAATATATTCAATGTTGTACAAAACAAGCTAAAAGACTTTGAAAAGTCTGTAAATAATTGAGTTAGGTTTGTGGGATGTATATGCTTCTTACTAAAACAGGTATAAAGTACTCATTAAATGTAATATTATACTGTATAGTACAAAACATTGTCATTGATTTTTTTATCCTGTTTGCAATAGAATAGAATATTTGTATATAGTGTACATTTTGTAAAAACCCACGAACCAGACAAAAACTAAGAATTGGAAGAAAATGGTCATCATAGTCTTACCAACTATGTTCCAACTGTATATACTTAACTTTATCCTAAATCTTTCTGTTGTGTAACATAAAAGTATATGTTTAGTAGATATCCTTTTATGTTTCGTTTTTGCTTGGCTCGAAAATTATCTCGATTATACATAAAATTATCTGAATTGTGTATAATCTATATTATTAAAGTATAAGTACAAAATCAGAGTGTTTGGTTATTAGAATAAACCTATTAAAAAAATAGAATGTTTGGAAACACGAATTGTAGTCTTTTTAAAAAAAAATTAATTTTGTTTGGAAACGAAAATAGTATTATTAAGCAAAAAAGTAACGGGCTTAAGTTATTAAGTCCATTATAAAAAATATTGTCAATATATATGAGAAAAATACAATACAAATCTCAATTTAAAATACCAATTCAAATTATGATTTTTCTATTTCATATTAAGTTTTTAAAATATAATATATGTAATTATTTATACGATGATACATATAAAATACTATTAATTATATGATAACTTATATGATGGTACGTATAAAATACGATTAATTATATGATGAAATTATACGATATCTAATAATGACTGAGGATGAGTTTTCAGACATCCATACGGGTTTGGTTCTGATCGGTTTGCGTTTTGGGTTTTTGAGGTCAAAGATTTCAGTCTTATTAGGATGTATCTAAATTTTTGTTTGAGTTTGATTCGGATCTTTGTGGGTTTGGTTTGGGTTTGGATAATATATTTAAATCATTTTTAAAGTTTTAAATCACTATATATTTTAAATTTCTCAGAATCTATAAATAAATTAATATATTACCTATAAATTTAAATAACATATGTCATACTACCTAAGCTTAAACATATCAATTAGTTTGATTTAAATTATGAATACATAATCAATAATTAGTTTAAGTATTTTTGGTGATTAGAGTATACTTTAACTATTTCAGATATTTATTTTTGACTATATATATATATATATTTAAGTATTTTAAATCAATTTAAATGTATCATTCTTGACGTTTTATATACGTTAAATATAAAAATAATTAATATATATAAGTTTATAAATCTATTTTTAGATAAATTCAGGTACACGAATACTTCGATTTGGATCCAATTCAGTTCTCTAACTAACAAAATTTTGAATAATTCAAATATTTAATCAATTTATGTTCGGGTTTAGTACTATATTTTCGGGTTGGTATCGGTTATGTTCTCCGGATTTATTTTGCCAAACCCTTATAATTACATAAAAAACAAATATCATCATATTTTTAAAAATATACATACGCACAGGTGCAGAGATCAAAGTCTAATCATTTATTTTAACAACAAGCCAAATAAATATGTTGATTGTAGAGCGAATAAAACAAAGTCAGAGAAATACATAGTTTACCAAAGACAATATATGTGTCGAATTTATTATAAAGAAAAATTTACTAAAACAAATAAATTTAATAATTACAAACAAATAATATATTTCATAAAAGTGAAAAATAATACCTGCGCTTTTGAAGCGCGGATCAAAATCTAGCGAAGGTTTAAAGTAGCTGAAAATCCAACAAAATGGAAATGTATTGATGGAGGATGGCCCTTCGACCAATTCGCGAGTTGGATACATATAGGGATGGCATTTGGTACCACCCGCCCCGCCCGAACCCGCCCCTCAGCGGTCTTCATCTCCGGCGGTTCTCTGTGGGTTGGCCCGCCTATACCCGCGGTCGTGAAAACGGTGACCAAATCCGCACCGCAAGTTGCACGGGCCGTTGCGGGTAAGCCCGCGGATCTATTGAAATGATCACGTCTGCAGGTCTTCGACTTGCTTGGTCTGAAACAGAAAAGAAACGGATCATATTATATATATATATACTTCATGGTCCATGGAGTATGGTCTTTTAAATAGAAACAAGATTGTCATGAAAATTTCAGAGAGTGTGATTAAAGATGTAAGATATGAATCCTACATTGCAAACAATGAGCCGATTTGGCTTGCAACACTCATTGAAAAGGAAGCATGAGTTCATATTCGCTGAGTTTGTGTGCTCTTTGACCCCTTTGTGCCTGGTGTTTCATTATCATGCCTACTGGTGTGTTTCTTGTTGTTTATTTTTTGGTTATGTTACGCTACTCTCTCTTCCGATTTGTTTGTTTGGTTTTGCCTTAAGGATCTAATAAAATGCAGTGCTATAAAAAAAAAAAAATATATATATATATATATATATATATATACCTATGGTGGTTATAAAATACAAGAAAGAGTAAACAACTCAACGTCATACGACTGAGACCAATGCTTTATTGGTGTTGATACCATCGAACCATAAACTCTTCTTATTGTTTTGTTATACTATTTTCGAATGGCCTTTTCAAATTTAGTTTCTGAACTGAAACCACTTAAGAATAAGTGGAAAACCAAGGCAAAAAAAAGGTTTTGGAGACAGTATGACATCGAGCAGTCAAAGCAGCAGTTTCGCGACGACCGCTTCGCAGAGTCAAAGCAGCAGTATATTGTGTGCAAAAATAATGATTTCAAACAACCACACTTAATTTCATGAAACACTTAAAACACAAGACAGCAAGTTCTCGTTCAATATATAAAAAAAAATCTCGTTCAAAACGGCAAGTTCTCGTATAAGTATAGTGTAGCGGGCTTTATTGTTTACCCGCAGTCCAGCATAAACCCGCCCCGCTAAAACTCAGTACCGTTGCGGTCATGCCCGCAAGACCCGCAAAATAAACGGGCTCAAAAATATGTGCCCAAACCCACCCTGCATGGGACTTATACGGGCCAGACCCGCAGGCTGCAGTCCAATTGCTATCCCTAGATACATACATACACACGCCAAAAGAGTCCAGTAACGAAGCGACGACCCGAATATCCAGATGACCCATCGGTGCACACGTAAGGAACATACGCTTAGGAGCATAGCTGCGCCGGTCGCCGATCTTAGATACAAGCCTACGCAAGTTGAAGTACAAAAAAAAAATACAATTATGATCGCTTAACCAGCCTCCTGACACGCAACCATTTGCAGGAATGATGGACTAAGTAGTATATATACAAAAGCATTCAATGAAAGGAAGGAGGGTCAACCGAATAGAAGTTATAGAAAGAAATAGCTTTGAGTCTCTTGGTTTCGTCTCACAACGACAAGTTATTTCCTTGTATCTCCTTTTAGTTATTTGCTTATACTTCAATAAATAAAACTTTTAGCTTCTCTCTCTAAACATACTTAACCCTTAATAACTATTTTCTGAACTGCATTATCGGATTTAGGATTCAACATGTGTATGACAGAATATTGGTACCTAGAAAGAATACTTACCGAAATTTAGAAATGCAAGGTCTTTCTTGGCCGCACATCTTAATGTTCATCTCTAATTTCTATATATTATCACTCGTGAAGGCTTGATGCAACTAAAACTCTGCAGCATTTTTTCTCTCGTGAAGGCTTAGTGCTACTAATGGGATGTCCCATACGGCCCATTTATAATATTATGGCCAGATAGAAAGAAAAAAATATACTCTGGAGGCCTAGCCCATTTTCTGTATTCTTATCCACAAAGTTCATGATGTCAAAATTAAAACAAAAATCAAGGGACCCGGTACATTATTTGCAAAGTGATTTTGCTACATGTTGTCATTACATTCATTCTCGATAAAAAACTAATGACTACTAAAAAATATGTCATGTCTCCAAAAAATATGTCAGGGACAATTACATTTAATGTTAATTTATTTTTTGGTAAAATTTTCAAAATATGCTAATAACTCATATATTACATTTAGTGTCGGTTTATATTTTTGAAATTTTTTTTAGAATATGGTAATAACTCACACATCATCTATAAAATAAATATTTATATATAACATTTTTAATTTTGAAATATTGTTTTAGTTTCTTTTTCTTCTTATAATTATACAATTTGTATTACCAAACCTTTCAAAAATTGCTGCAATTTTTTCAAAAAATTAAATTTCTAATCGTAAGATCATTAGACCCATATACATTATTTGCGAAGTGATTTGTACATATGTCGTCACTACAGTCATTCTCGCTAAACAAATGATGACATGACACTAAAAAAGATGATATGTCTAAAAAAATAGTGACATGACATCATAGAAATTGTGATATGTATATTTATTTATAAAAGTTATATTTTTATGCAGAAGTTTTAAATAGGGTAATGACTAATAACTCACATATCATCATTAATATTAATTTTACATATAAATATTTATTTCTGGTAAACTATTATAATATATTAATAACTCATATATCACTAATGAAATAATATATATATATCTCGTATTAATAAAAATAAGCTAAATATGATTACAAATATAAAATTTTACATCAATTTATATATCACTAGATATGAGCATGTTGCGTTGCAACGAGTTTTATTTGATGTTCTAATTTAATAAAAACATAAAATAATAAACTATTTTATTATAGTTTTACGATTGATTTTTGCATATGTTGGTGAGATCTATATTATTATATGCGAAGTAAATTTTCACAACAGAGCTCCACGTCAATCTTATCTGAAATTTATGATATGAGACTTTGTAGATTTCATTGCAATCATGTATATTAAAATTACAAATTTCAATAATGGCTCCTTCGCGTAATCCATCTCCAAACTTTTCAATAAGAGAATGATGCACACAACCTTGAATAGTATTTTCCTATATAATAAACAAATTATATATTTAAAAATAAAACTATTAAAATTTTTTTAAAAAATATTTACCTTCTCATCGAATAAGAGAAAATTCATTTCTATAAACTCATTGTTCTTATTTAAATTTATTGCTTCAGACGAATTACAGTATGACAGTAAGAACGTTTTTTGTTTAATTAATTTAATGTTCAATAACTTGCTGAAGTCATCGTTTCTGGATAATTCTTGGTAACAAAATAAATTACAATTTTAGTTAGAGAATTATAATTAGGAAACACACTTAAGCAATCATGATAGCATTATTATGAAACAAAAAGTAATGATCATTATCATCATTATGTATTAACGACGGTAAGGAAAAAGTACAAATAATTAATGTGGCAATAATGATTTGTCTATGTAATTAATGTAGGCAGCATGATAATACGAACAAAACAAACCAAAATCACTTATGTGAAGAAAAGAAGATGAGGCAAAGAAGATATAGAGCATCAACTTATATTTTTCTTGAATCAATAATTATGTTTGGTGATCAAATATGAGAGAGTTTATTTCTATATATATATATATGTGTGTGTGTGTGTGTGTGTGTGTGTGTGTGTGTGTGTGTGTGTGTGTGTGTGTGTGTGTGCGCGTGTGTGCGCGTGTGTGCGCGTGTGTGCGCGTGTGTGTGCGTGTGTGTGCGTGTGTGTGCGTGTGTGTGCGTGTGTGTGCGTGTGTGTGCGTGTGCGTGTGTGCGTGTGTGGGTGTGTGTGTGTGTGTGTGTGTGTGTGTGTGTGTGTGTGTGTGTGTGTGTGTGTGTGTGTGTGAATAATCATAGTTCCTCTTCGGTTATGTTTTCTTAATTTAGGACTTAAAAAAAGAAAATTAACATTAAACAATCTTTGACACTTTTTTGTTCGAGTTGCCTTTTTATTTCATTAAAATTACCTTGTTCATGATTTTAGGAAAGGAAAATTAGTTTTAAATAAATTAGTTTTACAAAAAAAAATTATTGTTGCAAATTGGTTTTGGTATAGGTTTTAGGAAAATTAGTTTTAACTAAATTATTTTTACAAAAATAAATTAGTTTTACAAATTTTATAGGTTTTGTTAAAACTAAAATTACTAATAACTTTAAAATAAATCGTTTTATCATGTGATTTTTTGACATTTTTAATAAACGGTCTTTGATGTTTTTTCTGGTTTATTTAAAATGATAATCTCTATAATATTATTTGAGAAGTCAGTTTCCTATGTGTCGCGCTCACGTTAGCTCTCACGATGGTTGATTACATTGATGCCCTTAATGAATTAAAAATATTATATTTATATACTATTATTAAATTTTATTTAGTTTCCTTTTAAAAAAAATTCCAAATAACATATATCTAATAAAAAGGAAATATTTATAAAGTTTATAAAACGAATTTAAAAAAAATATGTATAAATAATATGATTTCATTAAAAAGGAAATTCACAAAATAATAATATTCTGCTTAAAAAATATTTTTTAGATAACACAAAATATACTAATAAATACTTTTTATAGTAACAATGTATATTTTCAAAGTAACAGAAATATTTTTTACATATCTATCTATTTTAAGATGATTATATAAATAATTAAGCAATATAAATTGATATATGTTTTATTAACTAAAATAATTTAAAATTAGAATTATTGAAATGTTATTTGAATTTCTGATATTTAGTTGACTATGATATCTTTCAATTGCAGAAAATATCTATAAATTATATTTTACTTATATAGTATGATTTCTCAAATACAAAAAAAAAATGATTTCTCAAACATAATTATATTTTTTGCTGCTTATTTTTAATAGATACTAAGAAAATAAAAAATAATTTATTTTAACAATAAACATCTTTTCATCAAATAATTAAAAAAAATACTTTAAAATCACACTATATACCTTAACGAGGTAGATATATTATATTTTACATTATTAAAATTATATATTTCTTAATATGAAATTTGCTTTGAAATTTTATATTTTTATGTTTGTGGAACTTAATATAACCATAATCAAATTACATAAAATTATATAGAATTTATAAAAATATTTCAGTTATTGGAATATTGATATATGTTTATGAGCTTCCAAAAAATTAGTTACTTATGTATGTAACTCCCTGTAGATCATCATTTTGTTTTCTAATATCATTAAAAACAACATTTAATTTAATATATTAAAATACATGGACATTTAATTTATAAATTATAATATGACTCAAAACACATTAACAAATGAAAATAAAATATTAACCAATTGTGATAATTGACATATCTAAGACAACAACCAACCGAAATGCAAATAAAAAATTAGTCAAAATTTTCATATAATTAGAATAATAAATATTGTAGTTGAACTCAGAGAAATAAATGCAATTCAATATATTCAAATGATAAATACATGGACTGTAAAACAACAAAACCGTCTAAATATAACATATATCTAAAATCATATGTCTAATTAAATTAATATAATATTATTAATATAAATTATGCATAAAATTATAAATTAATTTAAAATTAAAAGTAAATATCAATCAATTATTACAATATATATACTTTATCAATATTTATACCCGTGCATGATAATTACGAATGTTTAATAAGATTATACTTTCTTTATTGAGAGTAGGAAAATAGGAAAATTAGAGTTAAATATTGTATAAATTTAATTTAGTATATAGGATTTGTATAAAACAAAAGTTACTATTTTAAAAAATCTTTACGAATTTGTTTTTAAGAAGGTTGTCTTTTCTTTATTATGAAAGTAGTAAAATAGAAAAATCAATGTTAAATATTTCACAAATTTGTTTTGGTATATAAGTTTTGTAAAAAAGGATAATTACTATTGAAAAAATCTTTTTAATTAATAAATTTGTTTTGGTATAGGTTTTAGGAAAATTAGTTCTAATAAATTAGTTTTACAAATTGGTTTTGGTTTAGGTTTTGTTAAAACTAAAATTCCCATTACATTTTTGATAAATCGTTTATCATGTGATTTTTTGACATTTTTAATAAAGAGTCATTGACATTTTTCTGGTTTATATTTTTAAAAGGATAATTACGATTATTTAATAACATTATATTAACACATGTAACATTATATTAACACATGGCGCAATCTAAAATATATAATTGTCATGTGTCACGATCGTGTTAATTAATAACTTTGAAAACTAAACTTTATATAATAAGATATTTGTATAGATGGAAAAAAAGTTTCTCAGCTACACAAAGTTTACACTAATATAGTAGAAACCATCCAATGCATAAAAATGTGTCAATAACTACACGAAATTTATCTTAATACATGTCACATATACGAAGTAAACAATAATATGGTGTCAACATGACAATCGGATTTAATTGATTTTAACCAATGTTAATGGGGTCAATCTGTAATTTATGAAAATTAACTTAATTGATTTTATTAATAAACTTAATAATTATTAAACTTAGTAAAATTAATAATTTATTAAAATTAATAAAATTAATAAACATAATAATTTTTAAACTTATTAAATTTATTAAACTTATATAAATTTATTAAACTTAATAATTTTATTAAACTAATATATTTAATTGATTTTACTAATAAACTTAATAATTATTAAACATAATAATATCAATAATTTGTTAAAATTAATAAACTTAATTAACATAAATAAAGTTTTTTACAAAAATAATGAAACTTTTTTCATAAATAATTTATTAAAACTATGTCCTTAGTAAATTTATTAAACTTTTTTTCCTTAAGTTTATTAAGTTTAATAAATTTCATAAATAATAAATTTAATATAAAAATTAAACCTTTGCCTTTAGTTAAGTTTAATAAATTATTAATTTTATAAAGTTTAAATAATTATTAAGTCCTTTAATAAAATCAATCAAATTTATTAATTTTGATAAATTTCTTAAGTTTAATAAATTTAATAAGTTTAATAAATTTATTATGTTTAATAATTTAAGTACGTTTAAAAATTTTATTATGTTTAATAATTTAAGTACGTTTAAAAAATTATTTATGCCAATGAATTTTATTAATTTTAATAAGTTATTGATTTTATTAGTTTAATATTTATTAAATTTATTACGTTTACTAAATTATTAAGTTTAATAAATAAATCTAAAAAAAAAAAGTTTAATAAATCTAATAAGTTTAATAAATTTAATTTTAATAATTTTATTAAGTTTAAAACTTATTCTGTTGATTAAGTTTATGAATTTTAATAATTATTAATTTTATTAAGTTTAATAATTATTAATTTTATTAAAAAATCAATTAAGTTTATTAAGTTTCATAAATTATGAATTGACCTCATTAACTTTGGTTAAAAAATCAATTAAACCCGATTGTGATGTTGCCACCATATTATTATTTACTTCGTATATGTGGCATGTATTAACATAAAGTTTGTGTAGTTATTAACACATTTTTATACATTGGATGGTTTCCAGCATATTAGTATAAACTTCGTGTAGCTGAGAAACTCTTTTTCTTGTATAAACATAATTGTAAATGTGCATCAAAAAATAAAAAACTAAAGTAACTCTAATCCAAAAAAAATATTAATAGATAAGTTTTTCAATTTTATTTAAATTTGTATGTTCATATTCATCATATTAATTAACCAATTGATTTTTCAGTTTGATATATTTTAACTAAAACAAACAAAATATCAAATTTATTAGCATTTATATTTATTTAAAATGTTATACCAAATCAAAAGAAATAAGATTACAAAAATATGTTTATGGTTTTTTTGAAAAAAAAATATTGAAATTAAAATATAAAAATAATACTATTGAAAGATAAATCATAATTTTATTTTAAAATAAAAATATAATATTTAAAATTAATATTTCTGCGCATGGCGCATGAAAACAGTTAAACTTGAAATAGAAAAGCCTAGGCGAGGAACCAAGAGTGGAGGCAAGAGAGAGACATGTGGGGTCAGGTTAGAATTTGGGGAAATTTTTTTTGTGTATTTTTTTCTAAAATTCTATAATATTTAAGTAAAATTTGGTATTTGACCCCATTAATCTATGTAGAATTTTATCTGCCCCACTCATATTTTTTTTTTAAAAAGAATTTTTTTTTGTAATAACATATATATTAAATCTAAGTATTAACTTTATATATTATGACTCCGGTCAAAAATATTTCTAGCTCTACCATTGGGGGGAACTAACCTTTATTTAAATCCAAAAATATAGGACTAAACGTAAACTCACAGAGTTCAGGGGATTATTTTTTATAGAATCTACATGATATTACTAAATGGCTGCTTTTAACTTGTGTAGATTTGTGTTTACAATGTTCCAAATGTGAATAACATTTTGGGTACTAGATTGTATAATACATAAAACTTTGAATTGGTGATCTCACTTACGTTTAACTTATTGTTAGTCGCGTAGATTTGTGTTTAATATTTTCTCTTGATTCTATTGTAACAAAGAAGACATCTTCTATACTAAACACTGGTCGTGTAATTTATTTAACTTTGAAATTATGATCTCAACCAAACGAGAACGGTTTAATGGTTTTGAGTGAGTTTCAACCCCAATACGGAATCCTGTTGGCCACTGAAGAATTAACATTTCGGCATTGTCAAGGACAGAAAATCGACACATGAATAAACTGATAATATAGACTGTAAACATGTGGCTAGTCTGGACCTACATCTGTGGGGTCACGATACCCCTGTATAATTCAAAAAAAAAAATATCTCGGTGATGATGTTTTTGCTTGGAAATTTACATGTATTAGAGTACAGGTAATCAAAACTATCCTTTTCACAATAAGATAAAATAACTATTTCTTTAGATTATCTAGAAATCTGTAATTAAGTTAGCTTGGTTTGCTTGATGGTCTTGATTAAGTTCTTATAGATTAAGACTAATTTTTACGCGGCAAAGAAGACCGGGTCGTTACTAAGCGGTTAACTGTCATGGAAACAACCGTAAAACACATGAAAAAAATAAGAGCTGAAGTAAGCATACATACGCAGCTTTGACGACATTAGTTCTATAGAATACGCCTGAGATTGTCTTAACTTATTTTTGAAGCTTTGATATCGCTTTCATTATGTCGACATTACTCTTGACATAAACAGAAACTATCACATTCATCATATTCTTGGAACGTCTCTTGTTTGAAAGTCAAAACAATTATCCATTATTCTAATATAAATTCACTCACCTTCTCTGATAAGGTAAGGCTATTGGACATTTATTCAAAAAGAAAAAAAGATAAGGCTATGAAAGTGTCAACACGGGTTCGTGATTAAGTAACGTGTTGTGATTTATAATCCAAACCTTCCTCTACTCTTAATATATAACTTCTATGGGTGTGACTAGCTTGGCGTATCAAGTAATGCGTTAAATCAAATCCTTATCAAACGTATTATTTTCTTGTTCTTTGTGTGATTCTATATGGAAAGGAGTGACCATGACGTTAAAGATTCCGATCCAAGAAATGGTGAAATTGGCTGGCTCTTTAAGATCGTGTGGCAGGGATAACGGTGAGCCAGTGGTGGTTAGGAAGAGAGAGATGGTGATGGACGAGAAGGTGAAGGTCTATGTAGCAGTGACAGGGAGAGATCTTGAGAGCAAGTCTAGTCTGGTTTGGGCAATACAGAACAGTGGAGGCAGAGAGTTTTGCATCGTCTATGTTCATCAACCGATGCACATCTCAGCCTGTAAGTATATTACAATCACTTAGATATTGCTTGTGCAAATTTATAGAAATGTTTTGATTAAAATGATTGAAATCTTGTTTTCTTTATATCAAGCGGGAGAGATGTCTCACGAGCAGAAGCTGCGGCTTTTTAGGAAAGAGAAGGAGAAAGCTCATAATAGTTTGGACAAGTACCTTACTATATGCAGGCAAATGCATGTATGGTTTAGTATTAAGGGGTTTGGTTTGGGTTTATATATGTTTTATAAATATTTTGAAAAATTTGTTTAGTGTTATTTTATCAAAAAATTAGGGTAGTTTTGAAAATGTCCATTTGTTGATGGTAAACATGAAAAGTGGTATCACCAAAGTGGTATAAATGAAATTTCCTCTACTACCTTTCACATGTGTCTTTGAGATTGTACAAGAGATGTTTTAGTTTCTTGAGTTTTAAGTTAATTCTGTGAATAATTTAGGTCAAGGGAGAGAAGATATATATAGAAATGGATTCAGTAGAGGAAGGTATCCTCCAATTGATATTCGAGCGTGGAGTTAAGAAACTTGTCATGGGAGCAGCAGCTGATAGACACTATACAATGTAAGTGATTTGATTGGAGCAGAGTCAACTTTTAGCTATCTCAAGCATGGTTTTATTGATCAAGTAAAGACTTGTTGATTTTACAGGAGAATGAGAGACTTGCAATCCAAGAAAGCTATTTACATTAGCAGAGAAGCGCCGGATACTTGCCATATATGGTTTACGTGCAATGGATACCTCATCTGTACAAGGTTTTGGCCTATTCATAGTCAAACTTTCATCTTATTTTGTGCTAATTAACTACAACGATAATACTGACTGTTTAGCTATGGTCTTTGATTTTTGCTTGTTATTCACACTACGCAAGTGTTTATTTTTTGGGTATAATGTTGATGCAGACAAGCTACAAGAAGAGATAAATTGTATGGAGAAGGTACATCGTCAAGTGCTTTGACCCAATCAGAGATAACTAAAGGAACTGAAAAAGTTGCAAGTTCGAGTATGGCTAAAGATGATGTTCAGATCCAAGTAGCTCTCATAGAAGCTGCAAGTGCAAAAAGGGAAACACGCTCTGAGGTGTCTAAGCGTGAAGAAGCTGAAAAATCTGCAGTTGATGCAATCAAAAGGGTATATATATAAGATGTTTCTTTGCTTGGAAGTAATTATTTTATTCTAACTCTTATCTATGACCATAAATGTAGGCTAAAGAGTCAGAAAATGGGTATGTCAATGAGTTGAAGCGTAGGAAAGAAACAGAAAAGAAACTGAAGGAAACGAAAGAAGAACTTGAAAGGGTGAGATCAGAAGCCGAGACACGAATTGCCAAGTCTAATATGGTGATTAGAAACCTCCAAGGAAAGTTCAGCATATCAGTGAAAGAGTTGCAAAGACTTAGAGACGAACAAGAAGAGTTGAAGAGAGAGCTTAGTGAAGTATCAAAGCTGAAGAGTAAGTGCAAGGAAGAGGAAGCGTCTCCCTCTCAGGACCTTGAACCGCCTCAGTACTTCCTTTGTCCCATTACAAAGGTACAGAGACATTAGATGATTAATGAAACCGAAATGATCAATATGTATAATCATAAGAAAATAATCAACTATTAATTGCTTGTAGGATGTGATGAAGGATCCATATGTAGCAGCAGATGGTTTTACATATGAAGGAGAGGCTATACGTAGTTGGTTTAATAGAGGACACGAGACTTCGCCAATGACAAACAGAAGGCTTCCTCACACAAGCTTGGTTCCAAATCTTGCTCTTAGATCTGCTATCCAAGAATGGCTTCAAGCTTCAAGCTCCTGAATCATTTGAACCAAACCCGAGTTTGAGTCTTGATGCCATCTCTGTTGAACACTTTTTTTTGTATTTTTGTTATGGTTTTGACTTTTGGATTGTGTAATAGTTCACCCATTGTCCTAATCACTAGCCGGTGTTGGTTGGTACTTGGTATGGGTCAGTCTTCTGTAGTAATCTTTTTTTTTTGTATTGAATTTTAAATCATGATTTATAATTGGGAAATGGGCAAAAAAAATACTGAATTTTTTAAGAATTGCCAAAAGCACGTACATTTGTATTTGCACACCGTTAAACAAGAGTTAAGACATGGGGGTTCAAACCCAAGTTGTTTGGATCAAATGGTAAGGTATTTTATCACTAGACTAGTGGCATATTTAATGTGGGAACAAACACGTTTACTTTTATTTGATATTGATTTTGAATATAAAAAAATCTCTAAAAAATTTAAAAGGTCTTAAAAATTCCAAAAATTTGAAAAATAAAGAATTTTCTATAAAATTAATTTTGAAACAGAAATTAAAAATAAAATTTTATTTTTCCTTTCAAAAATCAAAAATCTTCCAAAATTTTCATTTTTAAAAACAAATTCCAAAAAAAGAAAATTTTGATTTTAGGATTAAAAATTTTGAAAATAAATAAAAAAATAGAAAAATAACAAAAAAAGTTATAAAAAATCGAATTTGAAAATAATCAGAATCTATACAAAAATGCAAAAAAAAAGAAAATTTTCATTTTTTAAATTATTAAAAGAAAAATTGAACAAAAATAATAATTCGAAAACAAATTCAAAAAAAAAGTGATAAAAAATTTCAAATCTGAAAACATATAATCAGAACTATAAAAATAAAAAATAATAAAAATAATAATAAATTATTTTTTATAGTTTCTGATTAAATGTTTTCAGATTCAAAATATTTATAACTTTTTGGAATTTTTTTCGATTTTTTTTTTAATTTTTTTTATAGTCCGAAAAATGAAAATTTTCTATTTTTGGAATTAATTTTTTAGTTTTTAGAAATTTTAAAGATCTTTTTAAGTTTTTGGATAATTTTTTTTATATTCAGCCAGTACCAAATATAATTAAATATGTTAGTAACTTCATTGATTGAGCCACTAGTCCAGTGGTAAAGTATCTTGTCATTTGATCCAAACAATCTGGGTTTGAACCCATTAGTTGACTCGATTTTATTTTCAAATCATGTAAAACGACGTTGTTTCACTTAACACCAACATTTAACGATGTCATTTTTTCTGTTAAATTTGTCGACGGCATGCTAAATTGGTTAATCAACGAAAACATTGTTAATTAATTCTAAAGTCACTGAAAAGTTAGTGTTCTGTTTGGCCAATTCATATGTCCAGTTTTCTTTTGGTAATTTCTGAAAAATTCAGTATTTTTTGGCCGATTTCTCATTTATAATTACTACTTTAATTCTTATTTAAACATGTATATTCATTAACAAATAAAAAATGACCTCATCAACCTATGGAGGAAATTTCTTTTTTTCTTTGTAAAATGGTGGAAATATTCTTTTACGAGCACATCCTAGATATAAAAACTCATGAGTCATGACCAATTCGTTGAAGTATATTTTGAAACCAAAATATAGGAAACTATTTTGTTATGCTAATAAGAAGACAATAGTATTGAATATTCAAAGAGGCCATAATGTAGTTAAACAATCACTATTTGACTTTCGGAAACAGGCACGAAAGGGTCCTGAAAATTGATTACCTCCTTGAGTTTTGTTAGGTCGTTGACGCTCACTAGGTTTTTAAAGAAATACACACGAGATAATAAAATACATAATACACTCCAGATGGAATATTCGAAAGAACAGAGTAACACCAGAGAGGGATGACACATGCGTCCATAGGATCTTTTATTTTCTTGATTCCAAAATATTAAACATTTAGAAACAAAGACAGAGACAAAAGTTTCTTGTTTCATTCCAGAGATTTTCCGACACTTCTCCCTATAGAAAGTATGGAGTTTCAACGAGCAGAAGAGAACATGGAGAAAGAAGAAGAGTCAGCAGTGATGGAGGAGATAATATACATTGCCGTGGGGAAAGAAACTGCAAAGAACAAGTCAAATCTCACATGGGCAATAGATAACTCACAAGGAAACAAGATCTGCATCGTTCTTGTTCACCAACCTCCTCAAATGATTCCTGTTTGTAAGTTACTTTCTCTCCCCTCACTACAAATCCAAGAGAGTCAATGGCTATGACATGAAACAGAACATTTTTTTCTTTTTAATTTTTCCTTCCTTCCACAGTGGGTACCAAATTTGATGCTGCAACGGTAGATGAAGAGTTAGTGAGAGCATATAGAGAGAAACAAAAGGCGAAAACAGACAAGGTTCTTGATGAGTACCTTACATTTTGCCTCAAGAAAGGGGTCCACGCAGAGAAGCTGTGCGTTGAGATGGACTCCATAGAAAAGGGGATTGTGCAGATGATATCTGAGAAGAGAGTCAGGAAGTTCATAATGGGAGCAGCTGCAGAAAAACACTATTCAAAGTATTGTATCTTAGGCCTCAGCCTCTTTCTTTGTATTCATCTTGAGTCTGACATTGGTGTTGATCAACTTGCAGGAAAATGGAGGAACTGAGGTCAAGAAAAGCCATATTCGTATGCCAATACGCACCTGCGCCTTGTCATATTCGGTTTATCTGCAAAGGACATCTCATCCACACAAGGTTGTTATATCTTGGTTGAAACATTGGTAGATGCTTTTTTACTGATACATCATACATGTTTGCAATCAATGTAGGGAAGGTAGAAGGGATGAAGTCCGAGCTCTTTCAGCTTTGTTACATGATTTTCAGCGCCTTGTGTCCTCGCAAAGTAGCTCCAGTTCATATGTGCTGAGTGAAAGTTCAAAGGGGAAAAGCGAGGTGGAGGAAGAAGAAGAGGAGGAGGAGAGAACATCAAGAACCAGCTCTTCTCGGTCTGTTGGTACCTTGTCATACTCTGGAGGATCCGAGGCTTCACCAAGTACAACAGATGAGAAATCAAACCACTCATCTCCTCCTCCCTCCTTACCTGTAAGCCCTGCCATCCTGAATAAGAGATACTCTTTCTTTCTTTTCTTTTCTTTTGTTCCTTATTATTTGTTTACGCTGCTGATTCCACCAGTGCACCGGGATGGGAATAGGCATGATAAGCTTACTGATCCACTCCACCAAACTCTGGCATAAGCGTGCCATTCAAAACCACAAGCAGTGTGAGTGACCCTCACCATCCATTACCTGAAAAGCTACAAAAGAAGAAGAAGAAAAGAAGGAACATAAAAGCTGCAAAGATCTTTGATCACATCTGTAAATACTTTTAATATTTGTAAAACCCTTTCGTGTGAGGTGAAGCTGCTGCTTTGAGTTACTTTGATTCTCATCTTGTGAGAGGCTTGTGAAGACTTAAAGAAAATGAAATCATCTTCATGTTATTATTCTATAGTTCTAGAAAATACAGAAAGGTATTATTCTGAATTTAAAAGTGGTATACAAAGGTTGATCACTGATGAAAAGAAAACCAAAACTGCATCCTAAACTCTATAGGATTAACGAAGAAGAAACAAAAGAAAACATACTGTGGGACAAAAAAAAAACATTACAGGAGGAACACCCATGAAACGCAACACCATTCTCTCTATATTTGCTTACACTCTAAAATGTAGGGATCACCAAAACTGTTTTTCCAGCCATTAGGCTAGCGTTACACCACAAGCTTCATTTGTGTCTTGCAGCTGGACCTTCAATGTTCAAAACGTAGACAAACCAAACAATCTCCCAATCAGTAATCTATCTTCAAGACTCAGTATGGTATGATTCAATGCACCTTATGATATATTAGATGCAAAGATTAACTCTGAAAGGGGTCATTGTGTGTGTGTGTGTGTGTGTTTGTACCTGTCAGTCGCCTTGTGTCCCCATTGCCGTGTATGGAAAAGTGCACAGGCTGCCGTTCTTGTCCTACCGACAGAACCCAACTAGAGTTCAGTCTTCGAGCAAAATCCTCTACTTCCCTGTAAACATACATGAAGTTTCACCATTTGTTATTATATACTATTAAACTTGCAGGAGAGATCATTGGAAGCATTTCTTTGACCAGACAATGATAACTTTACCTATCAAGCATTTCTTTCAAAGCTGGATCAATTTCATCATCTATATAACCATCTTCAAACTCAGCCTTCTGTGAAAAAATATCTTCCGTACTATGAAAGTTAGATGATACCCTTCCCAAGCTGGACGAAGTCTCGTCAACAATTCGTTGCTTGGAATGCAAATTATGTGAATCCTAAGCACAAGGAACACACTTAGATTCTTGATTACTACCCCACCAACCATGAGAGAGAAACTAGTTCAAACCTTATTGGAAACTTCGCATGTTTCATTTTTATGTTCCTTCCTTTTCTTGTTCTTCTTTTTGCCCTTGGAAGTATTGACCCCCTTGTGATCTGCGATAGACGAACCCAAGATATCATCAACAAGTAGATTACAGCACAAGACAGTGGGAATGATCAAGAAATATATTAACATGGAAAATTATCAATAAATAATCCAAGAGATTACAGAACACGACAGTGAGCATCTCATAGTATACTGTAAGCATCAAAGTAGGCTCAGTACATGAACCAATAGTACCTCTGCTATTAATAAACGATAACAGGTCATCCACAGAACGCTCGTCGACATGTTCTTCAACCTCTATACTCTACCATGGAAATACCAAAAAAAAAGTATAAAGCTATTGCAAAAGTTTACTAAACTAAGTTTCAAGTAAAATGCTAAGCAAACCTTAAGTTTTGCTCTTTCTTTCAGCTCCTTTCTTTTCTTAGCATACAATCTATTCAAGAGTCGAATACGTGGATCATCCATCGTGTTCTTCAGAGGCTCTAACTTCTCCTCCTGATAAATTGTACCCATAAAAAATTAAAATAAAGACGCAGCAGATGGGAACGTAACATATGATGATGTGGACTACATAACATACCTCAGTAAGATCATCAGGCAAATGAAATATTTCACGTATCTCCTCAGGGGTTTTGCCCTCAATAATCCGTGCAAGAGCACGACTAGTAAGATCAACCAAGGGCTTCAACTGTAAACTGTCAGCGGCTGAGGTCAACTCACAAAGCCGCTTTGTATCCATCCTCATGAATTTTTCATCATAAACTTTACGTTCCTAAATAGTAATTAAACAATTCTATGAACAAAAAGGCTCACATGATCTATTATTATTATTATGTCACCATTTGTTTCTAGTTGAAAGACAGTGAGTGAACCTTATTAGAACGACCAGGTACTTGATGAAACCTGCAGTAATCAAAAATCAAACTTAACATGGCAGGATTGACTTTCTGTGGAAGAGAGATTGCACAGTTCTTAGAAGATCCAGCACCCTTCTGAAGCACTTGGTGACATATCATGGGACAGAACATGGCAACCTCTTGTTCAACTTGTTGGATTGATCCATCAGAAGTTTCAAGCCATATATAGGATTTCATCATCTGTGTTGATGCCACATAAGAAAAAATAATATGGAATTGATCCAAGGTAAAGTAAATCAACAAGTCGTTCAAAAAATATAAATAATAACAATTAAAACCAAAAACACAACAAGTGTTATAAGAATACATGATGCAACCACTAGGTCATGTGTTAAGTTGTTAAACCCGTATGCTGAAAAATGAAAACTAATCACAATTAAAAAAAAAAGATATAGGATGCAAGAAGCAGACTGTAAACTTGTTAATTGTTATGTATCCAAAAGCTATTAATTACTAGTGCATTTCAGCAAAATATCTAATAGACTCTCTCTCTCTCTTATTCCTTACTAAACATTAGTTGAGCCATGAGATAACTAGCATAAGTCCTTGTTGCTATCAGAAGTTAAACGAAGTATACAAAGTGGGTAGTAAATGATTAAGACAACAAAGTCCAATAGAGTGAAAATAGGAATAAAAAGCATTTACCTCTGGTTTAATGATGGCCATGTCACTTTCCGACATTGATTTAAAGACCTAATCTTCAGCTATTAAGCTCCTTTGAGATAATATCTTATTACACTGCCAAGCTAAGCTTCAAAGCTTATGGCACTTGCCGCAATACAAAGTATTTATTTCTTTCTTGCCTCTTGAAGAAACGTTTCCAGGTCAATGAGCATTGAGGTGAAGCAGTCAGTGTCCGGAAACTTCACACACCAAAACTGGAAAAAGAGAAGAATTCACATCACTAGGAGACCTTGCAGGCTAATCAACATAATGCATCACTAGAATATTCTACACAATGTCTAAATTAGGCAAATTTCATTTCAAAAAATCGCAGATTCAAATTTAAAATTAGTAAACAGAGATTGATAAAATTCAAACTAATAAACGATAATAATCAAACAAGCAGAGACGCGTAGAGAGATACGAACGAATGGAGAATAAAAAAAAAGCAATTAGATAGGAGAGAATAAAAGCGTGCCGCGTAGTACCTTACAACCGGAGAAGGTAATGAGCGCCGGCGGTGGAGGAGAGAAGTGAATCTGGCGGAGGAGAGAACGGCGGCGACGGCGGTAGAACAGACCAAAGAAGAGACAGGAGATTGATGATAGAGAGAGAGGGCTAAAAAAATTGAGATTTTTCTTTTATATTATAATCAAACGAAATGAGAGAGAGAGTGGCGCGATCAATGCCACGTGTACGATCTGTAAATGCTCATGGCTCGAGATACTTGAACACGGAAACAGAAGCTTATAGGGGGGTTAGTTTAGCTGTTGATGGAGTCGGTGTGTGAAGAAGCTCTCTTACGAGGATGTGATGTGGTTGTTCCATCGCTGTCTTTTTTCAAATTTTTGGGTATTTAATTTATTTTTTTCAATATATTATTATCCCGGCCCGCCATTAAAAGAAGAGGCTCTTCTGTGGATTTTTATGGGCTTTAGCCCGTATATGTATGGCCTGTTTATCGTTGCAAGGTACATACAATTATAATTGGAAAAGCCCAAAACGGAGCCCAAGAGATACAGATTATATGTGCCTGATGCATCATGGTGGTGAGGCCATTCTAGATGTTTTTATCTAACAACCTTCTCTACCACTACCGTGACATCGCATAGACAATTGCAACCTCCTGTTCCACTTGCTGGATTGGTCCCCATGAGCAGTTTCAAACCATCTACAAAAGTTCATCATCTGTGTTTCATATATGCCACACAAAAAGGATAAAGTATTAAAGTGATAATGGGTTCCAAGGTATAGTACATCAACTATTCAGTCAAACATAGAGTGTGATTGGCAATTTCTTAACAAATCGAGTTTACCCTAGTTAAATCGTAACAGACAAAAAAAACAGGTGAGAAGTTTTCAACCTGGATATTAGCTGAGGGCTCTGATTAGTAAAATATAGAGTAAAATTAGTAGAGTAACATAGAGACTATGATTGAATAGTATCAGTAGCGCAAAACATTTGGCGATATAAAAAGTTACTCTGACTTACGATATTATCAAGTCAATCAGGTGAAACATATTTTTATTTGTTTCTCGTTGGTAACTAGTGAAAAGGTGAAAAATAGTTTATATTTGTTACTCTTAATTTGTTTCTCTCATTTCCTCATTTTTTTTACTTTGAGTTACTCTATAATTAACCAATCAAATCCAGAGTAATTGAGTGGAAAGAAAAGTAAAATATTAGTGTTATTTTCAATTTTTCTTATAAAATGAAAAGGATAAATATTTGTAATAAAGTAAGAGACAAGAGATAGTAGAGAAATGAAATAAACATTAGCTTTTTTTTACCTGATTAGATGTGATTTGGTGGAATACTTTTTTATTACTTTAGAAGTACCATTCAATCGTACCTGAAGCGAAAGCACATATGTTTTCCACCAAAAATATATAGCCACATGTAATATTGAATCAGACCCATAAATAGAAAAATACAACACTCTAAACCCAATTAGTGTTACAACTTACAAGAATATATGATGTGAATTAACTCACTAACAACGGGGTCATGTAAACTCATCTGATGATAAAATAAAGGCTAATGGCACAACCCTAAGCCTAAAAACAAACACTGGAAATAGTAGAAAACTAGGGTCGGTTGACGGAGTCAGTGAGGCTCTAGAAGGCTAATACATATTGTCGAGTGCTAGACTGTTAGCTACTGTATTGTTTCGTATGTCTAATTTGTCGCTCGTTCTTGTGTTTTGGTTAATGAGTAATTTTCACTTTTTTATTTATTAGAAAAATGGCACCGCGACGGATAGTGGGGGTGGCTGGCTAAGGTGCCCATGTAATCAACAAATAGCAAACCACAAAAAATATATACAAAAAAATCATTAAAATAATAATGTCGGAAAGGACAAATGGCATTAGGTGAATGGACGGCTTTGGATAATGTAAGGCGCCGGCTTTACGTAACATGTCTTATCGTCGATTGAGACTGGACGGCCTATGAATAATTGAGTTTAAATTCTCCAACCGAAAGTTCAAAACAAAACCATATTTTACACATTCTTTTTATTAATGGGTCGGTTGTTTTTTAGTGAGCAGAGATTTTAAGTGCATAAATGTTTCAGGTTTCAACATTAATTTCGGTTTAGAATTTGGATGTGCTATGCCAATGTGAATTTGAATTCTGAAACACTACCTTAGTTTCTAATACCACGGTGATAATGGTAAGCAAGAATGGTCCTGACCCTGAAGTACCACTTGAAAAACAATCTAGCAATTATCAACCACTGAGCTTTATTTTTCCTGAACCTTGTCTTTCCTATATGGCAAATAGTACTACACTATATTCTATTCCATAAAAAAAATATTTTAAATACTTCTAAAATCTTAATATATAAATTAGGATTATGTTTTATAGCAGAATAACATGTTAATTAGTACTTGTTCTTAGATTTTTTTATTAAACGACCGTGGAAAGATAATAACACCCACCGAGCCCTTTTTATGAATGGAAGAAGTACAGGATTGATAATTTACTAGTTACTACCATCCGTATAGAAAATGAATCATGATGTATGTTCATGGTGCATGATGGTGAGGTCATATTCAGATGCTATAATCCTCGCAATCCCAAGCGCCAGATCATCTAAGCTGGACACTTACTATTCTTTTCGATACTCTTTTAATACACAAGTTGTGTTCGTAGGGTTGTACGTAGCAGTTGGTAACTAAGCAATTATTTAGTGACAACTATGATAAATTTGTAAAACAATCGACATTGATCTATACATTGTCTTAATACATCTAGCTTAGTTTAAATATTGTATTAAACTAGAAAAAAATAGCTGGAATGTAACACTCAAAACTCTGTCCGAAGGCATAATATATTACTGACCCCCAATAATAGAGTTTTTATCATTAGCATGATGATTGATTACTATGCAGATAACATAAACGAGTTTAATGTTATTGTCAATATTGTCATGGTCTTTATTTTATTTCTGCCATTTCTTTGCATTATCTTCCAACTATAAAGTCCACCAGTCCACTTGTCATAATTCACCACAAACAGAGAAGAAAACCAAAATCAAAACTACTGAGAGGAGCGAACAGAAGATGGAAGGCAAGGAAGAAGATGTTAGGGTTGGAGCTAACAAGTTCCCAGAGAGACAACCAATAGGAACTTCAGCTCAGAGCGACAAGGACTACAACGAGCCACCACCGGCTCCTCTGTTCGAGCCTGGTGAGCTTTCTTCATGGTCCTTCTGGAGAGCTGGTATCGCTGAGTTTATAGCTACTTTCCTCTTCCTCTACATCACTGTTTTGACCGTCATGGGAGTTAAAAGATCACCGAACATGTGTGCTTCCGTCGGAATCCAAGGTATCGCTTGGGCTTTCGGTGGTATGATCTTTGCCCTTGTCTACTGCACCGCCGGTATCTCCGGTAAGTCACTCAACTTAAACTTCGGTTTGATAAATATACTCTCTCTTTCAAAATATAATATGCTTTAACATAATTTTTGATGTTTAAAATTTAAGATGTTTTTGAGTTAATTTGTAATTTTATTGAAAACTGTATAAAGAATTATATTTATAATATACTTTTTACAATTGGTTGAATTGATTTTAATTTATATTTCTAATGAAATTTTTAGGTAAAAGTAATTTTCATAAAATGTGTGATTAATTTCACCTAAAACATCATATATTTTGGAACATAGAAAGTATATATTAGTCTTGTGTCCATTTGCCTAATCCCGGAGTGGTTTTTTTTCACTCACAGGTGGACACATCAACCCAGCGGTCACTTTTGGTCTGTTCTTAGCTCGGAAGCTGTCGCTCACCAGAGCTTTGTACTACATAGTGATGCAGTGCTTGGGAGCCATATGCGGAGCTGGTGTGGTTAAAGGTTTCCAGCCTAATCAATACCAGGCTCTAGGAGGAGGAGCTAACACTGTGGCTCCCGGATACACCAAAGGAAGTGGTCTTGGAGCTGAGATCATCGGTACATTCGTCCTTGTTTACACCGTTTTCTCCGCCACCGATGCCAAGAGAAACGCCCGCGACTCTCATGTTCCCGTAAGTAACCAGTCCACGGAACACAGCTGCTATAAACAATATGAAATGATTGAACATTTTAACAGCTTTAAGTGTACATATTGTTGGTTATCTGCTTGTTTGTGACAATTTGTACAGATTCTTGCACCACTCCCAATCGGGTTTGCGGTTTTCTTGGTTCACTTAGCAACCATCCCAATCACTGGCACCGGCATCAACCCAGCTAGAAGTCTTGGAGCTGCAATCATCTACAACAAAGACCATTCCTGGGACGACCACGTGAGTTTTATATACTAATTTCATTCCAAGCTAGGTTTCAATATTTTTCTGACAATTTCAATTTTTTTGGCCATGTCAGTGGGTGTTTTGGGTTGGACCCTTCATTGGTGCAGCTCTTGCTGCTCTTTACCATGTTATTGTCATCAGGGCAATCCCCTTCAAGTCCAGAAACTAAAGTTAAAACAAAACATCAAGTCCTTTGGTTTCTGGTCCAGTGTCCTAAGTTGCTTTGTTATTCCATATGTGTGTATGTATGAACATATGTGTTTTCCGTCTCCTTTGCTTAATGCAATCAATGTAACTTGTAAAGAAAGAAGAACATCTCAAAAGTTCAACATAAATCATTCTTGAAAGTTATGAAATGTTTTATTTTTAGAATCAAAATGGTTTAATCTGGATTTTGGTACAGGAATGTTATTCAGATACCCGGTTCGTTCTCATAAATTCGTCAGGTTCAGTGTTATTTTAGTTTTAGTTTAGGTTCTTAGGTCAAATTGTTTTTTTTAAACGTGGTAGATGGTAGTTAGTGTCACCTACTTCACCAAGGAAATGGTCCCGCCGTCCCGGTTGTCACTTGTCACATGCTTTACAACAAAGCAAGAAGATTCCATGCATGACAGATAATTAATTTAACCGTATAAGAAAAGAAGTTAAAATTTGCAACAATTGACTCTAAATTGCATCATTCCGCTAAGTGAAAGATGACGATTTTTTATAGAAATCTGACAAGAACCCTTCACTTACCACCGATATTACATTTACAATTTTTTTTCTAACACCCAACATGAAATCGTTACATTAAAAACAGTGTGATAAAAGGTTGATAATAAACGGTATAGATAAAAATCAATAAAACATTGAATTCTACTAGTCCTAATAGATAACATAACGGGCACATTGACTCATGCACTCATGAACTCATATGTACTCCTAAACTTCTGTAATCACAGAACATTATAACAATAATACTAGATTTTTCGGCTTCAAAGAACGGAATATTTTATGCCAAAATTTCATTAATAATGTTGCAAATTTATTTGTAATAACCGGTAAACTGCGGATCAAGGTTGGGTTGAAAAACACTGAGTAAAATAATATGTCCAAAATAATAATAAAAGTGCCTAAATTATGATTAGGGTAGTATTAAGATAGTGTTAATGTTCTTTTCAAATATATTTACAAGATAAGAAGTGAATCTCAACACCCAATAAGAATTCATCTCCAACAAAATCATTGTATTACCCCCACGTAAATGATAACGCCTACACTTTTGTCTCTATCCATTTTTATAAGTATATAATTTTTGTGGGTTGAATTAGCTGATACACTTTAATCACTAAGAAAGGATGATGATTATACAATGTATTTGTTTTAACTCCTCGTATTTAGAGCCATTTATATGATTGGTTTGCTTCTCCACCTTTCACTCATCTTCTCCTACTCTGCTATAGACTTTTGTCTTTTCTCTCTCTCTCTCTTTGAACTTCGTTTCGTTTGCTCTATTTATTCACCAATGGCTACTGTCTGGATGAAGTTGCTGAAGAGAGAGACGATCCCCCGCATCAGCCAGGGCACGAGGAAGCTCTTCTCCACCGAGGGGTCTTCTTCTTTCGCTGAAAGACTCAGAAACCTTCCCAAAGACTTCCCCGCAACTCAGGCCAAACGCGATGCTTCTCTGGTAAATGGAAAGAAAAACTTTGTTTCTTGGGCATCTTGAAAGTCTGATCATCTTCCGTTGTTGACTGATCAAATCTGTCTTGTGTTGTAGCTCATCGGAAGAACTCCACTCGTTTTCCTCAACAGAGTCACTGAAGGATGTGGAGCTTATATTGCAGCCAAGCAAGAACATTTCCAGCCTACTTGTAGCGTCAAAGACAGGTGAGACTCTGAAGTCATAATCTTAGGACATAACAACCGCTGACTTTTGGTTGGTTTTGTTGTGTCCAGACCAGCTTTGGCTATGGTTGCAGATGCAGAGAAGAAAAACCTTATCACTCCTGGAAAAGTAATTAATCATCATTTGGTTTGCATACTTAAATCTCAAATTTAATGGTGAATGTTTTGTGTTTATCAGACAACATTGATAGAGCCAACATCAGGAAACATGGGAATAAGTATGGCTTTCATGGCGGCAATGAAAGGGTACAGGATTATAATGACAATGCCTTCTTACACCAGCTTGGAAAGGAGAGTGACTATGAGATCCTTTGGTGCTGAGCTTGTTCTCACTGATCCAACCAAAGGAATGGGTGGAACCGTTAAGAAAGCGTATGATCTCCTTGAGAGTACTCCTGATGCTCATATGTTGCAACAGTTTGCTAATCCTGCAAACACTCAGGTACTTGATGAGTTCTGGTAGATCATTAGGTCATGTATATAGAGTTAGAGATAGAGAGATGAATGATGGTTAGAATATATGTGCAGATACATTATGATACCACTGGTCCTGAGATTTGGGAAGATACACTTGGGAATGTTGATATCTTTGTGATGGGGATTGGAAGTGGTGGCACTGTCTCTGGTGTTGGCCAATACCTTAAATCTAAAAACCCAAATGTCAAGGTGAGTGGTTTAGGTTCTTAAGAACTCTTGTAAATATTGAAAATAGAATGTATTTGATCGTTAATGTCTGGTAAATTGTAGATATACGGAGTGGAGCCTGCTGAGAGCAACATACTCAATGGTGGCAAGCCAGGTGCATTTTATTTGCTTATCCTCTTTGATTCCTTGTGGTCTAAGTCAATGGAAGATCTCTAGTTTTTGCGGTTTCTGATGGTTAGTTTTTTGAACTTTTGAGTTAGGTCCACATGCCATCACAGGCAACGGGGTTGGATTTAAACCGGATATCTTGGATATGGATGTTATGGAGAGCGTTCTTGAGGTAATCTTACTGATAAGGTTCTATGTGTTTGTGTTCTATCAACTTGTAAATATTGAGTATACATGTGAGAGAGGAACAGGTTAGTAGTGAGGATGCTATAAAGATGGCTAGAGAATTGGCATTGAAAGAAGGTCTCATGGTGAGTGGTTTTGGAGATTAGTTTGTTTGTGTTTGTGTTTGTATTCTAGTGCTTACTATGGAAACATAACTTGTAGGTTGGGATATCATCGGGGGCTAACACCGTGGCAGCAATAAGACTGGCGAAAATGCCAGAGAACAAAGGCAAACTCATTGTGGTAAGAGAGGAGACAAAGAAACAACTATTTTTGAGTTATTTTATGATATGTGTTACGTTTTATATGTTTTGTGTGTTGTATTGAACAGACGATTCATGCAAGCTTTGGAGAGAGATATCTGTCGTCTGTCCTGTTTGATGAGCTGAGGAAAGAAGCAGAAGCTATGAAGCCAGTTTCGGTGGACTGATTTGGTTTTGGTTGATGAAGAAAGACTCTTTACTATTTATATCTTATATTGAGAGGAAACTATTGTGACATAACCCACCAAAAAAGTGTCATAAGTATTGTATGTTTATTTTATATTGATGTTAGACATTGGAAGAATAATTTATGTTGATGGGGAATATTGGAAATAAAAGCATTTTGTGGCTCAGATAGTGATTGTTGTGCTGGTGAACCTAACCAGTCGAGCTTTTGCTGGTAATGCTAGTAAAATGCTTATAATATTTTCGGGAGAAAATGAGAGTACTGTTCAAACCAATAATTTTATAAACCAAAAATGAGACTAAAGAAGTAAAATCAAACAAACTTTAAATTTTAGTTAACTTAATAATTTATAAATGACATATTTAAATCACAAAAAAAAAACCAAAACTGAAACGAAATAACTTGTTAAGAAATTTGTTTGATCGATGATATATTTAATCCAATAATTTTTACTATTGTGAACTTTAAGCTTCCAGTATGTTTTACTAGTATTTGTGCGCTTCTGTCACTTTGCATCCAATTGATGAGATCCTAAGTTCTTTCCACGTGATTTTTTTCTGTAGGGATTTAGGATAACATCGACTGGGAGTGTTGTTAGAAGACATCTCATGTGAGACAAAAGAGAAAATACATTATTGTGGATAGCAATACATTATTCAAGATACATATTTTTCTATCCACTTTCTCTCCAATATTACTCCTCACAAGAGAAAGTGGATAGCAGAATATGTATCTCGTATACAAAGATTGTATGATATATTGAAATTCTTGAAATATGTGAAAGCTAAATTGAAAAACTTTAAGAGCAATATGAATTTCATATCATTGGGAGATATTTTCTTTATATAATAAAGTTATCAGAAAATTACATGGTAAGCTATACTCCTAATAATTTCATCGCAACAGTTCATATCTTCTTCAACAACTTAAAATCACCCGTTTTCTAATGACCAATCAAAATGTCAACTAAATAATAATTAAAAAATATTTATTTTATTTAAAAAAACAAAATAATTAAAAAACAAAAATGTATCAATTTTAATAATACTAATGCCACTATCTAAACTCTAAATTCAATTATATACCTTAAAATCAAATTATAAACCATAAACTCTATATTATAAACCCAAACTCTATATTTTAAATCCAAATCGTAAACCCTTAACCCAAACCATAATCTTTAAACCAAAAACCTAGACCCTTAACATAAACCTATACCCTAAACTCAAACCTAACTCCAAACCTAAACGGTAAATATTATACCTAAATCATAAACCCTAAATCATAACCGAAACTCTATACCCTAACCCAAATCTAAGATCCTAAATCCAAATCATAAACTCTAGAATTTACTATTTAGGTTTAGAGTCTAGGTTTTAGATTTAGGGTAATTTTTTTTTAGGGTTTATGGTTGAGTTTAAGATCTTGGATTTGGATTTAGGTATATAGTTTAGATTTATAAATTAGGGTTTAGGGTTTAGAATTAAGGTATGGGGTTTACGATTTGGGTTTAGGATTTGGATTTATGGTATAAGTTTAAGTTTAAGATCTAGGTTTTTGGTTTAGAGTTTATGGTTTGGGTTTATGGTCTAAGATTTGGATTTAGAGTTTAGAGTTTGTATTTATAATTTAATGTTTAGAATATAGAATTTGGGTTTATGGTATAGAGTTTGAGTTTAAGATTTAGATGGTAGCACTAGCATTAACAAAATTGATCCTATTTTATTTTTCAATTATTTTTTTTAATTATTTAATATTTTTAATCATTAATCTAGTTGATAATGTGATTGGTCATTAAATAAATGGTGAATTAAAGGTTCACCATATGGGTGAACCTAAGTTTTGTTCACGAAAATTGTCCCAAAAGGAGTAATATGCATACTCTTACTCTTTGGCTATGACATTTAAGAGGCAAAAAGAACAAACAAGTTTAACACATTGTAATTTTTGTTTTCCAGTATTGCTATACGTTTTTAGTTTGAGGAAGAACACTAAGTACCACTCCATAATCCATGTCGTGTCCCTAGCAACCTTTCTTTCGCAACACACTGAACAAAGGTTTCGAGATTGCATCGTATAAGAGCGCTTCCACGAAGTAACAAGTGTAGTCTTTAGTGTTCCCTTCCACCACAAATGATGTATGTTTCATTTGACAAGTGAGAACTAGGTGAGTACTAACAACAAATGAGGATTGACCAATAGGATCACTACAGAATCAAAACAGTTTGACTTAAAAAACAGGAACATAATAAAAGCGAATCGTAGCACGCCCACGTGGCAACAGATCCAACGACCAGGAAAAGATCTCTCGTGCCCTCTTCAATATACAGAAGCCACGATATATTCACTCCGTAACTGCTCTCCTCTCATATTCAAACACAGAGATTTTGTTTTTGTTTTCTCTAGCAGAAGAATATCCTTAGCGCCGTTTTGCTGATCGATGGGATTGGTTGATTTGATCACTAGGGTTGACTCCATCTGCAAAAAGTACGAGAAGTACGGTCTCGACAAACAGAGAGAAGAAGCTAACCTCTCCGGAGACGACGATGCTTTCTCTCGTCTCTACTCCTCCTTCGAATCTGCACTCGAAACTCTTCTTCAGGTTCGTGAGTCTCTCCGTTAACGTTTCTCTCTCTCGTAACCATATGATTCTGATGAAACGTTAACGTCAGAAAACGGAGGACTTGTCGTCTGAGACGAACAGAGCGAAAGCTGTAGCGATGAACGCGGAGATAAGAAGAACGAAAGCTCGTTTGCTCGAAGGTGTTCCGAAACTACACAGGCTTGCTCTCAAAAAGGTTTCATACTTTTTTCACAAGTTTGATGGGTTTGATTCTCGTGTTTTGCATCTCATATCATAAGAATGGTTTTATATTAGGTTAAAGGGCTCTCACAGGAAGAGCTTGATGTTAGAAATGATTTGGTTTTGTCGTTGAGAGAGAAGATTGAGACCATACCGGATGGCTCTGTTTCTACAAATGGTTGGACTGCTTCAACATCGTACACTAACATCAGATTCAACACGAATGTCTCTGGTAATATAAATATATATATAGGCCTTGTTCCTTTATGTGTCGCCAATCAGTCGCAGGTTGTTGTCCAAGTGGCCGAAAAAAAATAGCACTAAGAAATTAAAAATTTATGCAACATGTAACATTGTAACCGGACAACTTTTGGTCGCAGCCTCAAGCAAACGAATATGACAATATCGTTTTCTCTCGTACTTTGTAACTTATAAGCGTCTTTGTGACTAACCAAGACTTGTTCAAATGTATCAGATGACAGAGTTGATAGTGAATATTTCCAGCGAAGTGAAGAGTCTGATCAGTTTAAACAAGAACACGAGATAAGAAGAGTGAAACAGGCAAGTTTGTGTCTTTTGTGTTGCATGTTATCATCATCACTTGGGTGTGTAATGATAGCAAGAGTCTAACCACTGTTGAAGCAGGATCAAGGATTGGATTTCATAGCTGAAGGGTTGGATACACTCAAGAACATGGCTCAAGACATCAATGAGGTCGATTTTTCATTTTTTTTTTGTTTGTTGATGTTTGGGTTCCCCTTTTATTGATCATATCCTAGTGATTTCTCTTAATGTTATATACATGACAGGAACTTGATAGACAAGTACCACTCGTGGATGAAATAGATACAAAGGTTAGTGGAACAACGTTTCTTGATCTAGTCCGATACCAAACATGATTCCTTTTTATTTATTTGGTATACCATTCAGATTGATAAGGCAGCTACGGACTTGAAAAGCACCAATGCGAAGCTCAAGGATACTGTAACTAAGGTGATAACACACGTTACACTCTAGGATCGAGATCTAAGTCAAAACTTAATTCATTAAAATGTCATGGTTTTCTATTGATTCTAGCTGAGATCAAGCCGCAACTTCTGCATAGACATCACCCTCTTATGCGTACTCCTTGGAATCGCTGCCTTTATTTACAAGTAACCACTTTTTCTGCTCACGTAACTAGAATGTTTGACTCTTGAAATCTTGCTTGATTTTCCTTTTATTTGTTTGGGATTTTGCAGCTCGGTGAAATGAAAGCTGGTAATGCCGCATGACACAATACATGCACACGCATAGAAGCATGTCCACGTTAGAGTCAAATGAGCGAAGTTTCAGTTTCCATCTGTCTTATTATACAGCCAATCTATCTTTGGTGTCTGCCAAACTAACCAAAGATAAGATTCAGTTAACATCTTATGATCAATTTACTTAGTTATTTATATTTTCTATTTTATTCAGGTTTTAGCACTAAGTGTTATTTTTATTTTTTTAAGGCATCAAACACTAATACATTGATCTAAAAAAGATGCAAATCCTTTTGAGTAAGCAGATCAGCATCCTCTTTAGTATTCGAACGAACTACTTGAAGAAACAGGAACTAATTAACTAAACTCCACGTCTCCAACGCAAGTCTCTAGTTGTTATAATGATGTGCATGGAAAAACTTGAGTGTACAAACTTGCTCCTCGTGTAGCCAAATGGAATGAGAGAATACATTACAAAATCCAAGTGCATGGCCTGCTCTTAGAGAAGAAAGAAAATAAGAAAATTTGACATAGATTGCAAAAAAAGTCCCATAATTAGCCCAGCAGAGTCACTTCAAAATCTTAGCCAAGTCCGGATGGTAATGCGATGCAGATGCTAGGAATATTGTTATTAAGTGGAGCCAGCCACTCAGCTACGGGTTCTAACGTGTAGTGAGGTTTTTGTACAACCATGTTTATACTAGAGTCTAGAGATGTTGTCATCATATTATAGTGACTGTTTATACTAGAGTCTAGAGATGTTGTCATCATATTATAGTGACTGTTTGTGCGTGTATATACACCATATATGGGCTATGAGTCTACTACCATCTAGGGTAACTCAGACTGCTTTGCTGTTGCTGTTTGATAGGTTTATTAGAAAGTAGATTCTCTAGTACAAAAAATCTAGAGCAGTTCCATGATATAGGATGATGATGATTTGTATTAGTCACCTTTTCAATCATTGCCCAAATAGTAAATGCCACTTGACCCAGGTCTAACCTACCCACTTTCAATCGTCTTTCTCTACATTGATTTCAAAGTATTCTCTTCTTACTACCGATTTTCAACCACAACACACGTGCAGTAAAATGGTACGTATACGGATTCTCAGTTATAAGAAGAATTTTAGAACATTAAGACTAGGAAATCAAAAACATAAGACTAGGATTAACTGTTGTTTTATGTTTACTAATTTCAGATTTTATTTATTTTGCAGAAGCATAATATCATCCTGTTCTATATTGAACCGGTTTTAGATTCATATTATATAGTTTGAATTTCTAAGCAAACCGTAGTTGAACTTAAAACGTTTTCACACTCAATTTATTTCAGTTACCTATACAGATAGAAATGTATGCATTTATTTCTTTTTAGGTTGGTCTTTGAACCAGTGTTTTCATTTCGGATCACGATTTAGATTCGTAGTCAAAATGTTGATAAAATAAAAAAGATTCGTAGTCAATGAATTAGAAATGATCGGATTTCGAGGTATATGGATTTGAATGGAGTAAATTTTGTATTGAAATAAAACATGTTTAATTAGTTTATTACGTTTGAAATTGACTGATCGATCTGCAGACCAAGCATGTTACCAGATTTTGCCTTTACGCATTACCATGATCCACTGAATTTAGATCCTTTTGGTTAAATCTAAAGATAACAGGTGAGATTGACATTAAAATATTTATTACCATAATTTACAAAATAATACAGATGTGGTCACTGCTCAGTGGTCAGAGACAAGTACTGACACGATCTTAACTACTCCTGTTAAAAAGTTAGTTTATCACTAACTTAAAAGTTACTCCGTTTATGTATTGATAAATATCAAAACTAATTAAAACAACATAGTAATATGTTACTATATATAGAAATTTAAGCTCATAACTTCTAATCTGCAAATAAACCACTTGACTTGACTAAAACTTGGATCAGATCAGTTTATCCAGAACTATATTTTGTATTTTAATTCAGTTTTTGAGTTGGATAACTCGACCCATATATTTAATTTTCAATTTCAACAAAAGAATACTTTGTTTGCAACTTTTGATTTGGTAATGTTTATTGCTCATATCATTCATATGTATACACACACACATGAAAGCGTGGCAAAACTAATGTTAGGAAGGGGTGACAAAGAAAAGCAGATTTAAAAGTACAGTGGTGAAAAGTCAAAAAAGAAAAAAAAGGACACAAGGAGATCTCTATAGTTCCGTCACGGGACAGTAGTACTCACTGTGGAAGTCATGAACACCCGAAGCAGCCCAAAGCCGTTGGTTAAACTCCTCTTGCATCTCATCCGGAACAAACGGCGTTCTACAGAGAGGACACGTCTTTTGATCGTGATCCATCCAACGGTCCAGACAGCTCCGGTGGAATATATGCCTGCAGTTTCTCAGCCACCGGATCTCCTGCTCTCCTTCGAACTCGTAGAGGCACACGGCGCAGCTCTCCGGGAGATCCTCGCCGGAGGAGGAGGTCGTTGTTACGTCTTGGAACTTGATGACGGGTAAGATCTCGCGGATGAGGAGGGCGGAGAAGGGGGAGGAGCGGAGTTCGGGTTGTGTTCGGGTCGGGTGAGATGTGTTGTAGTCGGGCCAGGTTTGGTCCATTTCGAGGAAGTCGGAGAGGCCCAAGAAGCGGAAGAGGGAGAAGACGAGGGTTCTGATGAAGCTGAGGATTGAGAGTGTTTGTACGAAGAGCTTCGGGAGGAAGACCTCTGTGTAGCCTACGGGAAAGCCCATCGGAGCTAGAGAGGGGGAGAGAGAGAGTGAGCTCTGGTTAATAAAGGTTGAGTTTTTTAATAAAATACAGAGAGTTTCTTTTATAGAGCAGGTGAGAGGAGGAAGAAGGGATTAAACGACGTCGTGGCAGGGAGTACCGTTTTGATAGAGTTAACTGACTGTGACGTTTGTTATGTGTAGGAATAAATTTGTGAGTGAACCTTTTTTTTTCACACAATATTTCGTGAGTGAATATTTCTTCTAAATTTTATGTTACTACCAAAGTTTTACCAATTAAGTGAAATAACTTTTTATCATATTACTATATGCACTCGATTTTATTTATTTAAAAACATTTACTACATCTCTTCTTTTTCTTTTTTTTCACAATTTTTTCACCTTTTTTTTACACAATTTTACTCTAAATACTAACGAGACCCTAAAAATGGGAAAAGCAAATTTTAACATTTGCACCAGAAAAAAAGGGAAAAGCAACAAAGAGAACAAAGATTGGTCTGTGAGATGTGACTCTGTCACCAACATTGTTAGATTATTTTATTCGTCTGCGTGCGTCTCTACTGTGTTACCATCAGAAATATGAACATCTGCAAGTTGCACGACGACCGGCACACGTGGTACGTGCGGTTGATAGGAGAGGTTGATGTGGATGTGGTTTCGTCCTATTATTCAAATTTTTATATGATATTCATTGCATATTACTATTCGGTTGATGCGGATGTGGTTTGGTATTCGTTGTATATTACTATTTTTCACGTGAAGTTTACTCCGAGACAGTAGAAAGATCAAAGACCGGGTACGTACGTTCTTGATATCTGGACATTTATTTCATCGAAACACAAGGAAAGCATCGTTATACTATTTGAAAAACAAAAAGTGTTTATATGATCTACACCGTTCACTAATAGTTTAGTTGAAGAAAAAATCGAACGGCTGAGTTTAGTAACGTGAATCATACGTCAAAGAGTTCTATCTGATGCCCAGTCTCTATTAGCATTTACTGAGAATTTTGCTTTTCCTTTTAGCTAGGGTTCCTTTCAATCTTTTCTTTTACTTCATATCAAAGGATGGAATATATGAAAGAAAAAACGTACATTTTTATTTCCTAATCACAATTCACAACTGCTACTTTTGCAAATTTTAGGGTTTTGTAACAAGTTTACACATTTAATAAGATATTTCACACAACAACAAGATATAGACAATTCTTATGATTTATGTTGGTATCGGTTGAAGTGTAAATTTCAACGAACTAGACTATATTGATAAGCTAATTAATTTTGGTTTATTATACGTATTTGTTGTGTCCTCCTACGTATAATAGGCATGTTCAGCTATTTATATTTTTGCTGAATAGATTTGTTTATCGAAATATATACTTTCATACGTATATATACATCAAATTTTGGATGAATTTATCAGGCTGGGATATTTTAAATATATAATTTAAATTTGAAAATCATGATATTATTGCCAAAATAGGTCCCAGATTTTACTGTAAAAGAAAAAGACATCGAGTCGAGTTAAACATGACAAAAGCAAAAGTTAAAAATGAAGAAAGCAAAGAGAAACGAGAGATGGACAATTTGTGTGGTGGGTCATGGACACTTAAAAGAGAGGGAATAGAGATGATTAATAAAGAAGAAGAGTCAGTCTTTATCTAGACCCTCTCAATTTTGAAAACGATATAAAGAAAGAAAATTCAATTGTTTAACCGAGTGGTGGGCCGAAGAGAGATATAGGAGACAAGTCGTCGGTGGTAATGATCCTTCCACCAACCGGCAATGGTTCATGGCGCTACTTTGATCGGACATATGTCGTTCTAGCCGGAACTGAATATGAAACTAGCGATACTTTAGGTTTATTATATCTAAAAACGTGTTTAAGATAATCAAGTGATTGTATGATATAGTTATCTAGTAGGGTATGAACACATTCTCATAAGATGTATACAAGTATATAGTTTTGTTATATGAGACTGTATATGTATGACACAACAAGAACCATAGATGGTTAAATAAAACTGATACATTTAGTATATTCATGAATCATGAAGTTGTGTGACTTACTACTTTATATTTATTTATTTTTGTCCCAGAAAAAAACTTTATTTGTCTTTTATATTTTGGTCTGAAGTTGATATGTCTTAATTAATCGAAGACCTTTTCCGCTGAAAACCAGCAATCCATGATGTCTTGATAAATATTTTTTCTCTAAATAATTAATCTTTGTATTATACTATTATAGCTTTCAAATTTTCTTCTTTTGTTTTCGGTGTTAGCATATTAAAAGCTTCCACGCAAAACACACACAAAAATCAACAAAACTCATAAAGTATCAACATTCGACTCATAAGGGTTGCTATACTAAAATTGTTCAAGGTCGATACGACAAGAAGTGTTGTAATATTGTTGAAACATTAATATCATATCGTATATTCTTAAAGATTATTAAACTTGTCTTACAAGAGAATAAGTAATACACACTTACACATTACAGTAAATCAGTACACAACAAATAATTTGCAGACACAATGTCACGAGTTTCAGACCAAACTTCTTTGATCTTAACTAGTCACCGAACATACATGTTCTAATGTATATTACACGACAAAAAAAACAAGGAATTTGTCAATTACAACCGGTCCAATTAATCAAAAGAAAAAAGAGCTCTAAAGCGATAAGGGAAAGGTATGGAGATCGATTGCCTATTAGGAAATGTTGTAATGAGGCCGAGACAGTCACATGGCCCTCTCGCTTCTATGCCTTTCATCTCATCTCCAATCTATCCCACACTTCTCCTTGTCTTGTCACGGTTCAGTTTTTGCTTATTAGCACCATCTCTTTCTCCAGTCCCATCATAAATGATACGATATACTTGATTGACTATCTCTTGCTGTTTTATAAACTAATTTATACGATAATCCCAACATCATGCTCCAATATTTGAAAGATTGGTAATGATGTTTTGGTGGAATCTGAGGTTCAATCATTATTTTGTAGATTTTTTTTTTGGATGATGAAAGTCACGCTGATAGTAGTATTAGTACACAGTATTATTAATTTTGATTAAAAACTACGATCAAATCAACTATTGGAGTTTTTTTTGGACATGTATGTTAAGTATTCTCATATAGGAATTGTATTTGTTTACTTAAAATGGAATATACATATATGCGCTGAATAACATGATTTCTGGTGTTGCTTTGCATGTGTAGTGTTGGAAATAAAAGCAATTAGGTAGTGCAGTCTTATATGTGAATGATAAAAGAAAACATAGTGTTCGCTAAACAGTAATCAACTAATCACAAGTGTTTGTTTACAGATGTGTTTCACTGTATTGTTTCCTATTAAGTAGGGTAGTTTGAAAAAGACTTATATGTATGCATCGTTATAAAAAAAGATTTCGTCAAATTACACAATGATATTCATAGAAACCTAATAATTTTGCTATTAAGTGAAACAGGTGTCGTCTTGTCTTTATCGTAAACGTCACGGGGTACCACTTCATGTATTTTTGTCCTTGGACCATGGACATTGGTACCACTCCATGTTTTCATTTATAATTTCATGAGAAATAGAGTGCATTGAATTTGTAGAAGGTACATGTACTACATCAGGTCTAACAATGTAAAAACCATAGCTTTTTTTTGAGCTCCATAGCTTTCTCTTAACTATGGGCTTTTGTATTTTTTTTTCAGCCCAATTATTTGAAATATTTGAAATCTTATATTATAAAGAAGCGTTTGTCTCTCTCCTGTTCTGCCACGTCAGAAATTCATGAAACATGAGTCTGGTACGTGTTCTCACATATTCAAGACTCGGCTTTCATTAATCTTAGATTGACATATGGGCTTTGTATCATTCCAGTCCCTATCTTTCAGAATTGGCCCAGCCTGAGACGCGTAACCCTAACTCTAAACGTAACTTTACTGGCGTTTTGTTTCTTAGTCGTTCGATATCAGAGACGTAGACTGAAGAGTGTTTGTTCATCTTCTTCCTCAATTGTTTCGAAGAGATACCAGTTACAGATTAACCCTCTTTAAGTCCTTCTTAAATCAATACCCCATAATCTCTCTTGAATGCGATGATAACTTCTGAGAGGCGGTGGAATGCCCTCACTTCGTATTTACAAACCAATAATCTTATTTTCAGTATAATGGCTAGCGCTCCAATTTTTTTTTTTTTGATTTGTAGACCGGACGTTCCTCCACCGTTCAAGTGAGGTTGCTTCCGGACGTTCCTCCACCGTTCAAGCGAGGTTGCTGCTTGACTCCGACCGGCCAGGAACATCGGACGCCGGAGGAACTCATGGGAGTCGCAATGCTCTTTGATTCTGAGGTTTGTCCTGTTCCTCCGCTTGAGTATATAACTGGATTTTTTTTCTTTATTACAATTTAAATTTTTACGTTTCTTCAATTGTTATTACCAATAGTTCCTGTTTAGATCTTAGAAATGATACTGATTAGTGATTGTTTTATATAATCTCTGATTATATTTACGATAGGTCCCAGGTCCGTCGTGTTGAATCCTTATTAACAAGATTTTCTGAATATTTATTTGTTTGACATTTGTTCAGACGACCATGATGCCTGCGACAGTATACGTGTGTGTTTGCTTGCTACTAGGAGCAACCAAAGCTATAGATTCGTCAGATGCCCCTGTGTCTATTCGTTTCACTGATCAAACAAATGAGTTACCAGAGGACATTAAGTAAATTACGATGGAATAGTTCAACTTTCATAATTGCTATCAGCTGATGATATTGTCTAACACGAACACCAAGTTGCAAGGTATGTTTCATTATCAGTTCTCAAACTCAACTCAAAGCTTTCAGTATCTTTGTCTTACTTCCTCGGACCTTAACGTCTAATGGGTGTTGTTACTAAATTTATGGGTATCACTACTACTTAAAATGAAGAAACACTAAGCATTCAACATATTATGGAAAATTCAGGCATTCACAGGTCATGCCCACATTCCACTTATCCTTCTAATGTTGGAAAAGTCTTTGAAAAACATTATGTTGATGTGAATTGATATGAGTTTGCGTTTCTCTCTATATGCGAGTTTTGACGGCTTTGCTATGCAGCTTATTCTCCTTTTTCGTTTTAAATACTTCTCTTTATAGGAAACCTTTTGTTTGTTCTACAAATCTCCCCAAAACCAGTAAGTTGCATCATTTATTTTTATCCTGCATATGGTACTCCAAGAAGTTCGTTAAAGGAAAATGGGATAAGGAAGACTGTGTTCCTGAGTTGAACAATACATATACCATTTCTCGGTAACTCACCACTCTTCTTCTCTATTTGATCAGCTCTTTTCATGTTTTGTCTGATGATCGTAATCAATTTATAGGATCTCTTTCTGAGTTTCATTGCTTTCTGTTTCTCATTTATTTACAGGAGAACTTAGATGGAAAACTTCTCACTCGCAATTTGGAGGTTAATAGTGTGCTGATTCCAACTAGAGCCATGTTCTTTTGGAGAACGCAGCGTCAGCGGCAAACAGACCAAAATATAAAAGAATTTAAAGTGACATGTCAGCAAGTTAGTTAAAATAGAGAGCCAATAATTGAAATATTGTTTTTGGTGGAAATATTGTTTATATGAACGAGATACTTGGTCTCTATTTTTGTCTATTAGGCTGTTGTCAATGTGAGCCCCCAAAATTTATTGGAAAATGAGTTTCTCCTTAAGTAACGTTTAGTGCGTCGAATTTGTCTGAAGCTCATACATGGCATTACATGGGTAAGTACAATGAATCTACAATTAACGCCGTGATGGTAAATCTGCGACAAGTAATGTCACATGGTAAAAGATGAGTCTCTCTTCATACTGCTGCTCAAGCCGGGAATCTGGAAAAGTGATGGAATTGATTTGATGTTGTATAGGAGTCATCGAGAAGTAACACCTTATTATCATACGCTTCCTATCTAATCTTATCCTATACTGTTTCAAAGCTCTATTCTCACTATTTGTCTACCTCCCTTCATTTACTTCCTCACACATCTGTTCATTGTGACGAACACAATCATTATGCAACGTTTGTAGCTTCTAAATGTGTTGAAAGAGGTACTCCAGCCAACAGCAGCAGACTCAATACCCATGCATTGGTTAAGGTTATTGGAGTTCATTAGACTGTTGCTGAGTCTCATAGCTTCTTTTTATAATGTGTCTGAAATAAGTAAAGTGGAACTTGAGCGACTTTGCTGTCTTCCAATTGAATATCGTTTTATATACTATACTATTGAGTCTCCTTGAACGAAACTATGTTAGTATGTTTTTGCTACCAACTTTAAAGTGTGTTAACTGAATAATTTGTTCCAGAGTCAATTATATTATAACTCCTACTTCCTGATTCATTATCATGTCTTTTTAAAAATTCATGAATAGGGAAAATATAAGCTGAGCAATTTTGCCCGTTTTAAAGTGCATCTGGCCTTTCTTTATAAATTTACTGATGTAAATATTCGAGCTTCTACTCATCAATTTTTTAGTAGTTTGTAACAAAACAATGAGCTCAAACCACTGAAGTTAAGTAACAGGCGGGAAGTGATAGAAACCACCAAAGAAAGAATCACCAGAAAAAAACAACACACTACACTTGATCGAAGACTCAAACGCATCGTTGCCTACGGTCAGACAACACACCACAATTTCTGTGATTAAAAAAAATCTTTGCGTAGAACAACTCCTGGCACAAGAATACTCTGTTTGATGAGGTGCATATATATATGTGTACCTTTAATTACCGTGCCTGCATGGTCTACAACAACGGTAAAAAAAAACCAAAAGTAATCCAGCCTTGCCGTTACTAATATAAGCCCTCAAACAGGACATCCATAAGTTGTTCGAAGCATTTACTAAAACTCCATAACCTAATTACAACATCCAGATGCACACAAACACTGCATGTCTAAACAAATTGTTACAGAGAATAACGTCTCACCACCACCTCACACCGCCCAACATACCACACCATAAACAGTCCATTTCACATAAAAACAAATACCAGGAACAAATACACAAAACCATATACACACACACACAAAACCAATACACAAAAGTATTTGTAAATATATAATCAAAAATTAAAATTTAAACAAAAACCTGGGCGTAGCCCGGGCCGACCCTAGTATGTTCATAGTTTTTGGTTTTGTTTGTGAAACTCAGTCCTTTTCGTGAAACTCAGTTAATAATAGCTTTTTTTTTGCAAACCTATAGAATATCTATTTTGATATAGAGAATCTGATATATATATATATATATATATAGTGGAATGAAGGTATCACTTGTCGAGAATTAACCAAATGGGAGACCTCACTGTGTTATCCATAGAGACAGTTAGATATTATCGAGTTTCTTAAGATTCCAACTTAAAATCAATTGGTAATTACTGGAGTGGTCTAAATCTCTTATATATTACTCAAGCATCATTTCTATTTTCAACGTAGTATTTTTATCCCAACACCCTCCTTCGACGGTGGCGTATAACCATTAATTTCGCTAATTCATCATACATTTTCTGAGATCATGCTTTATTTTCAAGCGATCTCGGCGGAACTGAACCTTCTCTAGGCCATCAGTTAATGGGTTGATAGGGCCACTGTCCGGGCCGGATTAATGAGTCAGGATGTGAACCCGCTCTGATACAATGTCAAGTTTCTTGGACTTCCAACTTAAAACCAATTGACAATTAGTAGAATTGTCCAAATTTCTCATATATTACTCAAGTCCCAATCATATTTATAATGTGTGATTTTTATCCCAGATATGCAGAATCTAGTTTTGTCAACAAAGAGCTTTATAGTTTATACATCATTCTTTCGTTTCTTCTTCTACAAATATTTTGAGTCTTGAAGAAGAAAGTCAAACAACGTCAAGAATCAGTGGCGGATCTAGAAACTATATGTATCAGGGGCAGAAACAAAAACTACCAGATAAAATACCAAAAAGCATTGACTGAAATCGTTTCACCACTCTCTTGTTTGTAACAGACTCAAACAACTCCTTTTCAATATAACAAACTAAATAGTCACTTAAAAACTCGTATCCAATTCCGTTGCGCGTGGCTGTCTTCACTAGCTTCATTGCATAAAAACACCTTTCAACACTTGCAGTAGCAACATGCAATGTTAAAACCAACTTCAAGAGCCTATAAACTAAAGGATGTACGGTGTGCTTGTTTGTTTCCACCATCAGACGAGAAAGATCTCCAAGATTTTTCAAATTCTTAAACCTATCATTGTTTCTTACATTGTCAATGTAGATTCCAAGTTGGTGTTCCATAGATAGATGCTCCCCAAAGCTAAAATCATCTGGATAGAACTTAACCAATTTCAACAGCTTTGACTTATCAAACTCACGAAAGGAATTGACAGGACTTAAAGAAGTCATGCAAATAAGCAAATCAGTGTTTACTTCAGTGAATCGATCATTAAGCTCTTGAAGCTGCAAATCCATAATGTGTAGAAATAATTAACCTTGTAATGATGCAGATTGGTTATACCTGTTTTTTTTCTTGGCATCCTTAAATCCACAAATTCTTCATCCATCACAAGCAGATTAGCATTATGGTTTTCACAGAAGGATGTAACTTTACCCATTAGAGAATCCCATCCATCTTCTCGAAAATTCTGTAACTCCCACTTAGTTGTATCTACCAGTGACATGACATTTGAAATATCTTGATTCTTCATTTGCAAAGCCATTGATAGATTCTCAGTTACTCTCAAAATAAACAGCATCAAACTGCAAAAAGAACACACAATGGAATGTGTGAATATACTTGAGAAGACCATATGCCTGACATCTTTTTGAGTCATCAACGCCTTCATCTTGAACAAATTCAAAATTTCAATGACCGAAGAAAACAACTCAACCAAACGAAGCAAAGTTTTATAGTGAGAACCCAACGAGTATTTCCAGGCCTTGGAAGAGAAATCTCTTGATTTTGTCCCGTTCCCGTATTGATGTCACCACTGTCAATCCCTTCCTCCACCTTCTTTCGATTCTTATCAAGAAGCATATCTTTCCTCTTGCAAGAAGCCACAACCACATTCAGCAAAGTAGAAACCATGTCAAAAAATTTACTAACTTCAAAGCTCTTTTTCGCCACTGCCACCACAACTTGCTGAAGTTGATGAGCAAAACAATGTACATAATAGGCTGAACTATTTTCTCTAGCAACCAATGCTCTCAGCCCATGAAACTATCCCTTCATATTGTTTGCTGCATCATAACCTTGTCCTCTCACCTGTTTCAGGCTTAACCCATGTCTTGCAAATATGTCATCAACTGCAGATTTCAGAGATAAAGAAGATGTTTCTTTTACATGAGTAACTCCCACAAATCTTTCTTTTAATGATCCACTTTTGTCAACAAACCGAAAGATAACAGCCATTTGCTCTTTGTTAGAAACATCTGCAGACTCATCAACCATCAAACCGAACACTCCATGATCGATTTCTTCCATGATAGATTTCAGTACTTATTGAGCAAAAGAATGTACAATATATTTCTGAATCACTTGAGAAATCATCTGGTTGTTTTTGGGAGCATTCTCCAAAATAACCTTACTTACAGTGGCGGATCTAGAAACTATATGTATCAAGAACAGAAACAAAAACTACTAGATAAAATACCAAAAAGCATTGTCATGAAGTTATACGAATCCTTACAAATGTACCCTACACTCTCTCATGGACTGAAATCGTTTCACCACTCTCTCGTTTGTAACAGACTCAAACAAATCCTTTTCAATATAACAAACTATACAGTCACTTAAAAACTCGTCTCTAATTCGGTTGCGCGTGGCTATCTTCACTAGCTTGATTGAAGGAAAACACCTTTCAACACTTGCAGTAGCAACATGAAATGTTAAAACCAACTTCAAGAGCCTATAAACTACAGGATGTACGGTGTGCTTGTTTGTTTCCACCATCAGACGAGAATGATCTCCAAGATTTTTCAAATTTTTAAACCTATCATCGTTTCTTACATTGTCAATGTAGATTCCAAGTTGGTGTTCCATAGATAGACGCTCTCCAAAGCTAAAATCATCTGGATAAAACTTAACCAATCTCAACAGCTTTGACTTATCAAACTCACGAAAGGAATTAGCAGGACTTAAAGAAGCCATGCAAATAAGCAAATCAGTGTTTACTTCAGTGAATCGATCATTAAGCTCTTGAAGCTACAAATCCATAACAGTGTAGAAACAATTAACCTTGTAATAATACAGATTGGTTATACCTATTTTATTCTTGGCTTCCTTAAATCCACAAATTCTTCAGCCATCACAAGCAGATTAGCATTATACTTTTCACAGAAGGATGTAACTTTACCCATTAGAAAATCTCATCCATCTTGACAAGAATAATGGATTCTCTTTGAGCTTATTCTGCCATCCCCATTTCACCGCCATTTCTTCTTCGAGGTAAGCTCATATTTTATTGGGATATATGATTTCCATATATTCGTATATCTCTATATTTCCTATTCTATCAACTTAACATTATTGTATTAGGTTTAGGAAGATATCTCGAGAGGTGTATATATATGTTGTAATCGTGTTCATGGAAATACAAGTTGATATTCTGGAATTCATAATTTGTCATGGTATCAGAGCTTTGATCCAATTTTTCATCACTTCTTTTGTTTCAATAGGCTGCCTCTGTTCTTCATTCACGAAAACAGAGCCGCTTAATCTTTTCCTGTTTTTCTCTTTTCTTCCTTGAAAAACCCTATTCTTCCGCTGCGTCACAATGGTCGAAACAACTGAAACTAAAAGAAGAACTATATCACCATACGATCTCACATCGAGTGATAATCCTGGTGCTGTGATTTCATCCCCGTTACTTAACGGTACGAACTATGATGAGTGGGCAATTAATTTGCGAATGGCACTGAGCTCCCGCAAGAAATTTGGCTTCATAGATGGGACTATTCCGAAACCATCGACAGATTCCTCAAACCTTGAAGACTGGATCGCTAACAATCATCTTCTGGTAGGATGGATAAAGCAAACCATTGAACCAAAACTTAGGTCATCAATATCGACTCGCGAGGTAGCAAAGGAGCTGTGGGATATTATCAAGAAGAGGTTTTCAGTGAAAAGTGGAGCTCGCCTTCAGCAACTTCGCAATTCATTGGCAACATGTAAACAGAACGGGTCATCAGTTGATGATTCTTTTGGAAGATTGACAAAAATATGGGATGGAATTCGCGAATCCATGAACTCCAAACAGTGCACGTGTGGGAAGTGTGAATGTGATCTTAACACAGCCCATGAAGCTGAACGTGAAATTCTTCGAGTTCATGATTTTCTCTCTGGTCTCGACGACTCTAGTCATGGTGTTATTCGATCTCAAATTTGTGCTATTACGCCTCTTCCAGACCTGGATAGCGTGTACCAAACAATAGTACTGAATGAGACCATACGTTCTACTGTGGTTCAAGAAACTCCAGTCATGAGCTTCGCTTCTCAACTCAACCTATCGGGACAGAACCGTGAATCTGCTCGTCCTAGCAACAACTCTCACCAAACATCAACTCATATTATTAATCGAGACCCAAATCGTAAGTGTTCAGTATGTGGAAAGACTGGTCATGAGGCACATTCATGCTTTAAAGTTATTGGATTTCCCGAGTGGTGGCCGTCACCTTCATCAGGACGTGGGCGTGGTGTCTCTGGTCGTGGGCGAGGCGTAACACCACGTGCAAACAGTACCCATATTTTGGGAGCAAATGCAGCAGCTCTCGTATCACCTGGTCCTCTTACAGACTCTGATAGACAAGGTCTCACCGGTATCTCCGATGAACAATGGAAGATCATTCAAAAGATGGTGGGAACTAAACCAAAAGCTGATACACGGAATGGTAAGATTGGGTGTAATGAATGGGTATTAGACACATGTGCTACTCACCATATGACTGGGCAGGTCGATTGTCTAGAAGATATTCGTTCTATTTTTCCAGTATCGGTCAAGTTACCAAAGGGTCCGACTGTTCTTGCTTCACAGCAGGGAACAGTTCGCTTGACCGCACGCCTTATACTTCATAATGTCTACCTTGTCGATGGATTTGATACTAATTTGATTTCGTTTGGTCAACTAGCTACAGACAATGGCTTAGTCGGACAGATAACTGATAAACTTTTGCTGTTACAGGACCGCAGTACGATGACGCTGATTGGGATGGGTGAAAGAGAGAGAGAGGGCCTTTACCGACTGTGTGGTGTAGAGATAGTGACGTCGCTACATACTAGTGTGGGTGAAGACTCTGTTTTGTGGCATCACCGTTTAGGTCATCCATCGTCTCGTATTGTTGGGTTACTTCCGGGTGTTAGTTGTACTCAAGATTTATTTAAAAATTGTGATGTTTGCTTTAGAGCTAAACAAACTCGTCAGTGTTTTCCAGACAGCTCAAGTTATTCTAATGGAATTTTTGATTTGATTCATTGTGATTTATGGGGGCCTTACCGTACAACGGCTTTATGTGGCACTCGCTATTTCTTAACTATTGTTGATGATCACTCTCGAGCAGTATGGGTGTATCTTCTGAAAGATAAAACGTCTGTATCTCACCATATCAAAGATTTTTTGGCCTTGGTTAATACACAGTTTTCCAAGAAAGTCAAGACAATTCGCAGTGACAATGGAACTGAATTTATGTGTCTCTCACGTTTTCTACAAGAGAATGGAATCTCTCATGAAACATCGTGTGTATACACACCACAACAAAATGGAAGAGTAGAGCGAAAGCATCGTCACATTCTTAACATTGCTCGAGCGCGGCGATTTCAAGCTCATCTTCCTATCGAGTACTGGAGTGAATGCGTGAAGACTGCAGTATATCTCATGAACCGTACTCCGTCTCAGTTACTTGATGGTAAAACTCCTTTTGAAAAATTATATGGACGTGTGCCTTCCTTCAAACATATCCGTGTGTTCGGATGCTTAGCTTATGCGCATAATATCAACCACCATGGAGATAAATTTGCTCCTAGAAGTCGTCGTTGTGTATTTCTCGGTTATCCTTCAGGCAAAAAGGGATGGTTGCTTCTGGATAAAGAAAAATATTGGATAAAGATGATATATTAGAGATATATGTGAGAGTTGTATAGATAAAGATGAGTTCATATAGATAAGGATGAACCATGATATCGATGTTGTATATATACGATTGTAAAGACATTAATGAGAATCAAGTTGTTCAGTTTTTTACATGGTATCAGAGCTTAGATCAAACTAAACAAAGTTGGTTGAGTTTGTTTCGTCAACATGGGAGACGATGATAAGCAAATCGTAGCTAAACCAAGCGAACCTACTCTGTTATCTCCATACTCTTTGTTTTCCTCCGACAACCCGGGTGCTTTAATCACGTCGGTGCAGTTAAAGGGAGACAACTACAATGAGTGGGCTATGGAGATGTTGAATGCTTTGAGGGCGAAGAAGAAAATAGGTTTTATTGATGGAACCTTGCCTAAACCGCAAAGAGACAGCAAGGATTTGGAGGCTTGGTTGAGTGTTAACTCAATGATTGTGGGTTGGATAAGATCTTCAATCGAACCGAGAGTAAGGTCAACGGTGACGTTTATAACAGAGGCTCACAAATTGTGGGATAATCTCAAGAAGAGATTTGATGTTGGGAACAAGGTGCGGGTGCATCAATTGATGGAGCAGTTGGCTTCATGTAGACAGAATGGACAAGCTGTGATCGATTATTTTGGTCGCATGTCTGTTATGTGGGAAGAGTTGCAGACATACAAGCCACCACCAGCATGTTCGTGTTCGGCGGCAGCTGTGTATGAGAAGGAGCGTGAAGATGAGAGAGTCCATCAGTTTATCATGGGATTGGATGACTCTAAATTCGGGAACGTTGTTACAGCTATCATAGAGGCTGATGAGTTACCAGATCTTGGTAAGGTGTATGCAAAGGTGATTAGAGAGGAGGCAAGGATCAACTCTACTAAGAATCGAGAGGTGAATCAAGATGCAGTTGGCTTTGTAGCTAAGAAAGAGGTGACACAAGGTGAAACACGTGACACCACTGTGAGTGGAATTTTTGCACGAGGAGAAGGAAACAGAGGAAGAGACAGAACCTGTTATCATTGTGGCAAACCTGGACATGAGAAGAACTCGTGTTGGCAGCTAATAGGTTATCCGGAGTGGATGACTGATAAACAGAGAGGACGTGGTGATGGTGGTCGAGGTGCTAGTAGAGGCACTGGACGAGGCTATGGTAGAGGTAGTGGTCGAGGAGCAGCTAATGTTGCAACGGCGACCAGCTCTTACGGAGCAGCTTCCAATGATCTCACACCGGAGCAATGGAATAAGATAACTCAAATCATTCAAGAAGGGAAGTCTAATGACGGTAATGATAAACTCTCAGGTAAAATATTTGGTGATGTAATTATCGACACAGGGGCGTCGCATCACATGACGGGAGAGTTGTCTCAACTCGTTAATATACGAGATACAGTGCCTTGCTCGGTGGGTTTTGCTGATGGAGGAACCACCACATCATCACAGAAAGGCGATCTCATCTTGAGTGACACTATATCACTAAGGATGTTCTATATGTGCCGAATCTTGATTGCTCGTTGATATCAGTTTCAAAACTGCTGAGACATATGAACTGTTTTGCCTTGTTTACTGATGCAATTTGCTTGTTACAGGACCGTTCTTCGAAGACTCTGATTGGAGCAGGTGAGGAACGTGATGGGGTGTACTACTTCAAGGATGTCTCAATGGTGAAAGGAAATAAGGCTGAGGGCAAATTTGATCGGTTGTTGTGGCATCGGAGACTTGGACACCCTGCTTTTTCAGTTTTTTCTAAGCTTTCTGGTGTTGAGAATAATGTTTGCTCAAGTTTTTGTGACATTTGTTTTCGAGCAAAACAAACTAGAGATGTGTTTTTTGAGAGTTGCAATAAAACTACAAAGTGTTTTGAGTTGATTCATGTTGATATTTGGGGGCCTTATCGAGTTCCATCCTCTTCGGGTGCTTCCTATTTTCTAACCATAGTGGATGATTACTCGCGTGCGGTTTGGACATATTTATTAATTGTGAAGTCAGAAGTAAAGAAAGTATTGGAGAGATTTTGTCAGTACACAGAGAAGCAGTTCGGCAAGAGTGTGCAAATGGTTCGTAGTGATAATGGTTTAGAGTTCATGAGTCTGAGCAAATTTTTCTTGGACAATGGAATAGTCCATCAAACGAGTTGTGTGTATACGCCACAACAAAACGGAAGAGTAGAGAGAAAGCATAGACATATATTGAATGTGGCAAGAGCAATGTTGTTTCAAGCAAGCTTGTCTGTGAAGTTTTGGGGAGAGGCGATATCAGCTGCTACTCATGTCATTAACATGACACCATCAAAGATATTGAAGGGGAGGTCACCGTATGAAGTACTGTTCGGCAAGAGACCACATTATAGCTCACTTCGGGTGTTTGGATCGCTTTGCTATGCTCATAGAAAAGACAGGAGCAGAGATAAGTTTGGTCCTAGAAGCAGAAAGTGTATCTTTGTGGGCTATCCTTTTGGGAAAAAGGGATGGAGAGTGTATGATACTGAGACGAATGAGTTTTTGATATCAAGAGATGTGGTGTTTCAAGAGGATGTTTTTCCTTTCAAAGAGAAAAGCACGAGTCATGTTGACAAAATAAACTTGACTGGGGGACCAGATGATGATTGGATCATATGTACTGTCTCAGACACTGAAGACAGGGGGAGTGATCCTATTAAGGTCACAGGACCAACAAAAGAGAATAGTAAAGCAGAGAATACTGATGCAACAAAGACGGTATCAGAGGAAGGTGTGGCTCAAGGAGCAAATGAGGCAGACAGACTTGTTTCGCAAGTTACTGAGACAACTGATACGAAAGAGCAAACTACAGTAGGAATGGAGACGGACAATCAGATTGGTGGCAGTGAAGTAATACAAGAACCAGAACCAGTATTAGGACGAGGTTTGAGAGAGAAGATACCGTCTGTGAAATTACGTGACTATGTTAGTTACAGCGCTGTATGTCATGACACCCCCCATCACAATCTCACCAGCTCCGGTTCAGAGTCTTCACCAATGGTCTCATGTACGGCTACAACTCCTTATCCTTTGGTGAATTATGTTTCTGATGAGAATTTTTCAGAATCACATAAGGCTTTTCTTGCGGCCATTGTGAGTGAAGTTGAACCAAAGAGCTTCAAAGAAGCAATGCAATATAAGGTTTGGAGAGACTCGATGAAGGATGAGATTGTTGCCTTTGAAGAGAACAAGACCTTTAGTATCGTGGACTTACCACCAGGCAAAGAAGCTATTGGGAATATGTGGTTATACAAGAACAAATATGGAGCAGATGGAACCATAAAGAGACACAAATCTCGATTAGTAGTGCTTGGTAACAGACAAAAAGAGGGAGTAGACTTTACAGAAACGTTTGCACCTGTTGCTAAAATGACAACGATCAGGAGTCTACTACGTGTGATAGCTGGAAAGCGGTGGATAGTACATCAGATGGATGTGCAGAATGCGTTTTTGCACGGGGATCTCGAGGAGGAAATATATATGAAACTACCTCCAGGATTTGGTCTCTCGGATCCTAGGAAGGTGTGTAGGCTTCACAAGGCAGTGTATTGTTTGAAGCAGGCACCGAGATGCTGGTATGCGAAGTTGAGTGAGGCATTGACAACAGTTGGTTTCAAGCATTCGTATGAGGATTATTCATTGTTCATGTTCACGAGAGGTCATGTTGAGATCAGATTTTTGATCTATGTGGACGATTTATTAATTTGTGGGAACGATATGGATGCATTGCTAAGATTTAAGGAGTACTTAGGAAGATGTTTTCACATGAAGGATCTTGGAAAACTCAAATATTTTTTGGGTATTGAAGTTGGAAGAGGAGATGAGGGATTCATGATCACTCAAAGAAAGTACACAATAGATTTGATTGCAGAGGCCGGGTTACTTGGAGCAAAACCAAGTGCTACACCAATGGAACAACAACATAAACTAGGGAGGAACGCAAGTCCGTTTATCATCGAGTCACAGAAGTACAGGAGATTGGTAGGAAGATTGATATATTTGTCGATCACAAGACCAGACATAGCCTACTCTGTTCATGTACTAGCGCAGTTTATGCAGAATCCGAGGGAGGCACACTGGGATGCAGCATTGCGTGTGGTGAGATACCTGAAGGGAACGGTTGGACAGGGAATTCTTTTAAGCTCGAGTTTGGATCTTCGGCTCTCAGTGTACCGTGACTCCGACTGGTCTTCTTGTCCATCTTCCAGACGATCATTAAGTGCGTATGTTGCAATGGTAGGAGACTCACCTGTTTCTTGGAGAACGCAGAAGCAAGATGTTGTTTCCCACTCGTCGGCTGAAGCTGAGTATAGGTCGATGGCAGAGGCTACAAGAGAGATAAAATGGTTGAAACGACTTCTGCATGACTTGGGATCGCCACTGAAGGAGCCTGTGAGAATGTTTTGTGATAGCAAATCAGCCATTTACATAGCCACTAATCCAGTTTTTCATGAAAGGACCAAACACGTGGAATCCGATTGTCACCAAACGAGAGATGCGATAAAGGCTGGACTGATTACTACAGTACATGTTAAGACAACAAAACAGATCGCGGATGTTCTAACCAAGGCGCTGGGTAGAGTTCAATTTGAGAAGTTGTTGTTTAGCATGGGTGTTCGCAACTTCCATCTTCCCAAATTGAGGGGGAGTATTGGATAAAGATGATATATTAGAGATATATGTGAGAGTTGTATAGATAAAGATGAGTTCATATAGATAAGGATGAACCATGATATCGATGTTGTATATATACGATTGTAAAGACATTAATGAGAATCAAGTTGTTCAGTTTTTTACAAAAAACAAAGTATATTTACCTCACGAGACGTGGTGTTCTGTGAAGATCAGTTCCCATTTGCATCTGTCCCACCTGCAGTATCTCCTGCGATTTCGCCACCTCCTCTAGAACTCGGCGAAGTTTCCTTTGATGTATCGGATTCTGACAGTGATGATACGACTTCAGAACCAAATATAGATGTGGAAAACACCATACCTGTGGAGGTTGAGCAAATGACACCTGTAGTGGAACCTCAGACGAATGAGCCGGTGATTCCAGCCGAGACTACTCAAGAGTTGCCGGTGCCGGAGTTGCTTGTTAATGAACCGTTGGGACGAGGTCATCGCACAAAGGTGCCTTCTTCTCGACTACGTGATTATGTGGTGAACACTGTAACACTCGACAACTCTCTCTCTCTCTCATCAACTTCCCCATCTTCACAGGTGTCATCAGGTTCGATTTATCCCATCTCAGAATTCCTATCATCTGACAAATTTTCTGCTAAACATCGTTGTTTCATAGCATCAGTTGAAGCTCATGATATTCCCCGTACATTTAAAGAAGCAATGAGTCACAAAGTCTGGAGAGACTCGGTGGGGAATGAGATGGGTGCGTTGGAACGACAACATACATGGGATTTGGAACAATTGCCACCGGGTAAAAAGGCACTCGATAGTAGATGGATCCATACTATCAAATACAGAGAAGATGGTACCATCGAGCGGCATAAATCCAGACTAGTCGTCTGTGGAAATCGGCAAAAACCTGGAGTCGACTACACAGACACGTTTTCACCGGTCGCAAAGATGACCACAGTTCGAGTTTTTCTTGATTATGCGGCTAAAATGAATCATGAGGTTCATCAGATGGATGTACACAATGCTTTTCTCCATGGTGATCTCCATGAAGAAGTGTATATGAAGATACCGCAGGGGTTTTCTGATCCGAATGAAACTCGAGTATGTCGACTCCGGAAATCTCTGTATGGTTTAAAGCAGTCTCCCCGTTGCTGGTTTGCAAAACTTACAGAAGCTCTTATCAAATATGGCTTTACACAAACCAAGTCAGATTATACTCTGTTTGTATATTCAAAGAATGGGGTCTCTCTGCGTATTTTGGCCTATGTGGACGATTTAATTATTTCAGGCAGTACTCCGGGAGACATCAAATTACTCAAGGAATATCTTTCTCTGTGTTTTCATATGAAGGACCTGGGTTTTCTAAAATATTTTTTGGGGATTGAGGTGGCTAGAGGACCATCTGGTTTTTATTTATGTCAGCGGAAGTATGCCACTGACATCGTTACTGAGGTTGGTCTTCTTGGATGTAAGCCTGCTGGGGCTCCAATGGATCAGAATCATCAACTTGGCCGTATAAAGGGACCAGTGATCTCGGAGCCTGAACGTTACCGCAGATTGGTGGGTCGACTTATTTATCTTCTTGCTACGCGACCGGATCTTACCTATGCGGTACACATACTGTCACAGTTCATGCAAACACCTAAGGAAGAACACTGGCTTGCTGCGTTAAAGGTGGTTCGATACTTGAAAGGGACGCTGGGACAAGGTATTATCTTGCGGGCTAAGTCTTCAATGCATGTTACTGGTTGGTGTGATTCGGACTGGGGGGGTTGCCCAACTAGTCGGCGTTCGCTGTCTGGTTGGATAGTTCAGATTGGTGACTCTCCAATCTCATGGAAGACTAAGAAGCAAGACACAGTTTCTTGTTCTTCAGCTGAGGCTGAATATAGAGCCATGGGGGCTGCGACGAAAGAGCTCTTGTGGCTGAAAGGGTTACTAAAGGAGATTGGAGTTGAACACAGAGAACCAATGACTCTCTTTTGTGATAGCCAGCCGGCTATCCATATCAGTTCAAACCCTGTATTTCATGAAAGGACGAAGAACATAGAAATTGAATGTCATTTCATACGAGATGAGATTGTTAAAGGAGTAATCAAGCCAGCTTATGTTTCGACAAGAACTCAACTTGCAGACATTCTTACTAAAGCTTTGGGAAGGAAGGAGTTTGAGATATTCTTAGACAAGCTGGACATTCGAAACTTACATGCTCCACCTTGAGGGGGGTATTGGGATATATGATTTCCATATATTCGTATATCTCTATATTTCCTATTCTATCAACTTAACATTATTGTATTAGGTTTAGGAAGATATCTCGAGAGGTGTATATATATGTTGTAATCGTGTTCATGGAAATACAAGTTGATATTCTGGAATTCATAATTTGTCATATTTCTCTCCTCTCTGGTCAATTAACATCAGTTTGCTTATCAATTTAGTTTACATGGCTAAAACTGATTCGTCCATGACATGTAATGTAGTGATGTATTGGTGACGTCCCTCTGTTCTAATCTACGTACGTGTGCATGTGTGAAATGTAAAAAGATAGTGATCATTGAAGAACAAACGATTCACTGTACCCATTCACGGTTTCACACGATTGTGAATTTGTGATGTTTAGAAGGATAGATTTTGAGAATCCGTAGTCTTTTTGGGTATGAATATATATGGGTCGTTTTGAAAACCAATTTGGGCTTTGAGTTCTGTAATCTCAACAGTTTCATCCGCTCAAATCCGGTTTTCAATACCAGTACGTAAACCGGAAAGATCCGTAAAATTAAAATCCGATCGAAATAAACCGGTCGGTCTAATTGCTGTCTCCAATTTTCCATAGCTCCGTTTATGGATCTGTGAGATCCGTTTTCTTCCTCCTCTCTCGTCTCAGGCAAATTCTCCATCGTAGAGATTGAGAGAGAGAGAGAGTGATACTGCTACTGCTAAAGGGATTCAAGTTGTTGAGAGAAGGCCAAAAGATGTATATGGCATATGGATGGCCACAGGTGATCCCGCTTCTACCGGGATCATGTCCGTCTTCTCAGAGAATCGTCTACCTCAAGCTCGCCGGCAAGCTATTGCTCGTTGTTTCTCCCTCTCACTTGGAGCTTTGGGGCTCTTCTCAGGTTTTGCTTATAATCAATCACCTCTCTGGCATTTTCGATTTCGTTTAATTAATTAATTAGCTTATACTTGAATTGTTTTTAGCAACGAGTGAGGTTGGGGAAGTACATTAGAGATGAGAAGTCTGTGGTTGAAGAAGGGGAGAATCTGAGAGCTGTTTGGAGTCCAGATTCCAAATTGATTGCTGTTCTTGTATGTCCCCTGTGTGATGATCCCAAAATTGTTCTATTATTGTTTAGAATGTGTAAAGATGATTTCTTGTTTTTTTGGTTGGTTGTTCTTGATTTTGCAGACGTCATCTTTCTTTCTTCATATTTATAAAGTAAAGTTTATGGATAAGCGAGTAAAGACTGGGGAGAGGCAGCCTTCTGAGTTGTGTTTTGCTAGCATATCGCTTTTGCTTAGTGAGCAGGTGCCTTTTGCTGGGGAGGATTTGTCTGTGTAAGTGCCGAGCTCAATAGATTACCATTTGATTTCATATTGGGACTGTAAATGTAAAGCGAGTTTGTTTGAGCTTTGTGCAGGAGCAATTTTGTGAGGGACGGCAAAACTATGCTGTTGGGACTCTCTGATGGATGTTTATATAGTATTTCCTGGAAAGGAGAGGTAATTGTGTTCATCTGCTTGTTTCGTTGGTGTTACTCACTGCATCATTTCTTGACTTTTTAAATACTTTTTCTAGTTTGGTGGAGCTTTTACCATTGGTTCTCAACGTTCTGATAGCAACGATGATAGGCTCTTGTCATACCCCGTCGGTAATGGGCTGGTTTCTGGAGTAGATTCACCAACACTTGTAGCTGATGATAAAATCTCGACCAAATCGGCTATTGTTCAGCTGGAGCTCTGCGCTTCTTTGAAGTTATTGTTTGTGTTAAGCTCTGATGGGCAGCTTGTGGTATGTTCTGTGAATAAGAAAGGTTTAAAGTATACTGAGAGCATTAAAGCGGAGGAGAAGTTGGCTGCTGATGCTGTTTGTGTATCAGTGGCTTCAGAGCAACAAATTCTTGCTGTGGGTACAAGAAAAGGGGCGGTGGAGTTATATGATCTTTCACAGTCGGTCTCTCTCTTACGTACAGTTTCTTTGCATGACTGGGGGTAAGTTGGAACACATCACTTGGAGTATATTCTTTTAGTAGATTAGTTTTGGAAGGTTCCAGTACTCTAATTTTTCTATAAATGGAAGCTTATAAGTGTAGACGTCTGCGGTAATTTTTGTATGTACGTAAGGATCCAGGATTGCCGAATAGTTTATTCCAGGATTATAAAGCTGATATAGTCAAAATTTTCAAATTTTCGTATGTGTTTCTTTCACGCCCTTGATATATTGGGTACATGGTTGATAAGCTGTTTTGAAACTTGCAGTTATTCAGCGGATTACACTGGGCCTGTGAATGACATTGCATGGACGCCTGACAATTCTGCTTTTGCGGTTGGGTGGAAGTCGAGAGGACTTGCAGTTTGGTCTGTTTCGGGATGTAGGTTGATGTCAACTGTCCGCCAAATTGGACTGAGCTCTGTATCTTCCCCTAAAATAAACCCAAACCAAGACTCTAGATACGAACCGCTGATGAATGGTACTTCAGCCATCCAGTGGGATGAATATGGATATAGATTATTTGCTACAGAGGAGGCATCTTGTGATAGAATCCTTGCATTTTCTTTTGGAAAATGTTGCTTAAACAGAGGAGTTTCAGGGAAAACTTATATTCGTCAGGTAATGTATGGTGAGGATAGACTACTCATGGTTCAAGCGGAGGACACTGATGATCTTAAGCTTTTACATCTAAAACTTCCAGTTGAGTATCAACATAGCCATTATACCTTTTGCTTCTTCTCCATATCTCGTCGTGAAATAAATTTGTTGTATATTATTTTCTTGGTCCAGGTTTCTTATATTACTCAGAATTGGCCTGTTCAACACGTGGCAGCTAGCGAGGACGGGCAATACTTGGCTATTGCGGGTTTACATGGTCTGATTTTGTATGACGTTAGATTTAAGAAATGGAGAGTATTTGGAGATGTCAGTCAAGAACAACAGATTCATTGCAAGGGTTTGTTGTGGTTGGGGAAGATTGTCGTAATTTGTAACTACGTCGAAACTTCTGAGACGTAAGTTCAAATCTATATTATTAATGTACTGATTATACTTCCCTTGCTATATTTATTGTTGTTTACAAAAGAAAGAAAGTGCGATTTATTAGCATTATCGTGATTAGTATTCCTGGGCGTTTTGTCCTTTGAATGTTGTTTCACTCCACGTGTTATTATTATTGCAGATATGAACTGCTTTTCTATCCAAGATATCATCTCGACCAGAGCTCTTTACTTTGTCGTAAAGTGCTGCTTGGCAAACCAATGGTGATGGATGTTTACCAGGATTATATACTAGTGTCTTATCTTCCGTTCATCATCCACGTATACCATGTCAAGTTATATGGTGAACTGACACCTTCAAGCAAAGCATACCTAGAGGTAGTTAATATTTTCCCCCACCTATTTGATTCATTAGTTCCAGTAGACATGCGCAAAGTAGAGTTTTTAACTTCCAAATGTGAGGGATTGAGTTGCTTAAAGTGATTAAATGACAAACAGCTTTCCACAGTAAGAGAATTGTCCATCATGACTGCAAAGAGCCATCCAGCAGCAATGCGATTTGTTCCTGACCAGCACCCGAGAGAACGCGAGGAGGATAGTGATACTTTGTCTTCTGATCTGTCAGACAAGGAACCCTCAAGGTAATAAATCAGTAGAGTAGAACATCCATTTCAGTTTATGAGTTTATCTTGAATGCCTTTTTTTTTTCTCCTAGGTGTCTTATCCTACGGGGAAATGGGGAGCTTTCACTTCTTGATTTGGTTAATGGACGAGAGAGGGAACTTACAGACTCAGTTGAGCTATTTTGGGTGACGTGTGGTCAATCGGAGGAAAAGACAAATCTCGTCGAGGAAGTATCTTGGCTAGATTATGGGCATCGAGGAATGCAGGCAATTCTTCTGATTAATAGCTGCTTCTATAGTTTATCTTTAATACCCTATTCTAGGATTGCTCCACAAGTGTCTGACAGTTTTAGTCCCTGTCTTTCGTTCTTACCTGGTTTTCTTTCACGCTCTCTATTGCAGGTTTGGTATCCTTCTCTAGGAGACGATCCTTTTATACAAGAGGATTTCTTGCAGGTATGACAACAATATCAGCTTTTCTGTGACAACAATAAATGTTTATACATCCAAACAAATTTCTCACTTGTTGTTCTTACTTATTAACTGATCTATGCGGTTATTTTATGTTGCATCCTTCAGTTGGATCCGGAGTTGGAATTTGATCGTGAGGTGTATCCACTGGGACTTCTACCAAACTTTGGTGTGGTTGTTGGAGTTTCTCAAAGAATGTCTTTTTCGGCAAGTGCGGAATTTCCATGTTTTGAGCCTACACCTCAAGCTCAGACCATACTCCATTGCCTACTCCGCCACCTCCTCCAGGTATATATTAGTCCTGTCGTCTTCCCAATCTCTATAGCTTTATTCATTTTCTCCTTGTTGACTTTTTTTTAATCATTTCTCATACTGTTGACAGCGGGATAAAAATGAAGAGGCCTTACTCTTAGCACAATTATCTGCAGAAAAACCTCACTTCTCCCATTGCCTGGAGTGGCTTCTTTTTACAGTTTTTGAGGCAGATATTTCTAGGTATCCAATGTCTATCAATTTCTAAAGGCATCTCTCATATACATATTTTTTAGCCATCTTGTCTTACTTTTGACTTGTTTGCCCAAATATTTGGCATAAATACAAATTTCAGGCCAAATGCAAGCAGGAGCCAGATCTCAGAACCTGGACATCTCAAAAAATTATCCCTTTTGCGGAAAGCTTGCGATTTAATAAAAAATTTCCCGGAGTACTACGATGTGGTTGTGAATGTTGCCAGAAAAACAGATGCCCGTCACTGGGCTGATTTATTTTCTGCTGCTGGGATATCAACAACGTATGTTTCTTTTTCTATCTGTTTAGCCTTAGTTTCTCTTAATGCTTATGAAACTATGTTTTTCAGTGCGCTAGACACTTGAATAGTTAACAATTGTAAGATGGAAAACTTCTCTGCTAATAACTAAACTGTACTAAATGCTATAAAACTTGATTTTTCTCTTTTGGTTTTAGGCTGTTTGAAGATTGTTTCCAGCGAAGATGGTATCGGACAGCAGCTTGTTATATACTTGTAAGACTTGGAAGTCCTTAATCGTTGAATGTTTATTTAATCACTGATGTATCAACCAAACTCAGTCTTCTGTTTGTTGCTAAACAAGTAGCGGTGCTATTCTAGATTTAACTAAAACTACCTGGGACAATAGTGAAATGGAGTTACTGTTTGAATCACTGAAGAAATCTGTTAGCCTATGTTTCGAATCGCACACTAAAGTATAGAAATGTCGCAGGTGATTGCCAAACTTGAAGGTCCTGCTGTCAGTCAGTACTGTGCGTTGCGACTATTGCAGGTAATTTCGGCTGTCTATACCTTTCTGATTTTTTATGCTCTTTATGTTCTTAAGACAGGTACCATTGTACATTTTTTGCAGGCGACACTTGATGAGTCCCTCTATGATCTTGCTGGAGAGCTGGTATGTATCCAATGCTTTTGTTGTTTGTTTTGAAATGGGAAATTTAAAGCGAATACCTTGAGTAATTGATGTTTGTCTCATATGCCTGATCACGTCTCTGAAGGTGAGGTTCTTGCTGAGATCTGGAAGAGAAATTGAGCAAGCACCAACAGAATCAGATACATTATCCTCGCCTAAGCTTCTCGGGTTTCTTATTTTCGGTTCCAGCCACAAGAAGTCATCACTGGATAAGAGGTTGAAACTACAACTCTGTTTCTGGTTTTTTTATGTTCTAGTGTTATACAATTGCCTTCTTTATCGATTCATTTGAATAATGCGTCTCTGGAAGCAGCACGTCGTTCAAGGAGCAAAGTCCTCACGTTGCTTCTGTCAAAAGCATACTAGAGAGTCATGCCAGTTACTTGATGTCGGGTAAAGAACTTTCAAAGCTTGTTGCCTTCGTGAAAGGCACCCAGTTTGATATAGTGGTACGTCAACACTTAGCTGAACATCTCTAACCTGTCTACAGCTTGACCGGCAATTCAAATTATTTTCTAACACAATCCCAAAACTTCAGGACTTTCTTCAAAGAGAAAGATACGGCTGCGCTCAGCTGGAGAATTTCGCAGCAGGACTTGAACTCATTGGTCAAAAGGTACGAATCAGCTCCATTTTCGTTTCATTTGATTTTTCGTTTTCTTCTTGATCTTACCTCTATAATGTCAACTATTGAATCCATCAGCTGCAAATGAGTGAGCTACAGAACCGGTTAGATGCAGAGTTTTTATTGGCTCAGATGTGTTCGGTCAAGTTCAAAGAATGGATAGTTGTTCTTGCCACTCTTCTTCAACGATCCGAGGTTTGATATCTTTTAATACCAACCATTACTTCAATAGCATGACATTGACATAACCAAGTTGTTTAATTTATTTGTCACAAACGCAGGTTCTTTATGATATATTCCGGTCCGATCTACGGTTGTGGAAAGCTTATAGCATGACATTACAGGTAAAACTCACAATCAAATCAACCCATTTAGCCATGTGTTAGCCTCCTCTTTAAAAGAATTGGTCTTTGTTTCAGTCACACTTGGCATTCTCTCAGTACCATGACTTACTCCAGATCTTAGAGGAGAAACTCTCAGCCACCGCAGGAGAAGGAAGCAGTAGAGGTTCCATCTCTTGATATAATAGTCTTTTTTGTTTTTTTGGAGCTATACTTGTCACTATTAAACACTTTCGGCCTCTTACAATTTTTCACGTTCGTGTAGATATAAACATGAGTGATCCCGATTTAAATAAGAAATACATCTCCCTCGTTTGGACTTATACGAATAACAATGTTATTTTATCACCTTTGTTTTGTACCACACAACAAAGTGATAAGCTAGGGCTTATCGAGGGTTTCGGTAACCAGAAAAGGGGGAGAGAGATAGAAGAAAGGGGAGAGGATAAGAAGAAAGGATTAAGGAGAATAGATTACTTTTGATGATCAAAATGATAATGTTCAATGTTACACATCCAACTTATTAAATATGAAATGCAACAACTCATACGACAACGTTTAACTCATAAGTAATAAACTCCAAAGCCTCTCACTGCTCCAGAGACTCTTCTCCACTTCATAAACTTCCTTCAGCCACTTCTCTTCACTCTCTTAGACCTTTCCTTCTTCTGCACGAAAGCTAACGGAACTGCCAACTTATCAATACCTTCCCGTAAGAGACTCAGCTTGTCCTCAAGCTGACAGTGGGGAAACTGCTCTCTCAAACGCTGCAGCGGCTCCCACGAGTTCTCAAACTCTGGTAACCCTGACCACTTAACCAACACTTCTGTGCACTGTCCATTCTTCGCCCTCCTTATGCTCAACAACTCTTCTGGTTCCGCATTCCACTCAAACGACGAAGACAATATCAAGGGAAGCTCTTGCACTGGAGTGTTAGGTTCCACAGCAAGCTTTAACTGCGACACATGGAACACATTGTGTATCTTGCTGTGAGCAGGTAGAGCTAACTTATAAGCTACTTTCCCAATCCTCTTCTCCACTCTGTAGGGACCGAAGTATCTCGGTGCCAATTTCTCAGCTCTGCGGTATGCCACTGTGGTCTGTCTGTAAGGTCTCAGCTTCAGATAGACCCATGCTCCTTCCTGAAATTCCACATCGCGACGCTTCTTATTAGCTGCAGTTTGCATACGAGTCTGAGCTACCGCCAAATTATCTCTCAACTCCTGTAACAATGCATCACGACCCTTAACCATCTCTTCAACTTCAGCGTTGGATGTGGGTATGTCTCCAAATCGCAGTAGCTTTGGGGGATCACGTCCATACAAGGCTTTGAACGGTGTCATGTTCGTAGCCGAGTGATGCGACGTGTTGTACCAATATTCCGCCCAAGGAAGCCACTGAGACCACGAAGATGGCTTGCGTCCCGCAAAGCATCTCAAGTAAGACTCCAAGCATCTGTTCACTACTTCTGTTTGCCCATCGGTTTGCGGGTGATAAGCCGAGCTTTTGTGTAGGGAAGTACCTTGACTCTTGAACAAGGCTGCCCAGAATTGGCTCAGGAAGACCTTATCTCGATCAGAGACCATTGTTGTTGGAAATCCATGCAGCTTAATCACTTCCCTGATGAAAACCTCAGCTACTGATTTTGCTGTGAAGGGATGCTTGAGCGGAATGAAGTGAGCATACTTTGTGAGTCTGTCTACCACCACCAAGATCACATCAAACCCTTTTGAGTACGGTAAGCCCTCGACGAAGTCGAGACTGATATCTGTCCAAACTTGTAGCGGAATGGGTAGCGGAGCTAAGAGTCCTGCAGGGGATAGTGTTGAGTACTTATTCTGCTGGCAAACGGTACAAGACTTGATAAACTCCGTGATATCTGATCTCATGCCTTTCCACAACACTTCTCTTGACATCCTCTTAAACGTTTTAAGTACCCCTTCATGACCACCCACATTGCTGTTATGGAACTGTTTCAGCAAGGAGTTGATGAAAGGAGACTTGGCTGGAATCACCAACCTATCATCTTTAAGAAGCAGCCCTTCCTTCACAGTGTAACCTTCTGTTCCTGCATCACCAGCTTCCACCGCCTTTATTATGTATTGCAAGACCTCATCTTGCGCAACCTGCGCTGCCAATTCCTCTTTATCAATCGTTAAGGGCGCTGTGAGCTGAAGTTCCAGCATCTCCTCCTGACCAGGAAGACGCGACAAGGCATCGGCTGCGCGATTCTCCTTTCCTGACCTGTATTCAATCGTGTAGTTCAGCCCCAGTAATTTTGAAGCCCATTTCTGCTGCTCTACTGACACCGCTCTCTGCTCCAACAGATTTTTCAAACTCTTCTGATCAGTTCGTATAGTGAATTTGTGACCAGTCAGGTAGTGTCTCTATTTGGTAACCACAAAGACTATCGCAAGAAGCTCCCTCTCATATACTGACTTCACACGGCCTTTACTCGAGAACCCTTTACTTATGAAGGCAATAGGGCGACCCTCTTGTGACAACACTGCTCCGATTCCCACACCTGAGGCGTCGGTTTCCACCACAAACGGTTTGGTGAAATCTAGAAGCCTCAACACCGGTAACTGCGTCATAGCTTGTTTCAGCAAGAGAAACGCTTGCAATGCGATTTCTGACCAATGAAACCCATCCTTCTTCAGTAGCTCAGTCAACGGTCTCGCTATCTTCCCATAACTCTCCACGAACCGTCGATAATACCCGGTTAGCCCCAAGAAGCCACGCAACGCGGTGATGTTCTTAGGCTGAGGCCAGCACTTAACAGCTTCGATCTTCTCTGGATCTGCGGCTACTCCCTTGCCTGAGATTATGTGACCCAAATATGCAATCTCCGATTGACCAAACGAACACTTCTTCTCATTCGCATAAAACTGATGGTCCTGTAAGAGCTGCAACACCAACTTCAAATGCCTTTTGTGTTCTGCCTCATCCCTGCTATATATAAGGATGTCATCGAAGAAGACGAGAACAAACTTCCGCAAATGTGGCTTGAATATATCGTTCATCACCGACTGGAAGGTCGCCGGTGCATTAGTTAGGCCGAAAGGCATTACCAGAAATTCATAGTGTCCCTCATGAGTCTTGAAGGCTGTTTTCCCCACATCCTCAGCCTTCACTCTGATCTGATGGTAACCTGACTTTAAGTCGAGCTTAGAAAAAATTGTGGCTCCAGCTAACTCATCCAACAACTCTTCTATCACCGGAATAGGATACCTGTCAGGGATTGTACTCTTGTTGACTGCTCTGTAGTCGACACAAAACCGCATTCCTCCGTCTTTCTTCTTCACTAACAGAACTGGGCTCGAGAAAGGGCTAATGCTGGGTTGTATGATGCCAGCTTGTAGCATTTCTCTTACCAGCTTCTCTATCTCGTTCTTCTGAGTGTGAGAATAGCGATAAGGTCTCACGTTAATGGGAGGCGTTCCCTCTTGCAAGGTGATGGCATGCTCCCTGTTACGCGCAGGAGGAAGCCCTTTCGGCATTTGAAAAACCCCCGCAAACTTCTTCAACAAGGGACTCAACGCTGGGTTGTGCTTCTTCTCCCCACTTGAGCTCCCATTATCGAATAACGTTTGCAACTCCAACAAAAATACTACGTCTTCCTTCTCGCAGAGCTTCTCCATGGCATTCAGAGAGACCTGAGCCTTCAGCAACTCCGGATCACTACAAATTGAGACCCACTCCTTCTCTACTTGGAACCTCAAAATGTGGAGACCCCAGTTGATGCGCGTCTCACCCAACTTCGCTAGCCACGAATACCCCAACACAACATCTATGTTTCCCAACTCGAACCTCAAAAACTCCTCAGTGATCTTAACTCCCTGTATCAATAGTTGAACACCTTCACACTTCCCAGAGCCAGATATCACTTCTCCATTGCCCACAGCGACTCCGAAGCCAACGGTGTCAACCACTGAAGCTTCATTTCCTCCACTAGTTTCTTGGATATGAAATTACAGCTAGCACCAGAGTCAATGAGAACTACTACTTCTCGTTCTCCCATCAACCCTCGCATCTTCATGGTTTTCTTAGTTGTAATCCCTACCAAGGAGTTCAGGGACAGAACGTGTAGCTCCTGTTCTTGTAACCCGTTCTGTTCCTCGGATTTCTCTTCATCACTCAACTCTTCCTCGTCCTTACCGTCGGTATCTTCCAGCTCCAACTTTTTGAAACGTTGAGCAGCTTTACAACGATGTCCAGCGAAGTACCTTTCTCCACAATGGCGACAAGGGTTCTGAACGGTTCTCCTCGTCTCATTACCCTTATTGTCCTTGTGAGAATCAGCAGATCTCCTTGCTGATGTACTGTCGCTATGCCGCGCCTGATTCGAGTTAGAGTGGTAATGTCTTTGAGGTGAGTTACTGGTTGGAGCTGAGCTAGACCTTTGGAAACGAGACTGATATGCACTTCGCTCATTCTCCTGCGCCTCAATGATCTTAGCCATATCCACAATCTCGTCCATGCCTACAGGTCGGAGCCTCACCACCTGCTCTCTCAAGCTCCTCTTCATTCCATGTAAGAACACTTCCTCCAACACATCATTCGTCACATGGGGTACTTCAGCTGATAACTCCTCAAACTCCTCACGATACTCAGAAATGGTTCCTGTCTGTCTCAATCTCAACATCTGGCTGAGAACCGTTCCTCCTCTGGACGGTTTGAAACGTCTCCGTATCTTCACCGTAAAATCCCTCCAATCCAGTGGTTCCTCTCTGTCTTGGATCATCCTCAACCAAGTCACAGCCCCACTCACCAGACACGACATCGCCAATGACAGTTTCTCCTCTTCTTCGGTGTGGTTAACCGAGAAACACTTCTCCATACGGAAGATCCAGTCATCTGGGTTCTTTCCGTCAAAGTCAGGTAGTTCGAGCTTCTTAGGAGGTGACTCGAGCTTTTGGTTAGGTGAAAAACCTGATGACCCTGCTTGGAGAGCTATAGGTGTAGTCACCGCTGACCTCAAGGGACTCACATCCTCTGGAACTGGTAACAGCCCCTTCTCTGAGCGGATCTGCAATCCTTGATTCTGAGAACCCGATCCTTCTGTTGATCGTTGAATCTCTGCAGATCCACCGGTCTTCTCTTCAGTTTTCTCCGGGTTCGCGACAGGCACCGACGTTCGACTTATCATCGCCATCAACTCCCGATGACGTTCGTCCGCGTGCTTATCGATATCCAGGAATTTCTGCTCATACTTCGCCGTTGCTTCAGCCAACGTACGTTCTGTTTGTTTTGCCGTTGAACGTATCTCTTCGATGGAAACGGTAACGCTCGCCATCTGTCCTTCGACAGCAGAGATCCGATCGGAATGGGAATCTTGCTTCGGAGGCATCGTACTGCTCTGATACCAATGATAAGCTAGGGCTTATCGAGGGTTTCGGTAACCAGAAAAGGGGGAGAGAGATAGAAGAAAGGGGAGAGGATAAGAAGAAAGGATTAAGGAGAATAGATTACTTTTGATGATCAAAATGATAATGTTCAATGTTACACATCCAACTTATTAAATACGAAATGCAACAACTCATACGACAACGTTTAACTCATAAGTAATAAACTCCAAAGCCTCTCACTGCTCCAGAGACTCTTCTCCACTTCATAAACTTCCTTCAGCCACTTCTCTTCACTCTCTTAGACCTTTCCTTCTTCTGCACGAAAGCTAACGGAACTGCCAACTTATCACAAAGGTTGAAACAAAATAGTATATATGAATGGTGACTAGTTGTGGCTTTTGGCCACTATTATGAATTTTTTTAATTAGATTAGAGATTTTAAATATGTATGCCTTTTTGTTTCGGGGAAAGAAAACAGAATTAAAAACTGAAAAAGGAGGGAGATAAGCACCCGTGACCGTGAGAAAGCATGGAGGCGTGAGAAGTGGGTCGGCAGAAGTGGATGAGTGGAGTTGAACGTGGGGACACACTCAAAGTTCACGAGATAACCTACTTTGCTAAAACAGATAACAATTATTAATAATAACTCATATTAAGCGATACATTAAGGATAAGTTTTTTATCTGTGTATTTTGTAAGCTTCTCGTTTGACTTAACATGGCCTGACACATTCTCATTCACATAAGTATTAATGAAGATGCTCTTGAATGACACCATTATTTGCAAAATTTGTGTGGGATAGATTGCACTTTTTTGATAGATTGCACCTGAGATCATAAAAAAACGAATTATTTAGATTTTAGTTTATTTGCCGTAAGTAGTAATGAGGGAGTACTGAATGATGTATGAAGAGTTTAGTAGTTTAGTTGAAAGAGACATGAATGTTGTTTGTACTCTACACTCACAAGTCACAAGATACAAAGAGACAATCAATCACCCATTCTTGCGTTATAAAAAATAACTCCCAACATAAAAACCCGTGAGTCTAATAAAATTGACATTGTTCGGCTCATATTTTCTCATATTTTAAACAAATTATGTTTCTTCTAGATTGTATACGAAGGTTACGTGCAACGTTAAAAAAAGAAAAAAAAATGTATAGAGACCGTTTATTGTTGTATCATATGTATAGTAGTGAACGCAACTATGAATTCGAATTAGAGTGATGACAACATGGCACAGAACGATGAACGTAACAAATAAGTTATGGGGGTCTTAAATACCCATGTATAATCATCAGAGGTCACACGTTAAGTTAGTTACTTCGTAGTTATCAAATTTCATTTTTTTTCCTTTAGGCCATACTGAAGATATGCCTCTATTTGGTAGTATTGCGGCCATAATGAGGATATGCCTTCGTTTGGGTTATCTTTTTCTTCTGATGTCTCTTGTCACCATTATATATCTCCCAATCAATTACTATAGCACTAAGTGATAAAACTTATAAGATCAGCAAACACTCAAGAGAAAAAAAAGGGTCTCATTCTTTCTTCTTTCTCAATGATTTCTCCGCTTATAAATACTCATTCATTCCACGTCTATCCTCACAAACCATTTAACTAGCCTCTCCACACCTACAAAGGTTAGGTCACAAGTAAGCATCTCTCTCTCTCTCTCAAACACAAACACAAACACAAACAGATACACACAAATAATGGTTAAACAAATTTTGCTTTCAGTATTAATCAATTATTCTTTATGTTTCATGAACATAAGCCTCACCTTTTCACATGCACCCATTTATAACTTTTTTTATTCTAACTCTCTTCCTTTCTTTTTTTTCTCAGGAAACCATGAAGATCATACTCTACTGCATAGTTACCATCATAACCCTCTCCATCCTTACAACCAATGCTCTCGGAAGAAAGGTATCACAGTCATATGAAACGTACGAGTACACAGCCATCACATGCAGATCCCACAGCGCCTCCATAACAGACTTCGGCGGCGTCGGAGACGGCAAAACACTGAACACAAAGGCCTTCCAGAGCGCCGTCGATCATCTCAGCCAGTACTCATCCGACGGAGGAGCTCAGCTCTTTGTCCCCGCCGGGAAATGGCTCACGGGAAGTTTCAGCCTCACAAGCCACTTCACTCTGTTCCTTCACAAAGACGCTACTCTTCTCGCTGCTCAGGACTTGGAAGAATACCCAATTCTAAAAGCTTTGCCTTCATACGGAAGAGGCCGTGACGCAGCAGGTGGAAGATTCGCTAGTCTTGTCTTCGGAACTAATCTCTCCGACGTTATCATAACCGGTAAAGTTTTCATTATTTCTTTTTCTTATTTTTTTTTTTTGAAAATTGAGAGAAATAATTAATCGGAGCCAAATTGGATGTTAATATATTTTAGGAAACAATGGTACGATCGATGGTCAGGGATCGTTTTGGTGGCAGAAGTTCCACGGTGGGAAGCTTAAATACACACGGCCGTACCTGATTGAGTTAATGTTCTCCGACACTATCCAGATATCGAACATAACGCTCGTTGATTCTCCGTCGTGGAATATTCACCCGGTGTACAGTAGGTAATATTATTATTATATTCTGTGTCACACCTTTCACCTAATACTAGCATGCACTAGGTCTGGCCAGAAAACTCTAAAGCTAGTTCCAAGCATGCACTAGGTCTGGCCAGAAAACTCTAATGCTAGTTCCGAACCGCGCGTGAACCATAAAAAAAACTTGAAATTATATCCGGTTACAAGTACAACTATATAATAATTATCTGAGTAAATCATATAGGATATTAGTTTGGGCTTCAGATACTATTCATGTCCGATTAAAAACCAAGACGGATGGATATCCAAAAAAAACTTAAAATCTGAAAAATTAAAAAAGTCTGATTTGACTATCTGAATTAATATTTAAAATCCTACGTGGCAGCAATATAATCGTGAAAGGTGTTACGATCATCGCTCCGGTAAAATCTCCCAACACCGACGGAATCAACCCAGGTTCGCCTTCACCGTCGCCGCCTACTTAATCGACTGTTTTCCAATTACGTCCAATCAAATCACTCTCTCGTTTATTCAACGTTTTCTGCAGATTCGTGCACCAACACAAGAATCGAAGACTGCTACATAATCTCCGGCGACGACTGCATCGCCGTGAAAAGCGGATGGGACGAGTACGGAATCTCCTTCGGAATGCCGACGAAACACCTCATCATCCGCCGCCTCACCTGCATCTCCCCCTACAGCGCCGCGATCGCTCTCGGGAGCGAGATGTCCGGCGGGATCGAAGACGTCCGAGCGGAGGACATCACCGCGTACCAGACCGAGTCCGGGGTGCGGATCAAAACCGCCGTGGGGAGAGGAGCGTTCGTGAGAAACATATACGTGAGAGGGATGAGCCTCCACACGATGAAGTGGGTGTTCTGGATGACGGGGAACTACAAGGCCCACGCGGATAGTCATTACGATCCTCATGCTCTACCGGAGATAACCGGGATTAATTATAGAGATATTGTGGCTGAGAATGTTTCCATGGCTGGGAGGTTGGAAGGGATCTCGGGGGATCCGTTTACGGGGATTTGTATTTCGAACGCGACGATTAATATGGCGGTTAAGCATAAGAAGGCGATTTGGATGTGTAGTGACGTGGAGGGTGTTACGAGTGGGGTTGATCCTAAGCCGTGCGATTTGCTTGATGGAGGAAAAGATGGGGAGAAGAAGAAGCTAGACGGTGGGTGTGAGTTTCCGAGTGATGTGTTGGAGATTGATAATGTTGAGCTTAAGAGTTGTAGCTATCAGATGAATTAGTAGAGTGTGTTGTTATCTTTTTTTTTCTAAACCTAATTTCAAGAACAGAGAAGCTCTGTCTCAATGGTGTTACTTGTTCCTCAAGAAACAGATTCAGACCAAACAGATGCTTAAGTGCATAACTGTAGTATTACAAATAACAAAAAGGGTGTATTAAGACAAAACAATAGATCCAAATATATAATAAAGAGACAAATTCATTCTGGATATAGCTTAATTAGCCAGTTTTCTTCATTTTTTTATGATGAAAGCAATCTACGAGAAGAATGTGTGTAACCAGTGGAAAATGAAGAAGAAATCAAACTAAGTTTTGGATATGAAGCAGAGAAGCTGGTGTTGTTTCTTGTTCCTCAAGAAACAGAATCAGACAACACTTTTGTATAGCTTCTGTGACTAATGGAACTTAGTGATTAATCATCTTTGTCAACAATGGGACTCAGTGACTGAAAACCATTAAGTGATCATGAGACTAGTTCAGGGAAAAGCTGTTAAACTAGATTGAAGTGCAAAAGAACAGGGCAGAGCTGTAGCTTACGGTGCAAGAAACCTAATTTTATACGGTGACATCACAACCAAGGAACTCAAAGCGGGAAGTATGCATCACACAGTAATGTTTGGAACAGTGTAGGAAAACAAATACAGAAAACTGGTTATAAGATTCACGAAACTAGTAAACAGCTTACGAAGTGAACTATATATAATTATGCATTATTCCTCTACATTTAAGTCTTTTATATCGAGCTATAGATAATCAGTTTAAGTATTATATGACGAAATAGACCGTCTTTAAGTTCGGACCAATGGTGAATGTGGGGACATCAACCTCGGTGACCTAGCATGTTCATCGTACATGTTGGAAGGGAAACTCAGTTTAAGATTCTCTTGAAAACTCTTTCGTTTCTTGCTGTTCTCTCTATCTCTGAGCACGAAGCTTTTCATTCTCTGTAATGCAATCTGGAGTGTGTCTTCATCCATATTAGCAAAGCAAACTCGGAACCAACCTGGCTCAGAGCAATGAAACGACGAGCCAGGAGAGATGTTGATCTTGACCTTTTCAATGATTATTCTCCAAAGAGACATTTCAGACTCAAAGGTCTGGTCTCTAAGCATCTGCCTCAAATCCATCAAAACGAATAAACCCGCATTACTTCTCAAGCAAGAAACCCCCATCTCTTTAAGCCCTTCCGTGAACATCAAGTGTCTCTTTGCTACTCTCCTCGAAACCTCTTTCAGAAAGTTATCGACAAAGCTCTGATCAGACAACATAGTTGCTAAAAAGCTTTGTGTCTGAGATGAGACCAACCCGAAACTCGACATTCTCCTTGCACACGTCACAACAGCATCGTTGTAAGAGTAGACCACTCCAACTCGGAAACCAGGAAGTCCCATGTCCTTTGAGAGGCTGTAAACGATATGGATCAGGTCACGGTTCACATGATCCATCTCTTGGATCATCTCAGCGACACTGATGAATCCTGGTTCTGCGAAAACCGTGGCCGCGTAGATTTCATCGCAGACCAAGTGGATTTGCTTGTCGTTGATGAAGTCCATAAGGGTTTGAAGAGTTTCTCGACCGAGACTTGTTCCAAGAGGGTTTGATGGATTTGCTAGGATCAAGCCTTTGATCTTGATGCCGGTTTCTTGGGCGTTACGGTAAGCTGATTCTAGGGCTTGTTTTGTGACCTGGAAGTTGTTTGAGCTGTTACACTCTACAGGAATGATTCTTACTCCAGTTCTCCAACTTAAGTCTCTATCGAATCTGAGATGTTTGAATAATAAACCCATTAATTAGTAGTACTCAAGAGTAAACAAACTGTTAATTAATGGTTGACTTTTGAGAATAGTCAATGTACAACTTGGTGGAGTTTGCGTGGATGGAAGGGGTTTTCCTTGCTTACCAAAATATTGAATCAATCAAATGAGTAATATTTTGAAGTTCTTACTTATTCTAAAACCCCACTAACAATATACTGGCCAGTAATGTTTCGTATCAAAAGACAGCTTTTGTGTTGACCAGACAAGGCTATATGTATTTTTCAAATATTAAGCCAGAATGCCCTTTTCATCACCTTTTTATTTAAATACAGTATAAAAATCACGTATTCATGTTCTTTTCTTTAACCTTAATTTAATAAAATAACGTTTGTTCAGAGTCAAAATGATTAAGAAAATACGTACGCGGCATAATAAGGAGTAGGGACGAGAAAAGCGTCGCCGCGATCAGCAAGACAGAACATGAGCGTCTCATTTGCTCCGGTGGCTCCGCCGCTCATCACCACCCTCTCTTCCTCAAATCTCACCCTTCCTCCTCTCGCTCTCTCCATAAACGCCGCAATTCCCTTTAAAATCATTTGCAACAAAAATATATATTAGTTTGAGCCTTGAGGCTTTCAAATGAACTATTTTTGTTTAAGTTAGCACATCCAATGTTACTCTAAAGAAGAAATGATTTATTATAAACACAATTAGTAATATTAAATGAAATAAATACCTGTCTAAATTGTTTGAGACCGTGATAATCTTGAAACACAGCTATGTCGGAGAAACCGTCAATGCCCTCCGCAGTGCAAATAGATGCATGTGGATTTGCCTTTATCCAGTCTTTGATCAAGTCAGAACAAAGCTGAAAAGAAATAATCATAATTCAAAAAAATATATTAGAAGACAAAGAAGAATAATAAGAAGAAAAAACATATTAATTGAGGAAGAAAACGAACTTGATTTTCGGCGAGACCCATTTGAATAACACCTTGTGGATTATGCTCAGGATGGAAAGGGTTATTATCGTAAGCTTTCCAACCGTCAAAATACGGTGAATCTTCACCATGCTTGTCACCGACAGCTAGCTTTGACAACAGATTCTTGTCGAGAGACATTCTTCCGATCGGGTGACTTAGTGTGTGTTGGTGTGTGAATAGAACAATGTGTGTAGCTGTGTGAAGTTTTTGAGTTGGTTTGCTTGTGATATAAACGGAGCCTGTGATTGAGTAATTATAATGTGATCTTGAGAGAATATTGTGAATATAAACGGAGCCTGTGATTGAGTATTTATAGTGTGGTCTTGAGAGAATTAGAAAAAAAACGTGTTTCCATTATGAGAAAATGTATCTGAAAGTTTTTTTAAAAAATGTATTTGAAATCTTCTATCTCTATAAAAGTATCATTTTGTGGGGACAATATATGTTCCACAGAGTCAAACCTTGATTAATTTTTAAAAATCTATGCCAATAAAAAAAAATCTAAGAGTAAAAAGGATTTTTATCCAAAAATGAATGTATATATATATACAGTGAAACCTCTATAAATTAATAATGTTGGGACTATACCAATTTTTTAATTAATTTATAAAGATATTAATTTATTGAGATAGTAATTGAACCCAAAATTCATTTTGGAACTATGAAATTATATTAATTTATAGATATTTTTAGTGTATATTATCGAATATTAATTTATAGAGGTTCCAATGTATATATATTATGTGAAAAGTAACGTGTCTTTGTAATATATATAGATGTTTTAAAGTATATTATATTATGTGAAAACTAATATTATCTGAAATGACAATAATACTAATCCTTTTCAAGAAATTACATTTTAAAATTTAAAACATTTTAACCTATGAAAACATACTTGAATGTTAACCGAGTTTATGTCTTCTGGAGTAAAACCAGACTTGGCATCACGGTAATAGCAAAAACAAAGACTTTTGTGTTCCTTTGATTTTGATTAAACGAATTTGAGATCAAAGGCGAGAGTGCTTTAACAATTCAACCGTAGTGACAAATAAACAAGTTCAAGTCTTACGAACATATTATTACACGCACGTTGGTATAGATTCGGGGGGAGATTTTTACTTTGACTTGGTGTTTTACCTTTACTTTTTATCTTATTCGTGAAGCTAACATCCGAATCGAATGATTTAAAAAATATAATGTTTGCTTGTTTTTGGTGCAAATGTTAATATTCATACCACTATTTTAAGTTTACAAATGTTAATTTCATGTAAAAAGAATATAATGTTCTTTGATGTTTAGTTTCTTATAAATTCACCTTAATCATCTATTGAAAAAACTGGCTGTAACACATCGTACCTTTTTTTCTCCAGTAGCAAATTCACCTTTTAAGACGTAGAACTCTAGAATACTAATATTTTACAGTCATATTCCAAAAGAGTCAGTTAACTGTTTTTTTTTTCAGATTAGAACATTATGTTATACTTGGTCAATTCATATCGTTTTTGCGTGTCGAAAGAGACGTGACCATGGTCTAATCACGTGCTATTATTATTTTTAATTTCTTTTCCATCATACAATATTAGAAGGAAGAACAATGATGTAATGGAATGAAAACTTCTGTAATGGGTTGGTCGTTGGCGGTGTTGTTCCGAGAGTACATTCAAGGTCAGTCATTATGTTGATAACAGCATTAACATATAGTAACAAACAACTAATATGTGAACACAAAATGTAAAAGGTATCGACATGTGGCAGCAGCCCACTAAGGAATTAGAGAGAATGAAAATCTTTTTGGACGGCTTATTAGATTTGTGTCCTTTTAAAGTAAAACTTCTATCTAGATTAATTTTTGCCTTATATTGAATTGGTCGGAGATCAAAAAGTCTGAAACTACATGGACACGTTGTATCAAGTCGAGTGATTGAAAATGCTTTAAAACTCGTTTTCTTAAGAGTGTAATTATAGAGTAAAAGAATACGTACACGCACGTGCAATAAAATTCCGTTTGTATACGTTCCAACATCAGTGTGATATAGCTGTCGTCTACAAAATATTTGATTAGATTAAGAAATCTTAAATGTTTAATGACGTTACACCAACTTTCTATCTCTTACTTTACTTTTTTAGAACTTCTAATATTTCGTCCTTAGTAAATGTATGTGATTCTTATCAAGAGTTTATGATAATTACAGATTCTGTTAGTCTATATATACAGAATGCTAAATATGTGAAACAATTACATATTACCAACGACAAGGGCGGATCCACATAGAGAGGAGTGGATGCAATTGACACCACAAAATAATATAAATTAAAGATTTTTAATCTAAAATCATTAAGATTTCGTGGCAGAGATGGTTCAAATTTCCTCATTGAACCCACAAATCTTGTGTTCGATATACTTTCTTTTTTTGAGAAAGAAAGTGTTTGATACTTCGATAGTTCGATATACCCCCCAATGACAGATGACCCCACTCAATTTTTTTCTTGCTCGGTCCGCCAGGAATGAAAATCCGTGAGTATGGTATACCAGTCTTACACAAGACATTTACGCATTAGATAATCGATTTGTTTGTTTGCATTATGAGTTTGTATATGAATTACAATTGTTTCGTAGAGTTTTGTATTTGCATATGATTGTTTATTTGTCATATAATCTCGGTGCATGGGAACGTAAAATCAAACGTGATTTGACGCATGCAGAATACTACATAGAGTTTCAAGATATATATTTTTTTTGAAACTTACGATATAAGATTAATTATAGTAAAATCTGTAAATAACCATGTTTGAAACTTTTCTAATAAATTTAGCTATTGAATATTTCAGTATGCTCTCGATGTTTGTTGGAGAGTTTATCTGTTTGGTTTAAATTTTGTTTGATCATAAATGGAGGTGTAGTATGAATATGTATGGTGTTGGATTCATTTATCTAACATACTTTATTTTAAATTTATGCCCGAAGGTTAGATTCATTATAGTTTTCCTACTTTCTATAAATGGTAGGACAAACCAACAAAGATAGGTGGATTGTGTTTACATATTGTCAGCTTAACCCATTTAATTATGTTTACGGCAACATATAGTCTAGTTTGTGACTTTGTGGTATCGTTAGCATATATAAGAATATACGAAAAATGGAGTTGTCAAAAAGTTAACAAGCGAATAATTATTCTTAGGTGAAATTTAAAAGTTCCAATATTGTTGTTTTGCCTGCCCAGGCACAATATACGATATCCTAAACTAAAACCATGGAACGAATAATATTGAAATCTCCAACGTAAATATGTAAATCTATGTATTATTTTTTTCAAAAAAAAAATCTATGTCTTATGCATGAAAATATAAATACAAGTGTAACCCCTTTATTTAAGATTTGTTAAGAACTTGCTGACCTATTTCAATTTTCTTTACACTGTCTAGTTTTCGTTGGCTTAGAAACAGGTTGGTCCAACATGTTTAAATTACGTATATATATATATATTTAAGATGGAAAATTAAAATCAACGTAGAAATTGCAAAGGTGTAAATATTCCTTTCTGACCAGGGAATTGAATTTTCATATATTAATAGTCTTAAGGAAAATACTTCCGTCTGGTATCCAATTTGACATTGCTGGGGACAAATATCATAATTTTCTTTGGTTTACGAATGAATATTATTAGTTCCTTAGAACATAATAACAGGTCACGTATGGTAAATGCAAAGGGTATATCTATATGATATGGTCAAAAAGGTTATTTAATGCATCATTTCTAAGAGCCAAGAGGGTGTACAATAGAGTAGTACATTTAATCGAAGTTTAGTGGGAAGATCGTAGGGTCAATGAGCCTAGGCACCTAGTTTAGCAAATATTTTGAATCAAATAGTCTTTTATTTATTAAAATATACATGGCCAAATCGTTGAACAAATGGCAGCTTAGACTTCTTCGAGTCGTTTGCTGAAAAAACGGGAGTCAAACTGTCTGCTTTGAGATTAAAGTCTCCACTCTCAATATTAGTCAATAACGATTAAGGAACATTCAATTTGAAACACGTGCGGGTGGGCTCACTCAAATATTATTAAGCTCATCCACAACTAATTTTTGGTTTATAACTCCTAAATGGGCTTCAAACAGCCCGTTTGGATGGACTTAACTTTTATTTGTTTACCCAACATTTCAAAATTACAAAATTACGAAGCAAAACACTTTTTTCCGTCTAAAGTATTTGCTATTATTATTAACCAAGAGCACAAAGGCCCATACCTTACAAACCGAAATCCATTAAACATTATAAACCAGGCTAAAGCCCATCCAAACCCAAACTAACTGACCTAAAAACCAACACGTGTAAACTACGTGTCCAAACACAAAGGAGAAGGAGGAAAACGCATCTTCTCACTTCACGCCGTCAACATGACTCCACCGACCGGAGCATACGCCGTCGACCTTCCTAGCCATCATCACAACACCGGATTACCTGCCGGGAACAGGTTGGATCGTCGAGACGCCAACATCACACAAGCTCTTCATCTCCTGTGTTTTGACGATCGGAGAGCATGCATAGATCTGTTTGAGATCTCGTCCAACGCCATCTGCCACAAACTCAGAAGAAGAAAGCTTCACATCAATCTCCTCATCACTCCGCAGAGAGAATCAATCGTCCCTCTGACGAGATCTCATCCGCTTTCTCCATTAACCCATCAACAACAACCATCATCTTTAAAGGAACAAATACGACTGGTCTGTGGTCGGAAGCCGGCGATGCAAAACTGAAAAAGCTTCCGCCTCCCGGAGTCATTAGCCGGCGATGAAGCGGTTGGAGCAACCTCCTTCTCCCGGAGCCAAAAAGTCGAACCGATATAGATATAGACATGCACATAAAAGAACAAAAACAAGAGCCGGACCGACGGTGGCTAGACAAGCCAACTCCGTCGGTCGGAGAACCTAAACTTCGTCGCGGTCGCTTTCTTTTTTAGAGAGATGGGAGAGGTTAGAGAGAAGTTTAATCAGGCCTTTTTTTTTCTATACGAAGCAAAACATTAGGATTTCTTCCGGTTTTTATTTGTTATTAAAACTAAATGAATATGTCATTGCATAATAGATGTTTTGTAACTTAATAAAAACATTGACTATTCAAGATACAATATAGTGGGTTGCACAAAAGAAAATTCGAGATAGAATATATATTATCATTACTATTAAATCATGATCATTCATAAATTATATACTTAATGAAATGTTGAAATCTTCCGAAAATATCCTTAATGATATGACTAACTAACAAAATTCATTAATGGTATTGTTGTCTTTTGGTTTTGTGAGTTTATTTCAATCGGGCCTAACTATATGAATTATGTTTTTATATAATCAATTTCATATCTCATAAACTTTTTAATAACATAAATTAAAGTCTGCAATAATTTTAAAAATTTGATATTAGAAATTGAAATTTTATAAATTCGTTGGAAGAAAACTTAAATAAAAATATTATTGACCATTTTATATGTTTAACAATATTATATACCATTTATAATTATTTAAAATAATATAATATCCTAAATATGAATTTTGGATATAAATGGAGTTGAGAATTTGAGTTTTTACCCGCCAGTCCAGCACTGTTTGACCTGCTGGAGGCGGATGCATGTCGGCAAATTTGAAAAATTCAATATGCGGATGCGAGTCGAGTGAATTTTAAGCGGGGCGGATAAGGGTCGGCCGAATTTGAATCGCGAGTACCCGCTAACTCGCAAAAAAATCACTATTATTTTTCAAAAGAAACATATTTTTGTAATACATATATAAAATATAATAAAATTATAAAATTTTAATTATAAATATATAATTTTAATTATTTTATTACAAAAAAATATTAAAATATAATTAAAATATCATTAAAAATATTTTATTAAAATTTATATTACATGCGGGTTACCCGCAAATAGAGGGGGATGCGGGTTTTGAATCTATCTTCGCGGGTCATGCAGATCGTAATTTTGAGTAAAAAAAATTAGTCAATCCGCGGGTTGGCGGGGCGGGTGGGACGGGTTGACCCGCGAACCCAGCTCTAGATACAACTATTGTTTAATTTATTTACAAACGTAAAACGATTGTGTGATGCATTTTAATTTTCGTCATACTGTACACACTATAACAAACCGCATAATTGCAACTTGATCATGTCACACTTAACATATTTAAAACAAAGAATTATCAATTTTTATATTGAAAAACAACAAAAAAAATCCGCCTTTTCGAGGACGGATCAAAATTTAGTTTCAAATTAAAACCATTTACAAACTATTTTTTATCAGAGGAGTTACTGTATATAGTATTTATACATATTTTCATTTCAATTTAAATAACTCATTAGATTTAGTTAGATGTCTCATTGGAATTTTTATAGTGGTATAATTTTCATAAGATGTATGGTTTATCTCGACCAATTGTTTAAACAATGTTTATCAAAATTCAGAGCTAAAGCAAAATTGTAAATCATTTTGGTTCTACAATGATTTGGTATTAAAGTATTGATTTAATTCTCATGATATTTTGAAACTCTGTTTGGACAAATACTGCTCCCTTAGTTCCCAAAAAAGTATAAGTAAAATAAGCATCTGACAAGTTGAAATCAAAGTATTTATGTTTGAAATTAAAAATATACACGAAAACAGGAAAATTTAGTAGGCACTACTGAAAAAAATATATTTTATTTTACCATCACAGTTTAATGAAGATTTAAATACAATCATCTAAATTTCATAACTTTTGAAAGCTAGAGTTTCAAATGTTATAATGTACCTGAAATATATGTTTATTGCTATACTAAATATATGTTGGCTTCCAAAAGCATGCATCAAAGTTAATTTTGGAATCATTCTTGAAATAACCAACTCATGATATCTGTTCACTATATATATTGTTAACTATTAAGCATCTCATAAACTTTTTCCATGTTAATCTTATCACAAAACAACCAATAAGCATGTTGTGATCAACAAATCAATAGAAAACATCTTTAGCTATCTCAAATTGTCCCTTAAAGAGCTTCATCAATCCTTCTTGATTTGCAAATGGTGTAAACAAGAATCCCTATAGTCACTACATCAGGCCAAACTTTCATCACATCCATCTTTTCAGCTATAATTTCATTATACTAACCTCAATATTCCTTCTTAAGAATGTCAAATGTTTATTGAAGGATTTAGCTTGAATTGAAGCTTTATTCTTCATCAGATCACTCAAAACCCTTCTAAACTACATTAGTACAAGATCTTTTGCATAGACTAACAAACACGATTTCGGGAGACGCCCAGAGTTAGACTTGAAACCAACCCAATAATCTCCTATCCGTTCAAAAGCCTGGCAAACAATATCAGCCGTGATTATAATGGGCTTTAACGAGGCCCTATCATATTTTTAAACTATTTATAAACTAAGATAAATCTTTATTTAATTCATTCATAAAGCTATTAGTTTTGCTAAGCGTTGATACTACCCTGAACTTAACAACTCTTAAAATAACTCTTATGGATCACCTCAAATACTATCCAGAAAAAAACACCTATCAAACCCTGCTATAGGACTTTTATTTCTTCAAACCATATTTGTCTACTCATAATGAAGACCCTGAGAGCTAAGAGAACCTTCAACAGGTTTGTCACTGAGAAGACAGTGACTCTGAAGACTGCATTTTCTCAGCTGATGCTGCTGCAGCAGAAGCAGCCTCATCTAACCCCAGTTTCTGTAACTCGCTCAAGAATCCATCCAGGTCGTTTGAGGAGATCTTGTAAGGGCTGTGAGAAGGACCTGGAAACGAGTGTTTGGATACGTCTTCCTTGTATTCCAAGAGTGCTTTGTTGATCACTTCTCCTACTCGAGCGTACTGCTTGCAAAATTTTGGAGTAACCTGAAAATGAAAGGAAAGGAAACTATCATAAAATGAATCATAACATTAAGATTAATACTTAACTGGTTCAGCATTTGACCTTGGCATGATGTGGATGCTGCATCATTCCGAGAAGATCATGGTAGACTAAAACCTGCAGCCACAAGAATAATATGACACATCTAATCATATAGTAGTAGACAACTCACTCCTTTTATGCTGACTATATACTATCTAATCAAACCACAAAGAGACATAGATTTTGCTGGATAAGACCAATGTAAGAACTGAACCTGTCCACTGCAGAAAGGGCCAGCTCCAATGCCAATGGTTGGAATATAAAGAGCAGAGGTTGCAGCAGCAGCCACAGGAGGTGGAACACATTCCAAAACAACCGAAAAACATCCAGCTTCTTGTAAAGCCATAGCAGTTTCCACAACCTAATAATAAAAGAGAAAAGATCTTTCATATTAAGGATTAAAGCACAGACAAGAACTCTTACTAGCTTCAAACCTTAACAGCACTAGCAATGTTCCTCCCTTGTGGTCTGAAACCACCAAGAACGCTTATAGCTTGAGGAGTCAACCCAACATGCCCCATAACAGCAATCCCTGCTTCCACAATGGATCTAGCAGCAGTGATCCTCGAAGGCGACCCTCCTTCAAGCTTAATAGCATCCATCCCTCCTTCTTTCAACACTCTAACTGCACTATCAACCGCCTATACACATATCATCCAAACCAAAAACACTTAACCAACACAAATCTCAAAGAGCATGTAATGAAAAGGGTTTGTTGGTTCACCTGAACGGTGCTGGACTCGTACGTGCCAAAGGGCAAATCACCGACAAGAAGCGGCCTTTTGGCTCCACGAGCAACGGCGCGGCAGTGAACAAGCATCTCGTCTAAGGAGATGGGAAGAGTGGTGTCGTGGCCGTGAACAACCATTGAAGCTGAGTCTCCGACGAGACAAACATCGATTCCAGCCGTATCGACGTGAACGGCGGAAGGGTAATCGTAAGCGGTGACGACGGTTATCGCCTCGCCTTTACGATGTTTCTGCCTCAGCTGAGTCAGAGTCACTATCTGGTTCGGGTTCTGCGGTTTGGGTCCTCCGTAAACGGTGTTCTCCGGTACGTTGCTCATAAACCGGGAGGCGGTTACGGTTCTCGCGGCACGAGAGATGCTCCTCCTGACGAGTGAAGACGCCATTTTTGACGGAAATGATTTTCGGAATTAAATTAATTTAACTTTACACAACAAGCAAAAAACAGAGTAAAGTAAAACAGAGATGTTGGCGACTCACGCGCTCGATTCCAAAGCTGACTCCTTTCATATTCTCTCATTATCTTTTCCTGGATTAACACCATCTCCGAAGCCATTGTCGATAAAATGATTTCGGAATTAAATTAAAAATAAAGACTTACAGAGTAAGTAAAACAGAGTATGTTGGCGACTCACGCCCTCGTGACTCTGATTCTTCCGAAGCTGACTCCTTTCGTCCTCTCTCTCTATCAACGTCATCTCGTTTAATCAGTTTCTATTGTTTCTGGCCTAATCGAGGAATCACGTCCATGGCTGAAACAGAGCATGTAACAGAGAAGTGGTTAAAGATCGAAGCATTTATCTTTCTGTGATGTGATTATGAAGCCGAGATCAATCTCAAATTGATTTACAGTTGGGAAGGAGGAGAAGGCATTGCCGTATCTATTGTATCAACAGGGTGGTCCAAGGACTAGTGAGGCTGGGGAATAGATAGAGAGAGCTTGTGAAGAGTTTCGTGTCATCTTACTTGATCAAGTATTTGATACTTTATTGGCTCTGGAGACTTGTCTTAGTCTTTGTGTTTGGTCTTGCAGAGAGGAACAGGCTTGTCAACTCCTTTGACATGTTCCTCTCTTTTGATGATCTCTGTTTCTATCATCTGTAGCAGTCACTGCGCATGTGGTTTTCTTCTTTATACGTTCTTTGAGGATTGAGTAAAAAGAAAAAAGAAAGGTTAATGAATAAGAAATTCTTTGAATTTTAGGCTCAACTTCAAGTTCATGGATATTGAATAGCTTCTAAGCTATGAGCGTCCAACAGAGAGATATATGTCTGATATGATATGTTATATTTGATTAACAAAATCCGTTGTAGTCTAGCTGGTCAGGATACTCGGCTCTCACCCGAGAGACCCGGGTTCGAGTCCCGGCAACGGAGTTTCTTTTTGAGAAAAAAGGAGAGTCGACAACCCCTTTTTTTGGTAAAATAGCCAACAACCCTTTTGCACTTTGTTTTGTACTTTCCCTCTGCTGGTTAAGAATTAATATAGTTACTACTAGCCCTCCTCAACATATAAAAGTAACAACAAGTGAAATTGCTCATGGTTTGTGATGGATGAGTAGTAGCACGATAGTCTTACTCTTATTATATGTCACACGTCAAAGCTTCTAGTAATTTGCAACATGGCATTACCTCATAAGGAGAAGATTATACAAACAATAATAATACCGATCATGATTGATGAAACGAACTCACTGAAAACAGATAAACAACAAACACCGCACACATGTCATGATGTCAATGTCAAACTTAGCTGAAGCACTTGGACAAAACAAGATAAAACTAGTGACCTTCCTTGGGCCACAAACTGAAGTCAGTATATATCACATAACCTATAAACAAGAACCCTGATAAATGCAAAGCTTTTAATATTTTGCCAAACTTTTGTATTTAATGCAGTAGCTACATTTCCCCACCCACCTCCCAAGCAAAGGAGAAAAATGAAGAACAAATAAAAATCTCCATCTCTCTCGCCACATGGCCCTAACCTCTTTCTTCACCATCAAATGTCAACCGCCACAACCACCTTCTTTCCTCCTCCATCTCCACCTCCACCTCCAGTCCCTATCCCTACTTACATAACCAGCCTCGGCCTTGGCTACTCCATAGCCATAGCTCTTGGTTTCCTCGTCCTCATCTCCACCATCATCCTCTCTTCCTACATCTGCTGCCGCGCCTCCCGCCTCCGCTTCTCTACCTCCGCCGCAAACTTAGACTCTTCTTTCGGTAACCGTAGCATAATGGTCCCAAGAATCATATTTGTAGCCGAAGGAGACGATCTTGAGTCAGCTCCTTCTAGTAACGTCGTCGTAGGTGGGCTTGATCAACCGATCATCAACTCTTACCCTAAGTTCCGCTACATTAAGGGAATCACCGTCGCCGATTCAGGTGATGAAGGCGGTGACGGAGACACGACGTGTTCCATATGTTTATGTGAGTATATGGAGGAAGAGATGGTAAGGATGATGCCTGAGTGTAAACACTACTTTCATGTCTCTTGTCTTGACGCTTGGCTTAAACTCAATGGTTCTTGTCCCGTTTGCCGAAACTCTCCACTTCCGACACCGCAGTCAACGCCTCAGTCAACACCACAGTCGACTCCTTTGTCGGAAGTTGTCCCGTTGTCTCAATACTCCGCTGATCGGAGAAGAACTAGAAGTTAATACAAATGTTTTAATTAGTTTTGCATGCATTTAAAATTTTATTATTGTTCTTGGGAATGATATCATTCAAAGTATTGAACTATTGATTGAGTTGCTTTACCTATTGTTTTTTTATTTTCTTGTATCAAACTGAGTAGTATAAATACTGTTTTAGCGGTAGTAGCATAACGACCAGTTTCCTATTATGTGATACTTACTTGCTTTACTTATATGATGGGTTTACTTATTGTGAAGATCTCGTACCTATATTCTACATGGGCTCCTTCCATAAATTATATATACCATAAAACCACATCATTACTTGTTCTTTTTTCTTTTTCTAAGTTATATTTGGAAATAATATGATAAGCTTTGTATTAGCTTTAGTACCGTGAGAAGATAAACATTTGTTTTCTTGAATATGATTCAAAAAAGGTTCGTATTGTCTAGTATTCCACCAATTAGTAAGAGGATTAGAAGGCTGGTGAAGTCTTCATATGCTGAGGAGACACTCTACTTGGTTTGGTTCAGAGACTTTAACGTCGAACAAGAATTTCAAGTATAAAAGCACAAGGTCGTCGTTTACGGAGAGGCAGCTTTGGATTTGGAATTGAGTCACGAGACTTGAGTGAAAGCAGCTGGGTTAGGGCAGTATTCTTGAGGAGACTGTGCTCCGGTCAAGCCGACTCATCATAACGGTTCATGACTAAAAGTATAATACATTCCTTTTCATTCAATAGATCTTCGTGTGTGTCTTTGGAATTGAGTTTGGTGAGTGATTGTGTGAGAATCTGTACCTAAAGTCTATCATAATAACATATAAATATTCGGGTTTTAGTTTTGTGATATGCAAATATTTTTGGAAAAAAGTTATCACGTGTTAGCTTGTGTTAACATCTTTACGAATGATGTTGGTACAAAGTTACCAAACCTAGGACTTGGTCAACATCTTTTAGGCTGGTCCAAATGGATTTGATTGTTTTTAATAGATATTTGACTTGAATTTTGCCGAGAACAGATGAACATTACTGATTTGTTTTTTTTTTGCATAAATTTAATGAAATCGCTGAGAGATATGAAGGAGACAAATTTTCCTATGATTCTACTGTTCTTTCTCAAACTCTAACACTCAGAGACCGGTTCAAGCAATTACGATCAAGACATTTGTTGAAGATGACATCTTGGAGAAGAGGCTTGATCGATTGATCATGAAACATGAGTGCTGAGAGGATTACATGGATACAGAGTCATATTATATGCATGTGTGAACATATATGCATCTATTCTCCAACTCTAATAAGTTTTCTTTCAAGGAAGTGAAGACAATTCATGCGTTGGGTTTATTGCTTTAGATGTGAACTAGTGTAGTTTTGTTGTTGCAACTGGCGTTGCTTTTGCGGCGCTACTTTTCTGTTGTTTTCACTGATCCTGGTTCTGTGCCACCTGATTGGAGACCAGCTGCTGATGAAGAGAGAGGTGAATCTGATCCGTTAACTAGTCTTGAGTTTGTCGGTTTACAGACAGATTCTTCAAACCCTAGAGTTAGGTTTGTAGGAAGTGCAATCAACCAAAACCTCCACGTTGCCATCATTGTTCTGTTTGTAAGTCTTCTTTTTACCATATATGGAGAGACTTGACGTTTAATCGTGAGGCTGATTGTGTTACATATAGGTGGTAGGTGTGTGTTGAAGATGGATCACCATTGTGTATGGGTTGTTAACTGTGTAGGAGCATGGAATTATAAGTACTTCCTTCTTTTCTTGGTAAGTTTTTTGTTTTGTTTCTCAATTAATACTGTTTATAGAATCTTCAGCTTGTCAAAACTTTTTTTGTGTCTGTGTTCAAATGCAGTTCTACACGTTTTTACAGACAACTCTTGTGACTTTGGTTCTGATGCCGCATTTCATAGCCTTCTTTAGTGATGAAGAGATACCTGGAACGCCTGGCATTCTCACTACTACTTTTCTTGCATTGGGAAATGTTCAAACTTCACTTATACTTGTAGATGGTAGTTGGTTTCATCTGTTGATAAATCTCTCCTTGTTTTGTGTCATGAACAATAGTTTTGAACTTGGCATTTGCTTTGATCGTGATGGGTTTCTTGATCATGCACATTTCTTTGGTTGCTGGCAGTACCACAACTATAGAGGTAACTCCTTTTCTTTTTAAGTGCAAGATGAATCATCGCTTATTAAACTTTCTTGGTGTTGAGTGTGAGCAGGCATATGAGAAGAAACAAGTGCAAGATGGCGGTATGACCTCCATAGAAAGAAAAAATTTGAACAGGGTTATTATCTAACTGAAGTCCTGAGTTAATATATCTTCTTACATCAGAGTATATGGTTAACAGTTAGTTCTAAGTTCTTTTTATTTTCTCCATCATGTTAGGTATTTGAAATGATAAGAGGTACTGGTTCATCCCAGGATATACTGAAGAAGATCTAAGGAGAATGCCGGAGTTGCATGGACTTGAATACCCTACCAAGCCTGACTTTGATTCCCAGTAATGCTGAAGAAGATGGCTTTGATCATCATCATGTAAAGCAACAATACGTAGAAGACAGGGAGACCTCTACTAACTTGAAGAATGATGCTTTCACTTGCCGGCAGTGTAGTGTATTCATATAGAGGCCAGAAAAGTCATTAGATAATGGGTTTTGTAATGGAGGGAGCTTACAACTTAGCTTTGTTTGTTTACACATATGTTCAATCTTATTCAATAGTTCATAACTTCATATACATATATGTTCATCTTTCCAAACATGGCTTCTCTTTTTAATTGCTTGTTTTCCAGTGTTTATTTTTTTCTATATATAAAAAAGAAAATTATCTATTTATATTAGTAAAAATAATTATTAAATTTGCTCTCCACAAATTATTCCTTTTACAATATTTTATTGATATAAATATGGAAAACTGACAGAAAAACCTAAACTAAATCCCCGAAAATTATATGATTTTTTCGTTATCCTAGTACAAATTGATTTTAACGTAATACATACTATTAATGTATTTTAGGTCTTTGTTACAATAACATAACAATAATCCTCATAGCCTGAAATGATAAAAATTCTAAAATGATAAAAGGTCAAAAATTAAATTAACGATATTGTATTGATCGTTTATCAAATTAAGGTAAAATTTTAGTTTTTTTTGTTCCAATAATAGAAAAAATTCAATTATATTTTAAACATAACAATAATTAATTCTCATATCTTAAACAAAATATTTATGTCGAAAACCGATAACAAAAGAAGGAAAAATATGTAAACCTAAATCATTAAATAAAATACAAAAACTGATTAACTAAAACACCTAAACGTACCCTAATCACCCTGATCATAGCTTCGTATCAGATTTTTATCCACAGTGTAATTTTTCATATAGTAAAAATACTCTGTTTAACACAATAGTAGTTTGCTTACATGATGCGAAAAGAAAAATCGTTTTTCTGCTATATAGGTTCACATAACGTAATACTTTTGCAGAAACAATATTAACCAAATACAAGAAAGTAATATCAGATAATATTCAAATTAAGACAATGTAAATCTCAAATCTTTTTGTTTTAATCATAAATTCTATCAAAAACAATATATATCACATTCAACGTACTTGAATGAAAGTCAACAAGTTACATCATTAAAAATAAACTTAAATATATTATCCTTTAAATGGTTTTATCACCCAGATTAGTTTCTATAAACGTTTGAACAAATGTTCTTATCCTGACCGAGGATCATTGTGTTTAATAAAACGGCTATGAACCTTCTTCAAATTACCACCACCACTGGCTGATCATGGACATTTCTTTGGTAGCTGTCATTTTCAATACCACTTCTATGGAGGTAACCTTTCAAAGTCTCGGTAAATCCCATGGCCAAAGCTCGAAATAAGAATTATTTGATGATGTGTTGAATCATCGATTATTAACCTTTCTCGGCAGTGAGTTGTGACCAGGCATATGAGAAGAAAACCAGTGCAAGATGGAATTTATCTAGCTGAAGTCATAAGTTAATATATATAGCTTGCAGTCAATTCTAAGTTCTTTTTTTTCTCCATCATGTTTGGTATTTGGAATGGATAAGAGATACTGCTTCACCCCGGTCTCCCGGGATATATGACGAAGATCTAAAGAGAATGCCGGAGATGCATGGACTTGAATACCCTTAGACACCTGACTTTGATTCCAAGTAATGCTGAAGAAGATGCCTTTGATCATCATCATCATGTAAGATATTGTACGATCACATCATCAGCTCAGAGTTAAACGTACTTGGACTGAAATAGTGGAAGAATAAATGACATATTCCGAAATGATTTACGATATTGTGCAAATGAAGCTAAATCACAGGAAAATGCTATATGGTGATTGCATGGTCAGTAAACAATGATTTTGAATTTTTTAAAAAATTAATGCATTGTTTGTCGGATGGAATGGGGCCCATGGGCCGAGTGAACGGGTGTCGGTGGCCCACTAGCTGTGGTCGGTCAGAGATGTTACAAGTGGTATCATAGCTGGTTAGCTATCTCGGTTTTAAACCGAGATGTGTCTTGAGACCTATTGTGGTGCGCAATGAAGAGAAATCGCTATATGAGTGTGGATGAATTGTAACATCCCGATTTCTGGTATATGTGAAAATGTAGTTTAAAAAAATTGATTTGGATACCTACTGACTAAAGTCGACTTATCTTTTTCGTCGACTTATCTTTTTCGGTCATGGATTGGTGTAGTGGAAAGATAGATGACCTATCGAGAATTGATTTGTGATATCGTGCGAGTGAGGCCAAAGCATGAGGAACAATTATGTTGTGATTGAAAAGGTCAGTAAACAATGATTTAAGTTTCGAAAATAAGACAGTCTATCGGATAGGATGAGATCCACAGATAGAATGAGCGAAGTAGGTAGCCCATTAGCCATAGGCAATCGGGACGGTAGCGAAAACTACTAACTTGAAGAATGATGGTTTTACTTGCCGACAGTGAAGTGTCTGCTCATAAAGGAGAAAAGCGTCATTAGATTACGGTTTTGTTAATGGAGGGAGATTACAACTTAGCTTTGTTTGTTACACATATGTTCAATCTTATTCAATACCAACCTCATATACATATATCATCTTCCAAACGTTGCTTCTCTTGTAATTGCTTGTTTGTTGATTAAAATGAAAAAAAATATATATATTTATATTAGCAACAAAGATTAATAAAGTTGCTATCCACAAATTTATATTCTTTCTTCTTTTCAATAGTGGTTTTCAATATAAAAGTCAAAAAATTGACGGCAAAACCTAAATCAAATCCTCAAATTTCGAATATAAACTTTTCTTTCTCCTAATATGAATTGATTTCAATGTAGTAAATTAGTAGAAAATTTAGGCTAAGTTTCTTCTTGGTTCTAAATTTTGTAGAGAGTAAAGTATATTTCGAAAGTAAAATTTATTTTATCGATATATTAAATACAATCAATTTTAACACTTAGTTATGACAAATAAATAATAGTGAGAAATAAAATAAAGGGAGAAATACAATTTTTTTTCACTGAGAATGTAATGATTTTTAACACTTAATTACGACAAATAAAAAATAGTGAGAAAAAAAATAAGTGAAAAGTAAATAATAGTGAAAAAATGATTGTATTTCTCACTATTATTTATTCTAACTAAGAATGCAATGATTTTTTTGAAAATAAATATTAGTGCTTCAGTTCCAACAAATACCATACAAAGTAATGATCTTTCTGAACATAAAAAACTAGCCGATGACAAATATCATTGCTAATATATTAGCGATATCAAACTGATCTTGTATTAATTTAAGATTATGTTAGGTATTTCCTTTCCAACAATAGCATACATACTTCTCATATATTAATTTAAACATAACAATATTTCTTATATCTTAAACAAAATATTTATGTTGAAAACTGATAACATAAAAAAAATATGAAATCCCAAATTACAAAATAAAATACAAAAACTGATTAACTAAAACACCCTAATCGTACCCTAATCACCCTGACCATACCCTTGTATCAGACTTAATTTAGTCACACTTTTCTTTTCATATAGTAAAAATACTCCAAAAAACACAAGAAATTCGTTGAATTTTGGTCGTTTACTTACATGATGTTAATTTGTTATGCCGTGATAACATAATCATTTTTGTGTTAAATAAGTTCATATAACACAATCTTTTTTGCTACGGAATTGGAGGGATATATAATTTGCAAACATTCTTTCAGAATTTCAAGATCACTCATATTCTACTAGCACAAAATCAGATCTCTGATTCTTTAGTTAGGATTGCGAGGTCTTAGCAGTTCGGTGAAAGAAAAAAAAACTTACTCTATTTTGTAAAAGTCATTAATCAGATAAGAGAACGTAAAAACGAAAAATCAAATAATATCCATATTAAGATAATGCAAATCTCATCAAGACCACATAAATTCTCAAATGGTAGAACAAAAAACAAGTACGAAAACCACATAATCCTCAGATATCATAAAGAAAATGCTAGGAAACAGTTTATAAATACCAGAACCAAAGTTCCATCAGAAGCATTCAATTTTAAGATTTTCGTAATATTTAGGAAGTTCCATCAACTTGGCCACAGCTGCTTCCGCATTGAACTTCTTTGTCGGAGGAAATAACGAAGTCTCGATCATCATCTTCATTATCACCGGCTTTTGCATCACCAAACGTGAAACAAACGCAAATTCTTCCTCATTCAAACCATCAAAATTATATAACCGCACCTTACAAACGCATAAATTAGCGTTAGGGAACAGTTTGTCATGTGTTCTGTCGTTAGTAGAATATTCACCTTCTTCCCTATGAGATTTCGTGTGCTGAAATGAAAATATGATATATGATATATGAGAAAAATGGCCAAGTTCTATCCAATAATGAGAATTTAACCATGATATGAATGTACCTTGAAAAAGATCTCAAGCTCCATCACAAGATCGATCCACATAAGCAAAACTTCCTTCAGTATCTTCACTTCTTTCGGATCAGTTATGTCTAAACGCACTGATAAACATCCATACCGTCTCATATCAAAAAAGTCGCTCCCCAAAATCTCATGCCAAATGTTTGTTTCCTCCTGATTAAGATTCAGTATATATCACACATGCCAATATATATATATATATATATATATATATATATATATATATATATATATATATGTATCTATTTTTTATTTTTGAGGTTTTGGGCCGAAACTTGTAATCCTCTTATGCTCAAAACTACATTATGTAATATTACGTTATAATGATCATTATAACTAGAGATCTGACACAATAATCATGGTCCATTCCAGTTGAGGTAACTACCTCTAATATATATATATAAAAATGATTGGGTTAGTTAAGTTTGTACCTGAGCGACATTTGATGATATATTATAGTAGAGGTGAGGATAATCATTACAGTCGTGATCATCCAGCCAAGCATTTTTGTTAACCTGGATATTGGGAGCAACGAGGATGAAGTCGCCTCTCTGAACTTTGATAGAGCTGATGTCTAGAACATCTAGACAAGCTGCATACACTTCAATCCTATCAATCTCGTAATAAGGAAAATACAATTGCAAGAACTTCAAGTTTTTGTTCTCAATCTTCAACACACCACGTGGGTTTAGGAAATTGACATTCGACAACACAATCACCTCGAGGGAGGAGAAAGCTGCTAAAACTCCACTAAGGACACTAGGTTGTGAGATGTCTATGTTTTTAAGCTTGAGGGTCTTAAGATTCTTGCACTTGCTGAAGGCATCTGGACCTATTAGGCTGAATCCACAAAGTGATAGTGTACTGAGGTTATTATGTGAAAATGTATTTGGGGGCAATCCGAGCAAATTAGCTCCTTTGTAACGCCTTGTAGCAGGGATGCAGTTTATAAGTGTGAGATCTTTTGTGTGTTTCAAACGAGTCAGTGAGTCGATCCAACTTTGGAGCGTACCATCCTTATATTGGGATATATAATGCTGAATAATGCAGCTCTCTAGGTGGCCAAGGTGATTATTTATAACCTTCAAAACACGAAATGATTAGTTTTTTTTTTCAAAAAAAAAAGTTCACTTTATTAATTTCGTGTTAGGTACGTGCAATGCAAACATCTTCATGCATGGAATTGAAGTTATCAAAACCTATATATATTAAGAAAAGTTGTCTAGTCTGTGCATGATTTGGTTTCAGCTAATTCGTTTGTGTGAAGCATATATACCACATATCAAAAGTTCAATATTTTTCAGGATATCAAAAGTTCAATATTTTACAATTGAAAACCATCATTAAGAATCATGTAGTGTTGCTTGTCTGTGTTCTAAGTGGAGTAACGCAACACGTCACTTCTAGATTCTCATTCACTATGGTTCTTTACCCACTTTCAAATCTTTTAAAATATATTTAAGAGGTATATTATTTTTTTTTGTAAAGCAAGAGGTATATTATTTTATCGCATATTATATGATCATATAGTTGATTCTTCTACTTCAAATCCAAATTCACAATCTTCTATCAAAAAATTAGGCTATATAGGCCGATCCATTTTGTGTATTCTCTTATATATGTAGAGAGAGAGTGACAAACCTTCGTAAACAAATCTAAGAGAGAAGAGAATTGACTAACCTTGGTCATTGACCTAGCCAAATGAACAGAAACTGGATGCAAATGCTCATGGAGGGTTGTTTCAAAGACCTTGTTCATGTCGAGGACGAGATGAGACCTCCATTTCCATACATCCACCCATCGTGGTGACAAAAGACTTGTTCGTACAGCTTCTTCAGTGGACAATTTTGAGACAATCAGTAGCAATAACTCATCTGGAAGTTTGCTGATCTTATCATGGTCATGATCGATATGATACTGGAGCTCTCTAGGTGACGATGTCGATGATGAGTGTGGCGTCATGGCTATTGGATCAAAGAAGATGAAAGAAAGTGAAGCAAGAGAGACGAGATAGAATGCACTTAGCGATGAGACATGGATGGATATGAAAATAAAAATGGAAGATGTCGTTTATGAAAGATGTGAAAGATTCTACATTGTTTATTTAATTTTTCAATTTATATTTTATGGAATTATTTTTACCAACCCTTGACCATTTGCAATTCTGAAAATTTTGATGTGTTTCCTTCTTTAACATACATAAAAGTTGAAATATATTATTTCTTTGTGAAATAAAAATATTTCAATTGCAAGAAATCTTTTTACCAACTTTTAAGTCTTGATCATTTGCAATTTTAAAATTTTAATATCTTTCCTTCTTTAACATACATAAAAGTAGAAATATTTTATTTTCTGTGTAAAATAAAAAAAAATATTTTAATTGCAAGAAATTTTTTTTACCAACTCTTAATTCTTGACCATTTTCAAATTTGAATTTTAAATGTGTTACTTCTTTGAAATATATAAATTTTATAGAAATAAATTACTTTCTGTGTAAAAGAAAATTGTTTCAGTTGCAAGGTAAATGTTTTGATGTGCACACAAATAAATAAAAGAGTAATTGCGCTGCATATACATGGAAAAAATGTTATTTAGCTAGGAGGTTGTGTACTGTTTGACTTTCATATATCCCAATAAAATCCCTATAATGTAGATTCTCATAGACTGATTCTCGTAAGTTATAGTTCGCCTATAAGCTATAGATGTCTTTGTAATAATGATCCTATGTGAGAATCTAGATCACGCAATTGTATTGATGAGACTGGCTGCGCTCTTCATTCTGATGACGAACGAACTTGACTCCGGCGAGGAGCTTGAGATCTTTACGAGATGAAGCGAGTGATGAGATGAGCAACCAATCCGTTACTCCATAGCTTCCGATTCATCACGCATCCGCTTAATCAAGTCACAACTTCTATTTTACGTCACCAATTTCTCAGATCTGAAAACAAAAGAACATGAATAAATCTAGAAACAGAAAAAACTCTAGGTACAAATTCGAATCTTATCGTCAGAAATGGTAGTTTTGGAGACCGAAACAAAATGTTTGATGTCTTTTTAGTTTTTACCCTTTGGATTGATGGTGTCTGAGACATTAACTAAAGAAGAAAAAAAAAAGAAGACCAAGAGAGGAAGGAAAGAGACAAGACAGAGAAGAAAAAAATAAAAAGAAACCGATTAATTTCTGTACGTTAGATGCGACTATATCAAGGTTTGTTGATCTGTGCCTTGTTCTAACTAACCAATGAGAAGGCTTGTTTGATATTGTCTAGCGTAACATTGCATCCTATGTACTATTGGACATCTGTGTAAATTCACAACTCTCTTTCTGTCCAAGTAACTAAATAACTTTTTCTCTGCATGAGTTGCTAATTAACTTTTGTTTCATGTTTTTTTCAGCCAATTTGGCCTAAATAAAAACATGTTATTCTTGTTTTTATTAGACACATGTGAAAGTTGATGAAATTCCCTTGAGGGATATGATCTTATTTACAGGCTTTTAATAGCCAAGTCTGTTACAAGATTTTAGGAGAATATACTCGTACAATATCTATTCTAAACAGATTTGTTAGTAACAGAATATCTACATTCTATCACCCTCCCGCAGTCACATTGTCGGGGTCTAAGACAGTGAGACTGGAACGAAATTCATTGAAGAGTGAAGTAGGTAGACCCTTGGTGAAAATGTCTGCATACTGATGCGAGGAAGGCACATGAAGTACTCGAACTTGTCCCATTGTTACCTTCTCACGAACAAAGTGTATATCAATCTCAATGTGCTTCGTTCGTTGGTGTTTAACCGGGTTTTGTGACAGATAGACAACACTGATGTTGTCGCAGCATACCAATGCGGCCTTAGTAATGGGACATCCAAGGTCAAGCATCAAGTTTCGTATCCAACATAGTTCAGCAACAGCATTGGCCACCCTTTTGTACTCTGCTTCTGCGCTTGATCGAGACACCGTGGGTTGGCGTTTTGCGGACCAAGAGACAAGGTTTGATCCTAAAAACACACAGGAACCTGAAGTTGATCGTCTTGTGTCTGGGCAACCTCCCCAATCTGCATCAGAGTAAGCAACTAGATCAGTGATATTGCTCTTCCGCAGCTGAAGTCCATGAGCCTTTGTCCCTTTGACATAGCGGATGATGCGTTTTAAGGCATTGAGATGAGGTACACGTGGACTGTGCATGTATAAGCAAATCTGATGAACGGCGTATGATATGTCTGGTCTAGTGAAGGTCAGATATTGGAGTGCTCCAGCAAGTCGTCGATACTGTGTAGCATCTGCTATGAGCTCGCCATCTTCAAGTGAGAGTTTTGACTGTAAATCAACAGGAGTAGAACAGGGTTTGCAGTCAACCATTCCTGAGCGTTGGATTATTTCTTCAGCGGAAGATTGTTGACTGAGAAAGATGCCACCGTTCTTGAACTCTGCCTTGACGCCCAAGAAATAGTGCAATTTGCCAGAATCTGACATTGGAAACTCTTTTTGCAGAGTCGTGATGATGGATTGCAGGAACGTATCGTTTGACGCAGTTAAGATTATGTCGTCGACATAGAGAAGCAGATACGCCATTCGAGACCCGTCGTTGAAGGTGAAGAGAGATGTGTCTGTATTGCTGCGTCTGAAACCAATAGACTTGACAAAATTAGCAAATCGAGAATTCCAGGCTCGAGGAGCCTGTTTCAAACCGTAAATAGCCTTGTTTAGTTTGCAAACATGAGATGGGAACTGAGAATTGACGAAGCCCGGTGGTTGTTGCATAAAAATCGTCTCCTCCAACTCGCCATGTAAGAATGCGTTCTTGACGTCCAATTGATGAATTGGCCAGTTCTTCGCAAGACTGACGTCCAAGACCGCACGAATTGTGGCTGGTTTCACAACAGGAGCAAAGGTGTCATTGTAATCCACTCCTTCCTCTTGTGATTTCCCATTTGCAACAAGACGAGATTTGTGTCGTTTCGGAGTTCCATCTGCATCAAGCTTGTGCTTATAAAGCCACATACAACGAACAACATTAGTGTTAGCTGGTCTCGGAACCAAATCCCAAGTCTTAGCCTTAACAAAAGCATCCATCTCATCAGTCATTGATGGGGTCCAGTTCGGATCTTTGAGAGCATTTAAGTAGCTAGTGGGCAAAGGTGAAACAGTGGAAAGAAGAGAAAACTGTTTCTTTGGCTTACTTGCACCAGTTTGACTGCGCGTTTGCATACTGTGTCGCACCGGAACGGTAGATGCAGGCGCAGGAACTTGTGCCGTAGCAGAGGAAGCTGAAATAGAACTTGATGGAGCTGGTTGAGAAAGAGAAGGAGCCGATGAAAGAGGTGATGAAAGGGGTCCTTGCAAAATATTTTTGAAGATTTGCGAAGGTTCATCATCGTCTCCAAGGAATTTATATGTAGCAGGAGCGCTTTTGTCAACAGCTGCAGGAAAAACAGTTTCATCAAAGTACACATGACGTGAGATGATGATTTTCTTTGATTTGAGGTCCATACACCTGAAACCTTTATGATTCGATGGATATCCAAGGAAAAGGCAAGGTGTAGACCTTGGCGCTAATTTATGAAGATGAGAATAATTTAGATTGGGAAAGCAAAGACATCCAAACACTTTCAGATGATCATAAGATGGAGCTTTGTGAAATAAAAGAGTGAAAGGAATTTGACTTTGAATGGCTACCGACGGAAGAATGTTCAAGATGTGCACTGCGACATGTAAGGCTTCCACCCAATACGCCGGCGACATGTGAGCTTGAAAGAGGAGACAACGTATAGCATTGTTGATCGTTCGTATCATCCGTTCGGACTTTCCATTTTGTTGTGAAGTATGCGGGCAAGAGAAGCGCATTGTAATGCCTTTGTTGTCGCAAAAGTCATGAAATTGATGATTGTCATATTCACCTCCATTGTCACATTGCACATCTTGAATATGAGCCTGAAAGTGGTTCTCGACATAGTTAGAAAAGTGTTTAAATTTCGAGAAAACCTCACTCTTCCGTCGAAGAGGATAAACCCACACATAGTGTGTGTGATCATCTAGAAAAAGCACATAATATCGGATGTTACTGGGAGAAGAAATAGGAGATGTCCATACATCCGAATGAATTAATTCAAAAGGCTTTAAAGCATGAGAATTTGAATCCCTGAAAGGCAATTTAATCTGTTTTCCAAGTTGACAAGCCTTGCAAGAAGGTGCAAGTCTGTCTTTATTACAAGAAAAAGAATTTGACGAAATTAAAGAATTTAAAGAACTTTTATTGATGTGCGCAAGACGTTTGTGCCACAGGTCCGGTGAGATGGAAAGCAAAGCAGAGGATGTTGGAGATGGTTTTGAATGAGAGGCTGGAATGGAGTAAAGATCACCGGAGCTGTTGCTGCGCATGAGGACCGCATGAGTCTGAAGGTCCTTCACAGAAAAGCCATAAGGATCAAATTCAACAGAACAAAAATTATCCTTAGTGAACTTTCTAACTGAAATGAGATTTTTGACAATAGCAGGAGCAATTAGAATGCGATTTAAAGACAAAGAATGAGAAGGAGTATGAATAGATGAATTACCAGAGGCAAGAACAGGAATATGTGAACCATTACCCACAACAACAGAGTGATTGATATTTTTGTTAAGACATGACTTAAGGATACCTGGATCAGCAGCTAGGTGACTTGTTGCACCTGAATCCATGTACCAATCTCCTGAAGATGGATCCGTGAGAGTCATCGTATTAAACGCATGTGCAAAGTCTGTCGTTGGCTGAAGTTGAGGATACGCAAGATTTGCTTGTTGAGTCGGACGAGGTGAAGCATTGCTGAATGGCTGTGGTTGCTGAGGAAATGGTCCCCAGAATGGATAGCGTTGCTGCCACTGCATGGCCGGTTGTTGCCAGTGTTGATTTGGAGGCCAGTTGTTGTAGTGGTTGCGGTTGTTGTTGTATCGTCCACGTCCTCGGTTGCCACGGCGTCCTCCACGATTGTTGTTGTAGTTGTTCTGACGTTGTTGCTGAGGTCGTGGTGTCTGTTGTGGTTCGTCCGAGACCGTCAGAATGGTTGAGGAGGAGGAGTTGTCTTTGTGTGTAGCAGACGTCTTATTGAATTTGAGGATACGCTTCTCCTCCATCTCTAACATCGACTGAGCCGCTTCGAACGTAGGGAATGGCTCTCGATGCTTAATGACATTGATAATGTTGTCAAAGCGGTCATTAAGACCATTAAGCATGTACATAACCAGTGTTCGATCTGCAACCGGAGCATCAAGATTTGTAAGAAGATCGGAATAGGACTTGAGTTTCTGACAGTAGTCTTGAATTGTCAGATCTCCTATCTCCAAAGTTCGTAGGTCTGTGTCGACCTGAATGACCCTTGCCTCCTTGTTATTACGAAATTGATTTTCAATTCGTAACCAAATGTCTCGCGCCGTACCTCCAGGTTTGAATGAACTCCGAAAATTTTTTTCAGTGAGAGTACCATACAACCAGAGTTTAACGAGACTGTCTCGTTTCTGCCAAGCCACATCGTTAGCATCATCTGGAGTAGACGTGCCGTCTATGTGTTTGAGAACATTGAAAGCTAGACAGTGGGTCTGAAGTAACTCACGCCAAGCATCATAATTATGATCAGCAAGATCAAGTTTGATTGGTATATGTGTTTTGATATTTGTGACACCGAATGCCCTTTCAGCAGGAGCAGGATTCGCAGCCATTGAAAGAAAGAAGAGATGAGAAGAAAATGGAGAAAAGAAAAGATTACGAGAAAAGAAGAGAATTGGATCAGAAGCAAGGTTGCTCTGATACCATGAAAGTTGATGAAATTCCCTTGAGAGATATGATCTTATTTACAGGCTTTTAATAGCCAAGTCTGTTACAAGATTTTAGGAGAATATACTCGTACAATATCTATTCTAAACAGATTTGTTAGTAACAGAATATCTACATTCTATCAACATGGACTATAATTTATATTAGGTTAGGTGTAAGAATGTGGCATGTCAAAAGCGTGTAATTTTTTTTTGTTTCCCTTTTACAGGATGATCCCATAAATAATATTTACAGTCTTTGAAAATTGATTTAAAAGTTGATACACATTAAAATAAAAGTAACAATTTCAGAATTATACGGGAACTTTTCGAAATTCTATAAAAAATATAATATTATCACATTCAACTTACTTGATTACAAGTTACATCATTAAAAAGGAACTTACAAAAATTCTCCTTTAACACAACTGTAGAGGTAAAACCTTTCAAAGTCTCAGTAAATCCCATGGCCAAAGCTCGAAAATGAGAATATTTTGCGATATGAAGTTGATTATCGGTTATTAAACTTTCTTGGTGTTGAGTTGTGAGCAGGCATATGAGAAGAAACCCACTGTTCTTCTGTTGGGTCGACAGGATTCTCCTTTTTGACAGCTCGTGATGAAGATACTCCATCCCAGTGTCGTCATTTTCTCTGCTTGGTTCTTGGCTACATGAGCTGTTTTCCTTTCTTTTTTGCAGGTATCGCTTGGTTCGCTCTTCTTCCTGCGGGATCCGTAGGCAGAACCTCTCTCCTTCACCGATCTGTATCATATAAGGTTTTGTACTAATACTCATCCCAAAAGAAACACTTTATAACTATATCCCATGTATCATACACGTACGTAAGCTTGTTAATACAATATGAACAAAGTGACCATTGTTTTCACCAAAGAATAGAGAGAGAAAAAAAAACGTAAGCTTGTCGTCCACAAAATTGGTGTGGGTCTATATGCATCTGATAACAAAAACAATTTTCCTCTGGGGCTGTTGTGAGCAACTAGTTCAATTACCTGTCAAATAGAAGCTTGTTTCATTATCCATCAAAAGTAGTGATATCCAAGTAACGTCTGATATCTCACTTTTATTCTTTCGTTTCCATTCAAATTTCCAACAATACACATACATCACCAAAAGAAAAACAGCTTTTACTTCAGAAAAGAAAAATTGGAATAAAAGAACAAAAAGGAACAAACAAATTCTGTATGAGAGATCATAATTACAAACACAATGTAAAGTATGTGTATCTTCTATTTTATAATTTTACTGAAGTAGTCTCGAGAGCCGTTGATTACTCTCTGGTGATCTGAGTGGCACCGTCGAGAATTCCGAATCAGACGACAAAGATGGGTCTTGTCTTGTCTTCTCAGAGTCTTGTTTTGCTTGGGTTGCTGCTGCTGCCTCTTCTGCTTCTCTTCTTTCTCGCTCTTCTGCGTCTTTGAGTAAGAAATCCACCCATAAATCCGCAAAAGACTGCAAATACAAGAATCATAAAAGAGCAACGTCTCAGTGAAACTTGACTTTGTGTACTGATATATTCTTAGCCGTCGGACGAGTTTTTTTACCTGGTTATCAGAAGCCGCCGCATTAGCATGTGAACCTGCCGATTTCCCACCCAAGATTCCGCCAACAAAGCGACCGGGAAGGCCCAGTACGCCTCTAACAACACCTTTACCGCCTCCTCCTTGTTGAGCCACTCCAATCCGCTCTTTATCTTCCTCTGAGAATCCCAGCATCCTAACCATTAGGTCCAAAACCTATGCACAAGCAACGAAACATCTGAGTTTAAATGTTAATGTCTCAAACACAAACCAAAACTCGTAATATCAATCTTTACCTCTTTGCTATGATTCTTCTGGAAGTACGTGACTAGTAGTTTGATAACGATACGCCTGTAAAAGTTTGTTGGATTTCATCAGTACGTCAGACAGGAGAATCGAGAAATATATATGGTTGTGTAAATGGTGTACCTATCAACGAGATTATCAGACTCCACTGACATTCTATTTAGCCTCGTCATGCTCTGCTCAAGAACACGTCGTACTTTTGCATTGTCTTCTTCAACCTTGCTTACTCTGCTTTTCCATTCAGCTGCAACCTTTTCGGCTTGCACCAGTTTGGCTGTGAGGTCTTCCTTTTCTTTATTCGATGACTCTGACCGCTCATCAGCATCCTAAAACGATGGCAAAATAGCATCAGACCAATACGGAAAAAGTAGAACATAGTTAACAAAGGAAAAATTTATATTCCTACTTTCAAACGAGCATTAAGCTTCATCATCTCGTCTTTAGCCACCAGAAGCTCCCGTTCAAAATGCTCCTGCATAACGAGCAAGAACACATCAATAAATTGAAGAAAAAAAGGCAATATTTTGAATTTTCTAACACTAACCTTAGCTTCGATTTCGGCATAATACTGGCCAAGAGCAGTTTGAAGGTTTAGAAGTTCAACATTTTTGGACTCAATCGTTCTCAAGCAATTTGTAAGCTTTAGATTTAAGTCATCAATCGTTTCCTTTAACTTTCGGTTTTGATTGTCATTGCTCAGCCTGTTCTCCTCCTGATTAGCCATTGCCTGCTTAAGTGCTCTCTCCAACTGAGATATCTGGGACCTTTGATATTCATTAGTCTGGCGAAGTTCTTCAATCAATTGGCTATCTTCATCCATTTTCTCAGACTCCTCCGTTTCCTATAAGATTATGGCAAAGAAAACATAAACATTACCTACACATAAGAGTATCAAAGAAAATATTGCTTAGAATGAATTGTTAGAAAACGGAGATGGTTTGCAAAATAATGATCTGACAATAATGGTTTCTCTAGAAAATTAGCTTTTACAGTAGCCAACCTTTTCTAGCAAGTGTTGTTTGAGCCGGTTTAGTTCTTGCCGTGCCTTATCCCTTTCTCGTCGTGTTTCCTTCAGATCTGTTTCCAGCCTCTGCAACGACTGCTCCAGTTCTTCTTTCCGAGGAAAGCTTTCTTGCTTCTCCTAATTATATATGGAACAGTTTAAGAAGAGACGATTAATAATTACTCTATATGTCATGACTGCCAAATTCGTATACAACAAAGTCTCGTCTGGTTCAAGAACCTTGTCCAGATTACTGGGATGTCTAGTCAGAGTCTCTGTGGCGTCTGGGAAGACTCTGCTACTGGTCGGCTTCCTGCTTTCTTCCAAAGCAGTTTCTAGCTCACTTCGTTTCAACTACGCAGCGAGGAACACGCAGGTCAGATTAGGTTATAGAATAAACACGAGGCAGTATGGTAAGACAGTAAACCTTAAGCTCGTTGTTTTCCTTCTCCAGAGCTTTGTTAACTTCTTTTAGATGTTCCATGGCAGCTCCGACAGCGTGACTCTCCTGACCATTCAACTTCATCTGTAAGTGTTTGATTTCAAGTAATTTTGCATCCAATTCACTACGCACTTTGCTAATCTCCAAGGACGTCTGCAGAAAATAACAACATTGTAAGTTAAAGATGGTAATTCCTGAGTGAAAACATAAAATGTAAGTCTTTCCAAATTCAAGGACTTACTTTGTTCTTATCTAACCTCAGCGACTCGAGTTCCTCCTTGAAAGATTCACTCCGCTTCCGCTCCTCTGATGAAAGTAAGGTACGTGAACGTGAGGATACACAAAAGAAGCACCAAAATCCTAGTAATATTACATACCCTGTAGAGAAAGCTGGAGGTCTCTTAATTTCTCACGTTCTTTGGCAAGCTCTTTGGCTTGAACAGCTGCCAGTGATTTGGTTCTATCTTCTAGCATATCTGCAAGGTCCTAAAATGGCATCCAGATTACCGCTTAGAATTGGGTTTTCGCCAAGAGCAATAATAGGCAGTTTCAATACAACTAAATATGGTGTCTCATGTATTACAAGATCTATCTACCCCAAAAACTGGAACTTTACTCAGAAACTCTCTAGTATGTAATAATGTACCATAGGAAACAAACATTTTCAAGACCACAAAACATTTATTTTAAACTAATGGTGAGATAAACAATGGTGTTACCTTTTCATTTATCTGTGAATCGATATCTTTCCCTTTTCCATTGGACATATGGCTTCGAGTCTTTGAATTAGACAACGATTTCTGTAACCGGTTGGGTGACTGAACGTTGTTTCCCTGGAGAAGATTACAAATAAATCTAATAGCTTAAAACCTTCATGCATGACATATTTACATGGCATAACTAAAACAAAATCAGCAAATAAGGAATCTACAAGGCTGATATCAAACTAAAGAATGTTGACAAAAAAAAACAGCTTCATGAAATCTCGATATTAAGATTGACCTAAAGAAAAAGCTTTTGTCTCCAACTATAACTCACTAACACGTTGGGCATATAACCCACGTGTATCAATAATGCATTTCATTTCAGACAGTATAGCTCTTATCTAAGGTAATATGTAATGCAATCTAATCACATACTGATACAAACAAACATCTCCATGTTTCTACCTTGACAGCATTATTGATGTCGGTTCGAGCCTCTTTGAGGTTTTGTTTCAATGAGCCATTCTCCTGGTTCAATCTGGAAATCTGATCCTGTAAGCAAATGGCATTTTGGAGTAAGGAGGAGGATGGCTTGAATATATAGATATATACAAGTAAATGATTCTTTAGAAACCTCTTTTTCTCTTAACAGAGCCGCGTAATTGACTGATAAAGCTTTGATATCTGCTTCAGACTCCTGAAGCTTCTTAATCTCTGCCTTATACCTCTCAATCTAAACCACACACAACATTGAAATCACAAACCTAACATCACATAAACTACATTTCGAGCAGAGAGAGGACTCAGATTCCGAGTAACATTCCAGTGAAATTAGGATGCCTAATCGATGGATCGACCGAATATACCTCATGATGAGCAGGCGATTCGATTCCATTGGAGATCGGATACCTCCTGGAAGACCTAAAACCATTGGAATTCCTCCGATTAGATTCCGATAAATCAGCTACGCCATTGGATGAACCGTAACTGTGGAGATCCTCTTCATCTTCGTCGTCGTCGTCATGCACATCGAGCGCGATCTTGTTCAAGTTCTCCTTCAGATTCTCAATCGAACTCCACATACCTCTTATCTCTCTCTCTCTCTATCTCCTTCCACACACGCGCCTACTAAAACCTTAATAGATACAACAGATTCCTTCCTCTGTAAATCTTCGTCTCGAATGATGAAGATCGGATTCCTTCTTCCGCCAAATCGATCTAAATTGGATTTATTTTCCCAGATGAGATTTGGCATTAATTAAGAGACTTGTCGTTACGTTTTAGAACATGTTTAAAACATTTAAGGCCCAATTCATGTATGGGTTGTCCTTAGCCCGTTAATATTCTTATGATGTAGGCCCATTGGTCTAATTTCTTTTGACTAGCATCATTAATATTTCAAGATCTCTTCTGAATAATTGCATTTAAAATGTATCTCTTTCCTACCAAGAAAACAATGCTTATGGTAACAGTCTGTACCAATTTTCAAACGTTATATTTTGTGAATTTATATTTAGTAAAAACAAAAGTGGATGGATGCCAAAAAAAAGGATGATTGTTTTGTCTTCCCTAATGCTTGCCCAATCTCCTTTAACAGAAAAAAAAAAGTCTTTGTTTAAATTTCCCAGATGCAGAGTTTCCCTCCCATCTGCTATTTGATTTATATCATTTTAATGCAGTTAAAGGGAATTAATTAACTATATCTGACTTTTTTTGTTGTTGTTTGTCCCTCGTTGGATAGAACAGCGCACTTGAAAACAAAATAATAATTGGTTGGTTGAAGTAAAATACAATATAGTCTAGATCTCAATGAGGAAAAAATATCTTTACTAGTTAACAATAGAAGAGAAAAAGATCTCGAATATAACAGCAGCGCCTCTTTGAGACCAAGTCTTGGTGAGCAGTTAGCCAACGGGGACAGTGCATCTCCATTGAGAGATATACTTTCTAACACAAAGTGGTATCATGGAATATGCCAAAACTCGTTAAAGGCCAAAACTTGTGCTTTTTACAACTAAAAAAGTTGATGTCAGCAAGACAGCACGTATTGCTTTGCTATAAACATGATGAAAAAATCTGATGATTTATATAGTAAAATCTAGATTTATAAAGATAAAAAGTCACGTTTTCAGTAAAAGATGAAAGGTTGATTAAATTTTTTGATATTTTTTTCCTTTTTTTCACATTTGGCTGATTACTATACCTTTTCTGGGAAGTGCGTAGAAAATTGACGGATACCAACCAATGAGTGAAAGCAGAAGAAAATATCTAAGGCTATAACACGTGGTGTGTCTTGCCATTTCATGACTACGCGGGCCAGCACTAACTTTTATATAATTCACCATTACAAAACAAAATTTCAAACTATAGTTTTTAATTTTTAGTCGTACCAAAAATAAACACATTAACCAATTTTTTTATAAGAAAATACGTGAGAAAGGACTGACGTGGGCACTCTCAACCACGTAATATATCGGTTCCGAGATATTCGATTAATTCAAAAACATATCAAAACCAACCATATTATAAAAAGATAAGGAGGAGTCGAAGAGGATAACAAGCGCAGCAGCTAGAGAACTATTCCGATTCCCGATTCAAATGGCGGAAGAGACGGAGAAGAAGAAGTACATTACTCACGACGACCTACGCAACCACAACAAACCGGGAGATCTATGGATCGCGATCCAAGGCAAAGTCTACAACGTCTCCGACTGGATCAAATCCCACCCCGGTGGCGACACGATCATCCTCAACCTCGTCGGCCAAGACGTAACTGACGCGTTCACCGCCTTCCACCCCGGAACCGCCTGGCACCGCCTCGACGCCCTCTTCACGGGCTACCACATCAGAGACTACCAAATCTCGGAAGTCTCCCGCGACTACCGCCGCATGGCCACGGAGTTTCGAAAACTCGGCCTATTCGAGAAGAAAGGACACGTCGCACTCTACACGTTAATCTTCATCGCGGCAATGTTCGCGGGAGTCCTCTACGGCGTTCTGGCGAGCGACTCGTTCATCGCTCACCAGATCGCCGCGGCTCTCCTCGGACTCCTCTGGATCCAGAGCGCGTACATCGGCCACGACTCCGGGCACTACGTCATCATGTCGAACAAGAAGTGCAACAGAATCGCTCAGATCGTGTCCGGCAACTGCCTGACCGGGATCTCGATCGCGTGGTGGAAGTGGACTCACAACGCTCACCACTTAGCCTGCAACAGCCTAGACTACGATCCCGATCTCCAGCACATCCCCGTATTCGCAGTGTCAACAAAATTCTTCACCTCGATGACGTCACGGTTTTATAATCGGAAACTGACTTTCGATCCGTTGGCTAGGTTCTTGATCAGCTACCAGCATTTCACTTACTACCCCGTCATGTGCTTCGGGAGGATCAACCTCTTTGTACAAACGTTCTTATTACTCTTCTTAAGACGCGAAGTTGAGGATCGTGCCCTCAACTTCGCGGGGATCTTGGTCTTCTGGACTTGGTTCCCACTCTTGGTCTCCTGCCTACCGACCTGGCCTGAGAGATTCTTATTCGTCTTTACAAGCTTCGCCGTCACGGCCCTTCAGCATATTCAATTCACGCTTAACCATTTCGCAGCCGATGTCTACGTGGGCCCCCCCACGGGGCACGACTGGTTCGAGAAGCAGGCGGCGGGGACGCTGGATATCACGTGCGTGCCGTACATGGATTGGTTCTACGGCGGGTTGCAGTTTCAGCTCGAGCATCATCTGTTCCCCAGGATGCCGCGTGGTAATCTAAGGAGAGTGTCTCCCGTGGTACAGGAGCTTTGCAAGAAGCATAAGCTTCCGTATAGGACTATGTCGTGGTGGGAGGCGAATAAGCTGACGGTTAGGACTCTGAAGAAAGCGGCTTATCAGGCTAGAGATAAGGCTAATCCTGTGCTTAAGAACTTGGTTTGGGAAGCTTTGAATACCCATGGCTAAGCTGAGGAGCCTTTTGTTTTTGTTTTGTTTTATTATTTTTATCATCAATGTGTTTTGATTACTTTTGCTTTTGAAATTTCGTTATGTTATAATCAAAAGAGATGCTAGATTGAATTGAATCGAGATTTCGTTTCTTAGATAACTCTACGTATGAGACAGACACTAAATATATTATTATTTGAATTTTGGCTTTTTTTTGTTCTTGTGTAGCTTTTGTTTATAGTCTTCTCTCACATGGCTCTTTTTGATACTTGCGATTGTGACTTCTTTGTTTATGCTTTGTTCAATGTTCTGTGGTGTGGGTGTTATTTAATATCATCCCTGATATTATAAGGTTTAAAGGATCAAATGAGGGCAGCTGTGGACAAATGATAGGACGTTGGATTTGCACCACTTTTTAAGGCTCAAGCCCGTACCAATATGGAAATCTCTGAACAGCTGTAATGGTATAAAAACCCAATAGCACAGTGAATGTTGGCCTTGAAAGGTTTGGGCTGAGAGAGAGAGGAGATGAAAACTTTTTGTTTCTGAATTAGTTCATGTTGCAAAGTTGCAAACTTTAAAACCAATCCACTCATCTTTGACCAAAAAAGAAAGAATCCACTCATCCTTTGATCAATTTTAATTTTGCAGGATCCACGGTATCTTGGCGCCGAGCTACGGAACAAGTGCGGAAGGAGTGGTACATAAGGCGGCGGAACAAAAGCTAGGATTATAATCGATTGGTGAAAAACGGGGATCAGTCATTTTCTATATATAGAGAGAAGATAGGTATATAGATCGAAACGTGGTATAGAAAGAAAATGTTCAAAAAAAAAACGTGGAAACAGTAAAAAAGAAGGAACAACGAAACGTGGAGCAGAAGAGAACATAATCATGATAATTGCGACTTCAAGTGTTCACTTTAGTTTGCTGCCAAAAAAAACATTAACAAATAAAAAACAAAAGTTTTAACCCACTTTCTACATAATAGCTATCCATATGTTCGTGAATCGTGATTAACATATATAACTAACCTGTTGAAGCGTAATTGAGTTAACAGTCTTATATTAGTGATGGTGTACCTGGGAGAAACAATCTATGTATAATGTAGCTACAAATATACGTATGTATTCAGAACCAGTAAACTTTTTGAACGCTCCGACTTACAATAAATTTGAAATTGTCGTATACCTCACCCACCTTACCCCTAACATCACTTTTGATCTCTATGTATTGTATAAAGCCTGCAATATTAGTGATTAGTTTAGTGAACAAAAAAAAATTATAAAACAAAGATGAAAGATGTATGCGTGTGCAAGTATTACTGTGTTAGTGGGGTTTTTACCAAAAAAAAAAGTGTTAGTGGGTTTGCTCCATAATATAAAGAATGAGAAGTGAGAAGTGACTTAATGTGCACAAAGTTACCTTAGGCAAAAAGACCAAGGCCGGTCCATAACAAATTAGTATTTGCCACCATGTCCTGAAATGATATTTTTGTGGTCAAATCTTTATTTCTGGTATTATATGATTTATATCTTTATTTTTGACCCATCTATCATTCTCTAATTTTGTATATATATCTTTATATGTAACCACCCAAATAGGCCAAATTGATTAGTGCATATTGATTTTGCTAGATCTTCCAAACAGTCTTCACATCACAGTCTTGTTCTTTTAACAAAAAATATTGTCGTTTTATTCCATTATCTACTAGATGTTAAACGCGATTGGTTTTATCTTTAGATTAGTTATACACCAAGAAAATCAACGGTGGCCGCAAGACCAGTGTGCTAACAAAAAACTTTCTTAAACATTTCTAAACAACTCATGCTTGATGTTTTAAACGTTGTATCTGGATTTAGCCAAAGCTTAAAAGTCTTCAAAACCTTAACATAACTAATGTGACCATCTTTACAATCACCAGCTATAGCCAACGGCGGACCTACGTTATGAATATATAAATACGCATATAAAACCCTACATCTGGTAAAAAAACTACTTCCAATCAATTATCAATCAAACTTGTAGTACTGATTGATTTACTCTAGGCACAATCTTATTTTTCACAATGAATTTCACATACTAGCACATTTCATGAAAATTTTGTATTGATTCCTGATTCCTGTTACAAAATTAAGTTCGACTCTTTGAAAAAACCAGGTGTCCATGTGCATAAAGTATGTTGAATCTTTACAACCTTCACTAGGGAACTAAAGCAATAATAAAAGACAGTGCATCACTACTATTCACTAGCACATAGTATAAGGTATATGCCTCGGCCCTTGGTTTTTAGATTAATAAACATCAAAACTGTAAATGGTATATACTACTGGATTTTTGTCTTCGTTATTTCTAATTTCAGATTTAGGTACGTGATGATGATTCACATATCAACTTTAGTTACGCATTCCCCTCTTGAACTCGTGATTTCAAACTATAATATTACAGAAGATAACAAACACTCAATTCTATGTTTGATAATCTGATAAGAGTATAATAACCGACATGCAAGCATTATTAGTTCAGCTGGCTAGAAGATTTATTATTATTTGATAGACGCTATGATGCTACGTACGAATTGAAAATTGACCTATACTCAATAGTGAACTACCGAATAAACAACTGACAGTTGGATTGAGATCAAAGAAACATATACAAAAGATCCAAGAATTGTAAAAGACATCTCATAACCAGCAATGTGGTCATATAGTATTAGCATATGAGCCACTTATTGCATATACATGCTATTATATGGAAGATAAATAATGGAGTGGTTAGATAACCATAAAGGGTAAGGGCATATGAATATGATCAAAAGAAGAAAGAAAGTAAAAGCTATGAGCTGAGATCAATATATAGCTTTACACGTTAGAAGTAGTTAGTGCATATGAATCCATCACCATTATAAAGACGTACTTAAATATATTTTTAATTTTCTTGCTTCATGACGAAATTTTTAATTAATAGTATGTACAGACAGATTAGTTATTTGTTGGTGTTTGGTTTAAATTTTGCTAATGCATAGTGATCTACCGAGTGTTTTAGGTAAAGGGCATAGCCACTAGGAAACTGCGAGAAGTCTAGGCTAAGGAAAGTATAGAGACAGACCTTTCAGTGTTTGAAAAGCAAAGTATAATTACAAAAGGAAATAATAATAAACATTTTTATTAGTTTATTGTTATTTTCTGAAAATAATCAAAAGAAATAAGGTTACGGGTTACCTCATGTGGTATGTCATTTTCAGCTAACCCTTCTAGTTGCAGAGCTACATACCATACCATAGGTGTTTTCCTCCGTCAGCGCAGAAAAAATATTATATTATAATTTTAAATATAATATTTTTTATTTTAAAATAAAATTATGATTTATCTTTCAATAGTATTATTTTTATATTTTAATTTCAATATTGTAAAAAACCATAAACATATTTTTGTAATATTATTTCCTTTGATTTGGTATAACTTTCTAAATAAATTTAATTGCTAATAAATAAGATATTTTGTTTGTTTTAGTTAAACATGTCAAACTGGAAAATCAATTAGTTAATTAATATGACGAAGATGAAAAGATAAATTTAAATAAATTTTAAAACAATTAACTATTAATATTTTTTGGATTAGAGTTGCTTTAGTTTTGTATTTTTTGATGCACATTTACAATTATATTTATACAAATATGATATATAAATTGATGTAAAATTTTATATTTGTAATCGTATTTAGCTTATTTTTATTAATATGATATATATATTATTTAATTAGTGATATGTGAGTTATTAATACATTATAATAGTTGAATAGAAGTAAATATTGATATGTTAAATTAACATTAATGATGATATATGATTTATTAGTTATTACCATATTTAAAATTCAGAAAAATATAAGTTTTTGTAAGAAAATTTTACATATCATAATTTATATAATGTCATGTCACTATTTTTAAAGACATGTCATATTTGTTTAGTATCATGTCATCATTTTTTTAGCAAGAATGATTGTTGTTACGATATGTGTACAAATCATTTCACAAATAATGTATAGGAGATTAAAACACGAGTTTCAAAACACAGACCAAAACCCAAATAAAAATTCCTTTACGGGCGATAAAATCATTTACATTTGTGTTTAAATATATTTTGTTCCATAATATAAGATGTTTTGCATGAATACACAAGAATTAAAAATTTTACTTTTTAAAAGATAATATTACTAGATAATAAAATTAAATATAAAGTAACTAATAACAAATAAAGTAGTAAATCATTATTGGTTAACCAATTTTCAATAAATTTAAAATACTTTAAAATCTCCCTGATATAATAAGGTTGACTTCTGTCTGCTTCGGCTGGCCTTCCAAAGAGCTATATACTTACTTTGGAAAGAACGTAATGGGCGAAAACATAACAATTCATGGAGCTCGCCGGCTCAGCTTGTGAAGTCGCTGGACAGGACCGTTCGCAATAGGATCTCTTCCATTCGATCAAAGAATTCTGAGTTTACTAGCTCTCTGATGCAGAGATGGTCGGGAAGACACTAAATTGATGTATTGCAGTATCAACTTTTAAACTTTCTGTATTGTAAACATTTTTTCTTTTGTTAATATATAAATTTAGCATTTCAATAAAAAAAATACTTTAAAATATCAATATATTTTCTATTTTGAAACACTAATTTTTTTCCAAAATATCTCATATTATGGAACGGAAGGAATACACTTTACAATGCCGCATAGGCCATCTCCAACAAAACACCAAATTTTATCTCCAACAAGACACTAAATTCACATTTCCACCAAATTTGGTGTAATGTAAATAGTGTAACACTATCATCACACCGAATTTTATTTTATTATATTTCATTAATATTATAGTTCAATTGCAATCAAATAATTAAAAATAATATATTATATTATTTGTATTTTTAATTGATTTGACATAATTAAAAAACTATTTTTTTCAAAATAAATCACTAAATGAGTATTATAATTAATCACTTACAAATAATATAAATATAAATAAAAATCTAAATATGATAAAATAATTATTCATCAAATACAAAATAATAAAAAAAATTAAACTGAAAACATCATATTATATATAATATTATTTTTGGTATAAAATTTAGTATCATTATTAAAGATGACAAAAAAGTTATGACATCAAAACACCAAATTTGATGTAGTTTCAACAACAAATTTGATGTCATTTATTAGAGATAGATCTTAGTATTATGTTATATTCTAGCACTATTTAAAAAGAAATCCACAGGTCGATGAGTAAGACAGCATTATTATTGGTGCTACGATATTTTAATTATTTCTTTCTTGTTTGTAACTTCCCATGAAATACTTTTCTTAAATAAATAGAATATGTACTCCCTCTGTTTTTATATGTAGGTAGTTTTAGTCAAAAAATTTTGTTTCATAATATATGATGTTTACATAATTCAAAGTAACTTTTACATTTATTAAATATTGTATAACCAATCAAATAATCTATGTCTTTTTGTTATTGGTTGAATTTATATATTAAATACACTCTTCTCAAAAGTAACAATTTTCTTAATATTATCACTTTTAACCAAAACTACTTACATATAAAAACAGAGGGAGTATTATTTATTCATTTCACAAACAAAATAATAGTAACAGCACGCGCAGGCACGCGCCTACACTGTATTCCATATTTTTTTCTTTTATTTAAACCCCATAATAAAATGGCAAAAAGAAAATAGAAAGAAGAGAAAAGAGCAGGGGAGCAAACGTCTTCTTCTTCTCTCTACCTCGCGCTTGCTCTCCTCTCTCTCTCTTCTATTCCGTTTCTCTTTTGTCCTCCTTCCTCTTCACTGTCTGTATCATTTCATACTTAACAATCGAACCCGAAACGTCTCTTCTTCCTTCTCTCTTTCTGTCTATTTTTTGAACCATTTTCTCAACCTCTCTCGGCTCTTGTCTCCTTGATGATAGATATACCCTTGTCTTCACTCACTCTCGACAAAACCCATTTCATCTCCATCTTCCATTTTTAGGAAAAATCTAATCTTTCTTGTCTTTTCAATAACCAACCCTCCACCAAAACCAGAGCATCCCCACTCGCAAATCTAAAAAAAGTTCGATACTTTTACGGTTTGAAATCTCGAGAATTCTCAAAGATTCACAGACCCACAAGCTCCCCAATCGAAGGTGAGGAGGTGTGTGATGAAATTCTACATGAGCTTCTGTTTTGTTTCACTGTCTTATTCTGCGTTTAAATTTTTCTGATTGGTTCATTGAATATGTTGTTCCTCTGCTCTTAACTGATAGATTATGGGGTTTGGTATTTAATGATGTATGGTGTTACCAGTTATTCGGATTGATGTAAGCTTCAAGACAACATTTTTTTTTGTTTACCTAATACCTAACCTTTGTATTAATTGTCATCATCAATTTTAAATCTTGATGTTGAAAGCATATGACACAAGCTTTCTCCTTTTAGTTTATGTCTGAAAATAGTAAACCTAGTCTAAGTATTATTTTCTCTTCTTCAGTTTAGATATGGTTAAGCATGTGTCCTAAATCAAATCTGGTTCAAAACTTTCTCTTTTGATTTTTTTTGGGTTATGTCTGTCTGGAAGAGGTTAATGGACTATATATGTTGTTTAGGCTCTAATCAAGCTTTTTAATTCTTCTATTATATCATTGTATGGTTTACACAATTTGATGATTAAAAGGTTATAATTTCATGATATAATCTGTGTTGTTTTGTTTTCTAGTGGATTTATTGAGGATGGAAGCAGAAACGTCTTGGACTTACTATCCGTACAACTACATTACTACTACATACGTCCCTGAAGCTGAATCATACTCAGAGCAAAGCAATGATGATGAGACCAAAGACACAACCTTTTCGATGGATTCTCTCCTCCCAGACGATCTACTAGAAAGAATCTTATCATTTCTCCCCATCGAAAGCATCTTCAGAGCTGGCACGGTCTGCAAAAGATGGAACGAGATCGTTTCTTCTCGAAGATTCCTATGGAACTTCTCCAACAACAACAACCGCAACAACTCTGTTCCTCAGAGACCTTGGTACTTCATGTTCACCAGCACCGATGATCCATCCGGTTACGCTTACGACCCGGTTATCAAGAAATGGTACACCTTTGACCTCCCCTGCATCGAGACTTCGAATTGGTTCGTTGCTTCCTCTTGCGGATTGGTTTGTTTCATGGACAACGACTGTAGAAACAAGATCTACGTCTCGAACCCTATCACCAAACAGTGGAGGAGGCTCATCGAACCGCCGGGTCAGAGAACTACAGACTACACAGCGTTGTCTACCTCCATGAACAGAGCAAAACAGAGCTACTCTGTTTCGGTGGTGAAGTCAAAGCAAGTTCCAGGGAACTTCTTCCAGTGGGAGCTCTCTATTCATCTCTACAGCTCCGAGACAATGACGTGGACAACGTCCTTAACCGATGTGTTAACCGGATGGAGAGGAGGAGACGAGAGTGTGATCATCGACGACGTTCTCTACTTCTTGATCTACTCAACAACAGGAGGCTCTGACCATCGCCACGGCTTGATTGCTTCTAACTTATCCTCCTCCACGTCATCCTTGATGAGGAGTTTCGTCCCGATGCCGTGCTCGTTAACCTGCGGGAGGTTGATGAATCTGAAGGAGAGGCTTGTGGTCGTTGGAGGGATAGGGAAGCACGACAGGCCAGACATCATCAAAGGGATTGGGATATGGTGTTTGAAAGGAGGGAGAGAGTGGGAAGAGATGGCGAGAATGCCTCAGAGATACTTCCAAGGGTTTGGTGAGTTGGACGATGTGTTCGCTAGTAGTGGCAGTGATGATATGGTGTACATTCAGAGCTACGGTTCTCCTGCGCTTTTGACGTTTGACATGAAGTTGAAGTGTTGGAAGTGGTCTCAGAAGTGTCCTGTCTCCAAGAAGTTCCCTCTTCAGCTCTTCACTGGGTTTAGCTTTGAGCCTAGACTCGAGATCGCTCCTTAAAGCTTATTGATTGATACGAGTAATGCTTTTGTTATTTACGATTTGTGTACTTGATTTATCAAAAGAGAGACCAATATATTTTTAATTTTTAATCAGTGGAATCCTCGTTTTTCTTCTGCTCTCTGTTAACATGTGGCCCCACAATATCTCATGGTCTGAAACTTGAGGTTGTCTTGTTGCTGTTCCTGCAGGATAAAAGTAAAAATTTACTTAAAAAGTAAAAATTATTAATAATTTGTTATCTTATTATAGATAGATGTAAATTTATTTAAAGATTTTGTTTTTGTACTTTGATGAAACTGGACCTAGTTTGGTGATGTGATTTGTCAGGTTTGTCAGTGGTAGGTTTACAGATAATGGACAACAGCTATTTTGTTGTAGTATTTTAAACCTTTTCTGAGGCTCACTTATTTCAATTTTTAATAGCTTTAATAATTTGCTTAAATTATACAGTCTCTCTCAATTATAACGTATGTAGGATTCTACAAACTATCTTTGTGTCATTTTGGATTCATATCGATCATTAGAGGTATGCAACAAGGTTTAAACTTTAAACATAAACATTACATCATACGTTAAAATAGATTGCATTTTTATTGAGGTTTTTATTTACTTTGTTGCTTAATATATTCCAAAAGAAACTTATAAGACAATTACCTCATCCATCAAACTCAGCAGAGACCTAATTATACTAAGAAAAGTAATTTGGCTTTGATGGAGGTGATGATTTAAGATAGTGAAGTTACCCATGTGGCCATGTATTATAAAGGATTTTTAACATTATAACCCCTCAACTAAGTTTGTTTTAGGTAAAAACCCTCAAACTAAGTATTTAATGAGAAAACTCTCAAACTAACTTTATTTAGTGAGTTAAACTTTCTCATGTCATAATTATCTTTACAACCAGTAAATTTTTAGTTTAGGGGTTTTTTCATTAATTAAACATAGTTGAGGGGTTTTACCATTAAAAATAAAAATCTAAAATAAAAATATAATAACATTATCTAAAAGTTAGCCACTTTAATTTGCAAAATTATCATTTTAAAACGTTTAGGCATATATATGAAACTGATTTCTTTTTATAAAATCAACATTATATTTGTATAATCAGTTAAAAATATACAAAACCAGAAAATCTAATAAAACTATATCTTATCTACAAAAATGTAATAATAAATCTCTAGATGATAAAATGTATATCTTATCTTATAAAAATGTAATAATAAATCTTTAGATATTAAATATATATCTTATCTTATATTTTCTGGTTTGTACATTTTTAATTTATTATACAAATATAATGTTGATTTTATAAAAAGAAATCAGTTTCATAGAATGTTGATTTTATAAAAGTTTAAGTGAACCGTTGTTCTTGAAAAGGATATTACTTGAGAACTCATTATATATATTAAATCAAAAATATACATGTATAAATTAAAAATATACAAACCAGAAAATATAAGATATGATATACATTATATCATCTAACAATTTATTATTACATTTTTATAGATAAGATATAATTTTATTATATTTTCTGGTTTGTACATTTTTAATTTACACATATATAATGTTGATTTTATAAAAAAAACCAGTTTCATATATTTACAGAGATTTTTAAAATGATAATTTTGAAAATTAAAGTTGCTAACTTTTTGATAATGTTATTATATTTTATATTTTAGATTTTTATTTTCTTATTTTTTATGGTGAAACCCCTCAACTATGTTTTGTTAATGAAAAAACTCTTATACTAAAGATTTACCGGGTGTAAAGATAATTATGACCCGAAGGAGTTAAATTCACTAAGTAAAATTAGTTTGAGGGTTTTCTCATTAAATACTTAGTTTAGGGGTTTTTACCCAAAACAAACTTAGTTGAGAGGTTTTAATGTTAAACATCTTATTATAAACACACAATTCACTATTTAACCAAAAACACTCATTATCTTCTTATTTTTCTTCCTACATTTCTCTCATCTCTCACTAAAAATCTAATTATCAAGGGGATTTGGCAAATAAACCCTTAAAGATGGTAAAACACATTAATGTTTAATTTTTCTGAAGGATAATAAAAACATTTGTCTATAACTTTTTGGATTGAAGTATATGCTAATTAAATTGAATATATATATATATATATATATATATATATATATATATATATATATATATATATATATATATATAATACGACTTTCCTTTACAGGGGACAAATACATATGACCTATTAAGATTTTATTGAACATTGGTCTAAAAATTTACTTCTTCAAAAATTTGGTACTCTTAATAAACATCCCGGAAGAAACGGAGTTCGTTCCACTTCTTCAAAACTTGTATTCAATAGATTACAGTTTTGTTTTGAGAATTAGGCCGAAAAAATTCTGAACTTTTTAGGAATTGCCAAAAAAATCTATACATTAGCCTAACCAAAATAATTCTTTATTTTTGTTGATTTTTTTTAGTTTATTAAGCAACTTATTAGTTGTTGGCGTTAAGTGAAACAACATCGTTTTACATGACTTTGAAAATAAAAACAAGTAGACACTGGATTTCGAACTCAAGTTGTTTGGATCGTATGGCAAGGTTTTACCACTGGACTAGTGGACCATTCAATGATACTAACACATTTTACTTTATTTGGTATTGACTTTGAATATAAAAGATTCAAATCTGAAAACATATAATCAGAATCTATAAAATATCAAAAATCTTCCAAATTTTTTCAATTAAAAAAATCCAAATTTTTTTTTTTCATTTTTTGGATTATATAAAGAAAATTTGAATAAAATAAAAAAAAAGTCGAAAAAGTTAGAAAAAAATTTGAATATGAAAATATATAATCAGAATCTATAAAAAACAATTATTTTTTTATAGATATATATATTTTTTATTAAAAAAATTCCAAAAACAAAGATAATTTTTCATTTTCCGATTATAAAAAAAAAAATTCAAAAAAAATTAGAAAAACAATTTCCAAAAAAAAAGTTATAAAAAATTTTAAATCTGAAATCATAGAATCAAAAACTATTAAAAAATAAAAAAAAATAGTTTCTGATTATATATTTTCACATTCGAAATTTTTTATAACTTTTTTTTTTTGAAAATTTGTTTTTCAGTTTTTATTTTTATTTTATCAAATATTCTTTTTATAATCCGAAATATGGAAATTTTCTTTCTTGGTATTATTTCTTTTTCAAATTTGTTTTTCAATTTTTGAAACCTAGTTTCTACTTGTTTTTATTCTCAAATCATGTAAAACGACGTCGTTTCATCTCATTTGAAAACGACGTCGTTTTACTTAACATAAACATTTAACGACGTCTTTTTTTTCTGTTAAATTTGCTGACGGCTTGCTAAATTGACAAGTCAACGAAAACATTGTTAATTAATTCTAAAGTCAATAAAAAGTTTGTGTTTTCTTGTCAGCCTTTAAACTCATGTTTTTGGCAATTTTTTAAAAGTTCAGAGCCGAATTCCCATTTTTTCATAGAACTGCCTAATTACTTGGTACCAGTACCACCACGAGAAAAAGTACCACTTCCTGATGTAAAGACAGCATAGGCTTTAGCAAAGCCTATTAGATGGGGGAAAGCATATGGACTGAAGCCCAGTACGTAGCCTATTAACCAAGAGACTTTCTTCTTGCATTGCGAATATCCTTTTTGTGTCAATGAAATATATCATAACTTAAAGGTTTAAATGATTACAATCGAACCATACTCGACGGTAATATGATAAAGAAGATAGAGAATAATAGCTCCATCTTGTACGACATCTCCTTTTTAGCAAGTGTCTTTCTACGAAGGTTGTCGTTAAGTTAGTCTAATTAATAACATGAGGAAACTAACACATGTAATTATAAGAAACATCCAAGCAGAGGTGATCATGAACATAGCGAAATGAAACATGAAACATTCGACTAGGACTTCCAATTTTTTTTTTTAAATGGCATTGAAAATTTTCCACGAATTTATAAAATATTTTTTTATGGTAAAACTTTACTAAAACGCTTAGGGCATCTGTATTGCAGGGACAAATTAATGTATCTTAGCATTTTTTATTATTATGCTTTGATTAAGAGACAATGCTAAGAAACACAAGCAAATATACAGATTATTGGTAGAAACTTTTATATTGTTTCTTAGTATATGAAAAAGTGAGGAATAGCCAAGCAACTCTATGATAAATTAGAAAGACGACATACATTCCGGCTGTGACAAAGTAATCGTCACACGGTATATACGGCAACAAACAACAGACCAACTATAAAGGGAACATACATTCCGTTTGGCATCAACTGAGGGTTAAGCGCCATGGCTGCAGTTACAGAGGATGTCTAGGTTCCTTCTTGTTCTGTTGTGCTTCTCAAACCTCAATTCTCCTTTGCTCTGTAACCTGATCACTAGACATACAATAAAAGCTATTATTTTCTACTAAATCTCCTTTGCCATTAAAGAGTTCTACCCATGCAAAGAAAAAAGTACAAGCAATTACTTATAAATTACATTCACTAAGATCTAAAGTAAAATTTTATTAAATCACAGAACATGTTGGCCTAGTCTAAGTTACTTTTGATGCTGCAACAAACTAATCTAATGAAAATGTTTAAATGGTCGTTTACACAAAGATAAGCTTACTATCATCATCATCATCAAATTAAAGAAATATTGCTCACACTGCCTACTATCGCTTTTGATGGCTTTACATGACACAATTGTGAACCAAGTTCTTCCCTCCCATTATAATTCCGGGCTTGTATTTCAGTCGTGCCCCTGCCACAGGACAAAAACATATTAAGACCAGTAACCAATACATACATAAACAATATCATCTACCTATTTAGTTTTTCAATTAAGTGTTCAACTAAAGAACAATGGAAGTATACTAAGGTGGGCAACTCTGAATTGAAGTTTCATGAGCTGGGAACGAAGAAAGCAAGGATCTTTTAGGATTGGTGAAAATGTGCTAACCTGTCTCGTTAACCTCAACGACGCATGAGACAGTCTCGAAGAGATGAAGCTCTGATTCTCTGGTGGAGATTGCAGTGACGCTTCTTATCTTCTGCTGTCGTTGACGGAAGCGGCAAAGCACATTTCGAGGGAAAATAGAAAAGGCAAAGGCATAGCGGGAAGGAGAAGGAGCAGGAACAACTTCAGAAGCGCCACAAGTCTTCGACGAGGAGAGCAACCCACCATCGTCCAACTTCGAGGAGAGGAACTTTCTTCGTCGATTGAAATTGATTTTTTCTTCTTGTATTCTCTGTAAGGTGACACCTGTCTCTGAAGGACGAAACCCAGAACTTCTTAATTAAGAAGTGAGATGGCCCCTATCTTATTTTCTATTTTTAATTTTCTTTTGGTCCAAATAGTGTAAGATATGGGCTTGGATACAGGCAATGCTGATGCCCTTAGGCCATCTGCAACGCAAGCTTCTTACTGAAAGTCCTTTCTGCTTTTTACGTAGGTTCCGCCACTTTCTTCACAAAAAATCACCAAACGTTTGTTAAATAACAAACGTCCTGGGCTTTGTCTTTTAACTGTTCATGGGCCCCACGATACGTGGCGGCCCACAATTGGTTTATTATAAAAAAAAAAGGAAAATAAAAACTTAAGGAACGCGCTTCGGTCCTGGCGTTGCAGATGGCCTTATGGCCTCCATTATTTTAAGGACGTCCTACATCCAAGAATACATTAATACGACCAGAACTAACGAGGGAGAAAAATGAAGAGCAATTGCGTCTTATATACATAGAATAAAGTATATTTAACTATACGGTATGTGTACTGTTTCTTTTTAAAATATACCTGCAATACCCTTATGTCTACGCTATGACCTACATAAATAATAATTATATCTGCATCTTCTAGGTTTCGTACGAATCGGTATACGGCGCCTTCGCCTGAGCTGGAGCGTGCTCTCCCCCTTCCGGATCTCGAGCCACATAACGGAATAGCACTGTCCGCGTGTACTGGAGGTACTTCTCTCTCTTTCAGCAAATCTGATGGTCTCTGTTTCGAAGACCCTAAAAGAGCTCCGTCGTTATGGTTTCTTAATGGGAGTAAGGCGTGCTCTCTTTAGTTTGAGGATGCGGAGACGTCTCTGATTGGAGAGAGGCTTTTGTGTCGGCGGATCTGTTGAAAGTGATGGTGGTTCCTTTAGACTGCTTCTCGTCAGTCTTGATCCTTTCTACTCCGCCGTGAGGTATGAGGTCGTACGCGGAAGCTCGGACCCCTGAGAAGGCGAGGATCTTGTGCCACAAATTCAGCTTCGGTGGTTTCGCGACGAGCCTGATTGCGCTAGGGTGGACGATTGTGGTTCTCCTCAGGTTCGAGATGGATCAACTTCTCTCCGCCATGGAGATTCACTGGCCGTCGCATCTCTCTCTCGTCCCGCTGATGCTGGTGGCCATGGTTAACGGCGCGGAGGAGATCAATTTGAAGTACGATCTGAGCTCGAACTCGCTGCGCACCGTCGTGGTCGGAGGAGCTCCTCTGAGCAGAGAGGTGACGGAGAAGTTCGTGGAGAAATACAGTGGTGTTAGAGTTCTGTAGGGGTATGGCTTGACGGAGACGACAGCTATAGTTGCTTCTAGGTTTACTAAGGAGGAGACGGAGAGGTACGGTTCCTTTGGTTTGCTTTCTCCGCATGTGGAGGTTAAGACTGTTGATCCTGATACATGTCGGGTTTTGGGGGTGGATCAGGGGAGCTCTGGCTCTGAAGTCCTACCGTTATGAAAGGTGTTTGTTTTTTTCTTGAAAAGGTGTTTTTTTTTTTGTTTTTTTTGGGCGTTGATAATGAAACTGTTTAGAGTTGTTGTTTTTGAAAGGTTATTTCAAGAACTAAGATGCTACTGCATCTACTATAGATTCAGAAGGATGATTGAAGACTGGAGATTTGTGTTACCTTGACAGTGAAAGTTTTGTCTTTGTTGTTGATGGATTAAAGGAGCTTATCAAATGCAATGGTTTTCAGGTAACTAATATTAAAAATTTAAAATACATATAATAATCAGTTTGTGTCGATCCTTCTTAATGTTTTGAAACTTGTAAATTTTAATTAGGTTGCTCCAGCTGAATTAAAAGCATTGTTGCTTGTGCATCCAGAGATTGCGGATGCAGCACTAATACCGTGAAGACTTTTCTTTTTTAACATGACCCATCACTAAAATTCTTCTCTTTTTTTTTTTCTGAAGCTCCTACTTTTCTATCTTATTGTTTTGAAGCATCCCTGACATGAAAGCTGGACAGTATCAAATGGCATATACATATTGTAAGAACAGCTGGAAGTAACTTATCCGAATGGCATATGTTGTTGTTCGACGCCTGCGTTTGTGGCCACGGAGCGCCTTCGGGGTGGGTTCTCTTTGACGGTGACTGAGGCAGATGGGCTTAGACACCCTGAAGCTCTGGGAAAACGATTGAAAAACCACTGTCTTCACCGGAGCGGAAGCTAGCTTCCGGAGCCTTCTTTCCTATTACCTTTCTTCTTGCTGCTCTGATGTTTTATGCTTGTAGATCTCTTTGTCCTTCTTGCTGTAACCTGGCCTTTACTATTTCTCCGGCATCAGTTGAACTGTCCCGATTTGCCCGGAATAAAAGTTAAAGATCTTATCTTCGTAAAGTTAATAGATTTATGTCATAAGTTGTTTTTAAAAGAAGGATGACACAAGACGAAAGGAGACACTAGTAATTTTAACCATCGTTGAGTTACCAGGTATGCAAATATAATAAGTTTTTACCACTTACCTAATTATTTTTCATTCTATGTATATTGAGCTAAATAGCTCAAAAATGAATGTGCCATTAAATGTTTTCTTTTGTTTATCCAAAGTTCTTTTGACATATACGTAAGCAAACAATTAAAATCTAAAGAAGTTGCACCAAAGAAAATATATTTATCGAAAGAAAAACGGAAATTTGTTCATAAACCATACCGGTAATTATGAAACTAACACTTGTGTCTTAATGCAATTAATTGGCATTCAACAGTACATTAATATGAACAGTGTTAAAAGAAAAGAAAAATTGAATGCACAGTCTAATGTTTTCTAAGAAAAGAATCCAAAGCTCTTTTGACTGAATATATAGCAAACGATTAATATACAGAGAAAACTGGAATTTGGTTCATAAACCGAACCGGTTATCTGGTGATTTAATTAATGACACTAGGAAAACTTAAACAATTGTCTTAATGTAATTAACAAAAATCCAAGAAAACATCTCTTATGATGATCAGAGTCAAAGACAGAAAAAGAAATTATTGTGTCGTTAAATGTTTTTTTTCAGAAGCAAATCCAAAGCTTTTTGATCAAATATACAGAAAATATTCAATAATCTATAGTAAACCGGAAATTGGTTCATAAACCAAACCAGTTATTAGATAGCTAAGGTGATGTAACTAAGAATCATTCAAGAATACGGTAATATGAGGAGAGTTAAAAGACAAAAAAAAAGAGTGTGCCATTCAATGTTTTCTAAGAAACAAATCCAAACTTTTTGACTAAATATACAGTAAATATTTAATAATCTAAAGTAAACCAATGATTGGTTTAAACCAAACCGGTTATTAGATAGAAAAGGTGATGTAATTAAGAAATATTCAAAGAATATAATAATATGAAGAGAGTTAAAAGATAAGAAAAAATGAGTGTGACATTCAATGTTTTCTCAGACACAAATCCAGAACTATTTTTTTTTTGGTCAAACATGCATTATAGATAGCATAGAAACAAATCCAAAGCTCTTTGACCAAATATAAGTAAATATTTAATCTAAAGTAAATCAGAAATTAGTTTATAAATCGAACCGGTTATTAGATAACTAAGGTGATGTAATTAAGAAGCAGTCAAGAATACACATTAATATGCGGAGAGTTAAAACTCAGAAGACAAGACAAAATGAGTGTGCCAATTAATGTTTTCTAAGAAACAAATCCAAAATTCTTTTTTTGGGGTCAAACATGCATTAATAGATAGATAGAAACAAATCCAAAACTGTTTGGCCATATATACAGAAAATATTTAATAATCTAAATGAAACCAGAAATTGGCCCATAGACCAAACCGGTTATTAGATAGCTAAGGGATGTAATTAAGAAGCATTCAAGAATACAATGATATGAAAGTTAAAAGACAAATGTTTCATTTAATGTTTTCAAGAATACAATGATATTAGAGTTAAAAGACAAATGTTTCATTATGTTTTTTTCAGAAACAAATCCAAAACTCTCCTTTTTGGGGTCAAACATGCACTAGTAGATAGATATAAAGAAATCCAAAACTCTTTGACCAAATATACAAAAAATATTTAATAACTTAAATTAAACCGGAAATTGGTCTATAGACCGAACCGATTATTAGATAGCTAAGGTGATGCGATTAAGAAGCATTCAAGAAAACAATGATATAAGAGTTAAAAGACAAATGTATCATTTAATGTATTCTCAGAAACAAATCCAAAGTTACCTTTTTTGGGGTCAAACATGGACCAATAGATAGATAGAAAGAAATCTAAATCTGTTTGACCAAATATAACAGAAAATAATTAATTAGCTAAATTAAACCGGAAATTGGTTCACTAACCGAACCGGTTATCAGACACATATATAAGAAGAGATAACCTTCGTCTTCTCATCTCTCTCTGCTTTCGAACTTGAGCTAAACTAACGATCATTTATCAAAGTCTCTTCTTTTCAATTCACTTGATTTCATCTTTGCCAATGGCGCTACCTGTATTTGGAGACAATGAGTTTGATATGTTCGGTCCCCTCGAATTCCCGATGTTGGATTCTGAAAATGACACCACCACCCCTCATCTCGATTCCTCCTCCGAACCAGATTTCGGATTCGCTTTCAACGAAAGCAACTTCTCCGATCGGTTGCTTAGGATCGAGATCATGGGAGGAGGGAGAGGAGGACCCTCCTCGGGCTCTAACCCCGACGCTGAAGGGGCTCGTCATCACAAGAAGAGAAGAGAGGATAACAACAACAACAACAACAACAACTCTGGTAAAAACTGAATCTTCTTATCTTCTTCTCTCTGGTTTTTTTATAAGAAAAAGGCATTAGCTTTAGGTCTGAAATGAAATAATATTATAGAATTGGGTTTAGGGTTTTAAACTCTTTTGCGTGTGTGTTTTTTTGCAGTTACCATTTCAAACGTTGTGGCGGGTGCTGAGGAGCAGGTTTTGACTGATATGGAGGAAGGTGAGGCTATGATCGAAGAGGCTTCATCAGGTAGTATTTACTAATGCATCCTCCTTTTTTGGTCGTGTTTGTGTTGGAATCCATAATAGTTCTTGATTGTAATAATTTGATTTTTTTTTAAGGTGATGAGGATGATGATGCAACTAGTGCGCCAACGAGGGGGTCGGAGTCGTTCGACTATTTTAGGGTTAACAGGGTTAGGGAACTTCATATCAGTTCTCCTATCTTAGCTGCCAAAAGCCCTTTCTTTTACAAGGTTTAAATAAATGCTTCCGTTTTGATGTTTTGTGTGTGTGTTTTGATTGCCCATTTGTTTGTGTGTGTGTGTGTCTCTCTCTCTCTCTCTCACTTTTTGTTTTCTTTTCTGAATCTGTTTTTTCAGTTGTTCTCCAATGGAATGATGGAATCTGTGCAAAGGGAAGTCACTCTTCTGATTAATGCGTCAGGTAAACCATTTTAAACCTGGCTTGATTTATTCTTGTGAACATTTCTGAATGTGTGGTAGTTTGTCTTTAGATCTATATCTTTAACAGGACTTGGCTCAAAATTAATTTACATTTGTTGATTTGTTGTGTATTGATAGATGGATTTGATTTCATAGACATACCTTACTTTGTGTATATGAACTGAGGAAACTGCTTTGATGAATGTTAGTTTTGTTCTTAGGTTTTATATATTTAACAGGACTAGGCTCAAAAAGGATTACATTTGTTGATTTGCTGTGTATTAATAGATGGAATTGATTTTAAAGATATACCTTACTTTGTGTATATGACTTAGGAAACTGCTTTGATGAATGTTAGTTTGTTCTTAGATTTTTATATATTTAGCAGGACTAGCCACTAGTGGATTACATTTGTTGATTTGTTGTTATTGATAGATGGATTTGATTTTATAGACATACCTTACTTTGTGTATATAGCATAGGAAACTGCTTTGACGGATGTTAGTTTGTTCTTAGATTTTTATATATTTATCATTACTAGGCACAAACGGGGTTACATTATGTTGATTTGTTGTGTGTTAGTTTCGAAATAATTGATGTCTTTTGATTTATATTATATACCTTACTTTGTGTGTGTATTTGCAGAGGAAGCTGGTTTGATGGAGCTTTTAAACTTTATGTATACCAATACCGTGTCTGTCACCACACCACCTGCATTGTTGGATGTGCTAATGGCTGCTGACAAGTTCGAAGTTGCCTCTTGCATGAGGTACTGCAGTAGGCTTCTCCGCAACATGCCTATGACTACCGAGTCTGCCCTGCTCTACCTCGAGCTTCCCTCTACGGTTGTAACGGCTGCATCTCTTCAGCCTTTAACCGATGCTGCAAAAATGTTCATCGCTACCCGTTTCAAAGATATTACCAAGTAAGACTTCGAGGCGATATAACTGTTATGTAGTGGGTTTGTCCGGTTCTTAAAAACCCATGTTTGGTTGCTGTCTTTTTGCAGGTCTAAAGGGGAGTTTATGTCTCTACCATTGGCTGGAGTTGAGGCGGTTGTGTCCAGCGACGATCTCCAAGTTGCATCAGAGGATGCAGTTTATGAATTGATCTTGAAATGGGCGAGAGCGCATTACCCTTCTTTGGAGGAACGGAGAGAGATTCTCGGGTCACGCCTCGCACACTCCATCCGCTTCCCGTTGATGTCATGCCGTAAGCTGAAGAAGGTGCTGACGTGCAGCGACTTCGGGCACGAGATAGCGTCAAAGCTCGTCTTAGAAGCGCTTTTCTTCAAGGCGGAAGCTCCACACAGGCAGCGTAGCCTAGCCGAGCAAGAAGCAGCCTCAGCCTCGGTGCACCGCCGCCTCGTAGAGAGGGCTTACAGTTACAGACCGGTGAAAGTACTCGAGTTCGAGTTTCCTCGGAAGCAGTGTGTGGTCTACCTAGACTTGAAGAGAGAAGAGTGCATAGGACTGTTCCCTTCGGAGAGAGTTTATTCTCAGGCGTTTCACTTGGGCGGTCAAGGGTTCTTCCTCTCGGCGCACTGCAACATGGACCAGCAGAGCTCGTTGCCTTGTTTCGGGCTGTTCCTAGGGATGCAGGAGAAAGGGCCGGCGAGTTTCGGAGTGGACTATGAGTTCTCGGTGAGGTCGAAGCCATCTGAGCAGTTCTTAAGCAAGTACATAGGGAGCTATACGTTCCCTGGAGGGAAAGCAGTTGGGTACAGGAACTTGTTTGGGATTCCATGGACGTCTTTTGTTGGGGAGGATAGTGTTTACTTCATCAATGGCATCCTCCATCTCAAAGTTGAGCTTACCATCAGTAGGTCTACAGATGATGCTGAGTGACCTTTTTCTCTTTGCTCCTTCATGCCAGACTATCTTTGCTTTGCTTACATCTCTTCTCTCTAATTAAACTTCTTTTTTTCTTTTAAAGTTTATAGTATCTTTACTTATAAAACTTTTTTATAAATCATCGACATTTAAGAATGATGTAAATGCGTTTGGATTTGGTTTATCTTTCTGTTTATGCTTTATTCCTTTGTTTATTTATGCTTTGTTCTTCTTGGCTTTGGTTTATTAAAATGAATTTTCAATGAAGTCTTAGCGTTAGATTGTATTATGAACTATATGTTCATTGCAATCTGCGTCTTAAGTCTTCATAACTGGCTTTATAAGGAAGACAGCGTTGGTAAGAAGTAAGACCTAACCCTAACAGAGCCGTGAGAGAGGAAGACATTGGCTCATCATTGTCCCAAACAGAGACGTGGAGGAGGGGGAGGATTGTTGGCTCATCATTGTCCCATGAAACACATAAATTAGTCATTTAACAGAACTAGGTTATAACTACTATAGTTAAAGAGTAATTTAAGTATCTACTTGGATTGAAAAAGACCTGTCTCTCGAATTGAGCCATGCATTTTTGGTCGAGTTGGTCTTTTTAAATTCTCCCCCACAATTAAAATTTCAAATGATTTCAAAGAGAAGAAACTGACCGTTGGGTGGAATACCGTACACGTGGTACGGTGTCATCTTAAGGGTACTCAATCATTTTTATTTAATAGAGACAGACATGAGACAGAGATAGATGGATACATGGAATCTTGATGTTACATTTTGTTACAATTTTACGACACAAGTATACCTATAAAATAATTTGTAGTTTAGAAATGAATCAATAGTACAAATTAGAGACATATCAATAGTCTTTTAAAAGAAAAAAAACTTATATCGGTATTATACCTCGTGCGTGCACCAAGGATCTAGTCCACTAATTAAGGTATTAGTATCATTCTTCTCCTCTAAACCTCAAAATTATAATCTGTATCTTTAGTTAATTAAAGACAGGCTGGACATTATCAAAACCCACATAAATGGTATTTAAAAATAAAATAATTTAATATTATAATAGGTTTATTTAAAAAAAAAAGAGAAGTCTTTCTTTGCCTATATTATATAACATGAAGAAAGTTCAGTTGTGTTTCGGCCATGTCTGTCTGAAGCAATGCACGTAACATCCTCCTGAAAAACTCCAATAAAACCCATCAGAGATCTCTCCCTTCTTTCCTTACTAATCGCTCAAGTTTTTCAAACTGTTTCCATTTTCTCTGTTGAGTTTCGTCAGATCTTATACTGTTTTTTTTCTTTTGTTGCTTCATTTTTTTCTAATACCATCAGATATTCTTTTGAATGATATTTAAAGAGTGGTGGTGGTGGTGGTGATAATTAATCAAGTAAGTAAGAATCCAAGACTTGCCCATTTTGATCGCCAGGTGTTGTTGTTGTTGCCTTCTCTGTCTTTTTATTGATTCCTTTTTTTTTTGAGAGAGAAGAGTACTTAAGCAGCAAAAGAGTTATTTAAGATTTTGCAGATCTAATAGTAATAATAAGAGGTCGTGGTCATAAGATTTTTGTGACATAAAAAGAAAAGAAAAAAGAATCTACTTTGTCGTTTTGCTCTTTTGCTCCTTTCTTTGGCTGTGAGGACTAGAGACAGAGAGACAGCAACTTGTCGGGAAGTTCTTGAGATTTTCAAAAATTTAGGACAAGAAGAAGTAAGGGTTGAAACTTTTCTGTGCGAGAGAGAGAAGAAAGAAGTATGGGTCATTACGCAGAAGCAGTGTGGGATCATAATAAAGCAGCTATTGAGATAACCAAAGATTGGAATGGCATTGACCAAGTCCTTCTCAGAAACGCTCATGGCGCTTCTGCTAAGGTTTCAACTTTTTTTTTTAATTCTTTCTTATCTCTCTCTTTCAAATTAGAGCTCTCTTTTAATATCAATGTTTGATTTTTGCAGATTAGTTTACATGGAGGACAAGTGGTTTCATGGAGGAATGACCAAGGCGAAGAGCTCCTTTTCACTAGCAACAAGGTATGTAACTGTAGAACAACAAAACCCATCAAAAGAAAGAAGCATAAAGATCTGAATTTTTTAACAATGTGATATTGTTTAGGCTATATTCAAACATCCAAAATCAATGCGTGGAGGTATTCAGATTTGTTATCCTCAGGTAATTTTTAAGTTAGTGCTCTTATTGTTGTATCTTTTTGTTTTTGAACATTTATAATTGTGTGTGTGTGTGTTTGAAAGTTTGGAGATTGTGGATTACTAGACCAACATGGGTTTGCAAGGAACAAAATATGGGTCATCGATGAGAACCCACCTCCTCTTCACTCAAACGAGTCGTTAGGGAAATCATTTGTTGATCTTCTTCTCAAACCATCAGAAGAGGACTTAAAGCAATGGCCTCACAGGTAAAAGACCATCATCACCACTTGCCTTTTATGTTCTTTCTCTTTATAGATTCTTACTTTTATATGTGTGTGTGTGTGTTTCTCTTTGCAGTTTTGAGTTCCGTCTTAGGGTTTCACTATCCATAGATGGAGACTTAACATTGATTTCTCGCATTAGAAACATTAATGGCAAGCCCTTTAGCTTCTTATTCGCATACCATACCTACCTCTCTGTCTCAGATATAAGGTACTTCTACTCGTTACAAAAGACATCAAAAGATTCTGTGTGTTTGGTGCATTAGTCATCATTTTTTTTGGTTAACAGTGAAGTGAGGGTTGAAGGGTTGGAGACATTGGACTACTTGGACAACCTCAGCAAAAGGGAGCTTTTGACAGAACAAGGCGACGCAATAACCTTTGAATCTGAGGTAAAAGCTTATACACTTATGTTAGCGAAAAACAAAGTTATCTTCCGGTTAAGTCATATGAGTTTATTTTGGTTTCAGATGGACAGGACTTACCTTAGATCGCCCAAAGTGGTAGCCGTTCTTGACCATGAACGGAAAAGAACATATGTTATTGGAAAGGAAGGACTTCCAGACACAGGTAAAGATATTCAGACAACACTTGAGTTTGTTCATTACTAGTTTCTTACATGAGCTATATGATGGTGATGATGTAGTGGTGTGGAATCCATGGGAGAAGAAATCAAAAAGCATGGCTGATTTTGGGGACGATGAGTACAAAAGCATGCTTTGTGTGGATGGTGCAGCAGTTGAGAGACCAATCACTTTGAAGCCAGGAGAAGAATGGACCGGCAGACTTATGTTAACCGCGGGCAAGTCTAGTTTCTGCTTTGATCAGCTTGAACTACAGAGCAAAGGATTCTGATTCTTACCTCTTTTAGAATCCCATCCTTGAAAAGAATATTATCCATTGCAGTTTTTTTTGTACTGCAACATTGGAAGAGAGCAGAGACATCGTTTTGTTTCAGTTTTCTTTGCATGTTAAGCTGTTTGTTCTCTCATTTTTCTCACAGTAGATAAAGTTTATCAGCTGGTGATTTCTTAACGTCCGGTCTTGGTGATGTAGTGACAAAACATTTTTTTTTCTCAGCATCGGATAATATATGTAGGGGTATTACTAGAACTTCAGTAAAACTTTAACTAAAATCAACTGAAGTTTTTAAAACATAAAACAATTATCATTTGATTACTAAATCATCAATTTATTCATATTTATCATAAAAACAAATACAAAAAACTCTAGAAGATATAATCAAATAATTTTTTCATCATTATTTTCAAACTTAATATAATTATTATAAGATATTTTTTCAGTTTTGATAATAGTGTAATAGAATCATGTTTTTTTTTGTTCAATTGTTAGTTGTGTTTTTCTATTCATTTAAAAGTAATAAAAGACTATAGATAGTTGCTTAGGTTATATAGATAATCTATTATATTAATTCTTCCACATATCCAAATGATAAAAGGTGGTGTCCAATTATACTTATCATATTTTACTAACTACCTACCATTAGTCACATACAAATATAGCTACACGTATAATTTTCAGTTATTATGATAAACTTCTCTTGACTTCCAAAATTCTAGGGCCGTTACTCTCATTTATATTAAATAAAATTCAAATCTATTCTATTATATACGAGAAAATAAAAAAAATGACTATGACCTATTCCACTACAAATATATATTACGACTACATCTGAACTAATCACATTATTCACGACAAAATCGTTGTCAATAAGTATTTTTACTATTAGCATCGTTGTTTTCTCTTCATATCCAATATCATTATTATATAAAACAACACCTACAGAATAATACAAACTTGTATGTATAATATCAATATAAAAATTTAGTTACTGCAATATTTGTAATAAACTAAAAAATTAGTATATTTAAATTTTAAAATAAATCTTCAATTTATATTCATAAATTTATGATTAGAAAGTTAATAATAAAATAATAATAATTAATTTCAGACATATTTACAGAAAAAAACAAAACAACATTATATATGCGCTTCAAGCACATATCAAGAACTAATATAGGTCTAATATTTTACCAGACCCGAAGAACCAAACTAGAACAGATCCGAAAATACAGGTTTAAATCCGAGTCTATGCTAAAATATTTATTGGATTTTTTTATGGGGCCCCACAAGTCTCGGTTTGGATCTACGTCATACAAGAGACCCAATCGGGTATTTGAATACTCAAAAATTATTATATATTAGGTAAATTTGGATGATTGTGTGTATTTTTAATATTTCAAATATTTTTTTAAGTTTCGGGTTCAGGTTTTTAGCTATAATTTCAGGTTTCAGGTAAATTTTAGATTTCAAAAAAATATAATTTGTGTGTCCAAGTAAAATTTGAGATACCTTTCGGGTTTTTGGATCTGATTTTGGGTAAGTTTCAGATATATTTTCTCCAGGTATTTTTAGGATTTGCAGGTACTTTTCGAGTTTTCAAATTCAGTTTGGATATGTCAGGTCTTTTTCGGATCCTATATACTCAAATCAACATGAATCCGAAATAAAACTGAAATTACGAGTGTTTTACGGATATTAGAATTATATACCTGAACCGACAAGAGTTCGACAAGATCCGGGGCGAGCAGACCTGAAAAACTATAGATATCTATATGGATCTAAATTTTCAGGAACCGAAGGATGCAGATCCAATAAGACCTGATCCGAGGACCGGATGCCTAAGCTTAATCTGAATAGATAAATATGATTACAAAAAATGGATTTATAATTATAAAGAAACGAGTGTATGTCGGCCAACTTTAAATTACTATTATTTCTACAGTAAATCAAATAGATTTTGATCAAGATTTATACACATATATGACTACAAAAAAATATGATTAAGAAAAAAATACAAGTATTACAATTAAATATCTAGAAAAAATAAAACGACAAATATACAGGTCCTTTTGAAAAGGCGGGCCAGAATCTAGATTCTGAAGACCCGAATGTTTTCAAATATTTTTTTAAAAATAGTTTCATTTATAATAAAAAAATCATATAAACTTTTAAAAATACACAAAAGAATATTTTATCAATACATAACTGGTCTATGACAAAAAAACAATAGTTTAAAAATATTAAACTTTTTATTTAAATTAAAATACTAAAATAAAATCACTGTGAAATAATTCACAAGTTTAACAGCAGGTTAATAAAAAAAATCATAATACGGATCAGGATTATTTGGAGTCTTCAAAATTTTGGTCGTATTTAAAATAACAAAAATAATTCATACAATAATTTTAGATAAATTTCATAAAATTCTTAACAAAATATAATTTATCAAGGATAAAAATATTCATGATATAAAATTAATTTTTTCAATAAAAAATATATCCGCCCTCTGAAGGGCGGGTCGGATTTTGAAATTGTTTTTTATCATATTTGTTACAGATGAAGAGAAAAAATATGGAAAAAATGTGACAAAAAAGCTTCACATAAAGAACATCATTTTGGTAATGTCTCAACAAAGAAGGCAAATCAAACTTCACAATATCAAAATTGGATGAAAATTAATAGAAAGAACAAAGATAATAGAATGAGTAACATGTTTACAAACTCCAAACAAAATTAATTGGATTATATGCATTTTCTTTTAAACCATAACAAAAACTCGACTAATTACACAGATTTATGAACTGTTAATGGAGTTTTGTATCCTACTTTTGAAGATGCTTATAATGCTTTTTTTTTTTGAACTACTATTTTTTTCTTTAGGGTTTTTTTGTAATTCTTTGTAAGCTTTCGTCAAATAATAATTTCATTTCAATGTTCAAAATAAGAAGCCTAATCATTTTAAGAAAAAAAATACGCAAGTAAAATTAGAAATAAAAATAAAGATTTGCCCAAAACACACATATCTGATACAAAAATATATATAATAAAAAAACATATGTTTAGAAATTTAATTTCAAAAAAACATACAAAACAAAACATATACCCGTCCTCTTACGACGGATCAAAATTTAGTAACTATCTTAAATTTTAATACTATTTGTGGTTGGTATATATACGTTGGTTTGATTTGGATTCAATTGGCTCGGTTTGTTCTTCGGTCTTATTGGTTTGATTTGGATTCAATTGGCTCGGTTTGTTCTTCGGTCTTTTTAATTTTTGGCCCACCGCTAAATGTATGAATATATATGGGACATTTTGTGTTCAATCTAGCTTTTAAATTCACATACTAACCAAAAACAGCATGACTCTGCCTTACTAACTTTGAGTTTGGAAAAATTAGCAGCAGCATTTAACAAAAGTCAATAACAAAAAAGCTCGAGACATTTTAGTTTTTTTTCTTCTAGTTCTGTAGTCTATGGAGCACGAAGATACTCTAGCTGTTTGGTGTTTTCTTGAAGTACCTTCAAAAAGCAGAACCAAAGCTTTTAGAAAACAAAGAATGCTCTTCAATGGTGGAATAAAAGGACTCTGAAACTCCATTGTTTTTACCTCGCGTACTCTCTCAGCAATCGCTTTGCAACCTTCAGAAGCCAAGGCAAACACCGTTTCAAATGTTTCCATCGGTAACTTTGCATCCATCTACACATTTTCAACCAATACATAAAATAAAAACAAATTGGTTGGTAGGATGTAAAGAGAAGTGTGATATGAGAGAGAGTGGAGAAAGGATGAAACCTGAAGGAGTGTCACTTTGTCTGATTTAGGTAGAATGCCAACGGTTACATCGGCTCCTCCAGCGCTATCCTCGACATAGTTAAGATCAAGAAGCGGAGTACTGTTCAAGTATCCAGCACTGCAGGAAACAGCAAGATCACGCATTGGTATACCAGCGTCTGCAAGAGCTAGAGTCGCTGCATTGATACAAGCTGATCTTGTTCCTGATTACCACAAACGTAAACATTAATAACCAGATCCAGAGATTAAGATAAAGAAGAGGGTTTATAACAGTTACCTCCATCAGCTTGTAGAACTTGAAGGAAAATGTCAATCTGCGTAAAAAGAAACAATCCATCAAGACTCAATAGGATTGGCTACAGATTCATGCCATGTATATTGAAGGCAAACCTGAGAATGAGGTAATAGTTCGGTTAATATGCAGGCTTCCATTGTCTGACGGATAACAAGAGATAACTCTGTTGATCGCCTGACCATACACAAATAAACAACAACTCAACCTTTTAAGGTTATTTGCAAGAACGACTTGGAGTGTGTTAGATATAGTAGTGAGTGTTTAAACCTGTCGTTTTTCTGTCTTCTACGATCACCAGTACTAAAATGAGCCATACTATACTCGCAAAGCACCTACCAAAACATACAGTTAGAGCGACGAAACCCACATTCATAAGTCATAACACATATACAAACAGGTGAAGACATAGAGTACATACCAATGCATGACCATTCTTTTGTTGGCTTTTGTTCTGAATCTGAATTATCAAAGAGATACAATCAAACACAACAGAAAATCACTGACTCTGATGCATTATAATGTTAGAGAATGAGTAATGCGAGTACCTCTCTAGGGCCATAAACAGCTGCAATTACTTTGGTATTACCCATCTCGAAAACAGCAGAGCTAAGACAAGACAGAAGAAAACATAAAGTTTGAGTTTTTAATTTAATGAAAGTGCCAAATTAAGAAGTGAGATCAAGATATGTGTTTACCCGTCAGCCCTGGAAACCACCCCGACTTCAGCTACGATTTGCCTCATCTATTACAAAAAAAAAAACACCAAAGCATAAGACAGAGAGAGAGATTGACTTGTGTGAAGGCTGATGACGAAAGAGATAGCAAAAGATACCTCATTGAATCGGCGACCATCTAATCTAAGACCTTCTGGATTTACATACTCCATTCTTGAGAAAATCAATGATGAGAGCACTGAAAACACTGAGACTAAACAAAGTTCGATACTTTCTCTGATTTTCTAAAACAGAGAGAACCAAACAAAATCTGAAAGAAGCCGAGATAGAGAGAGAGAGGAGGAGAGTAAGATAACACCTTAGCCAAGAAAATCGCGGCGGCGATAAGTCGGAGATTTGTGGACGGCGGCGATTCGAGACACTCCACCCAAAGTTTTAGGGCTTTAGGTTTTGTTCTGTCTTTCTTTTCTTCTGTGAGTTAGTTGGGATTGTAAGGGTACAATGGTCAAATTAATACGAGAGTCGCGCGGCTTATTTAACGACCGTTTGGCTGTTAGCCGTATGTACATATGGTGATGAAGTATTTGCATAATCTAATGTGTTACTGGACTAGTGATATTTGTTTTTTGAGTGGGTTACATTATTAGACACATTTGTCTTTCTTCTTGCAACCAAAGACACTTTCTGCCTTAGAAGCACATTTTCCTTTTTTCGATGCTCTTTTATGACAATTTTGTCCTTTGACGTTAAGAAAACTAGTTGAATTTTCGAAACAAAAACTGGAATTATCTTATGAAATTATCATTGATCACAAAAAAAACTGGAATTATCTTTTTCACAAGATTAATTATGAGCCACATGATTTTAAAATTCATTTAAATTTCATGGTAGTTATAGCTTCTCTGTATCATCTCTCCTCCATCCCTATTTTCTTCCGATCTATTGTCGAATCTTCAACATCTTTTTTTTCATGGTTTCCGGCCACCTCCTCTGCCAGCTTTATACAAATCACCACACAAACACTAGCTACAATCCACTTCAGTTGCATCCACAGTCTCCTCATCCATATTGGAAAAAGATCTATTATCTTCTCTAACTTCTCACACATAGCCTCTGTCACCTCCACCATCAACCATCTCACAAATCCGCTTCAATTGGATCTACCGTTTCCCTCTCTACACCTTCTCCATAGTCAAATTATTGTTATCCCTTCTTCTCTCTGTTCACGACCATTTGTTACGTCAACTCCGCACAATCAGTCACAACTCACTAACCACACAAATCACTTTGATTGCATCCACAATTTCCTCATCCACATCTTTTCCACTGAAGATTTGATCCAACAATGGTGAACATACTTATCGAAGAATGTGTTTAATAACAAAGTTGTGGACTGACAAGAGCAAGTTGTGAACGGACAAGTTTTAGTGTACACATTGCTTGTCCACATCTTGTATGCATTTTCATTTTTAGATTTCTCATGAATCTAAAAACAAGTGTTAATAGAAGACAAAAGAAATTTGTGTCCATAATAATTGTATCCACATCCACACTCGAATCTATTGTCTTCTTCTATCAGAGAGACCATGTTCGAGTTAGCTCAGAAAGAACGAATCTGCTTCTATTAGTAGCCATGGTAGCTACAAACATCCTCTCCTTCTACCACTTCTCTTCCACCACCAACTTCTTCCTATCGATGCTTAAATCCTCCTCTTGAGACTTGATATGATATGTATATTTGTGGATGCTCTTTTTGTGGACAGGATCTTGGGAGGTTCCACATTCAAAAGAGGACATAAGCCCATGTACACACTCGGTTGTGAGAGTCCCTCCACTTAGCCATGTAATGGGTGATGGTGGAGCACGTTCCATTGGAAATAGCTGAAGCTATAACTGTAAAAACAAACCAAAAGAGACTTTGGTCATAACATGAACAAAGTCTTTAGACATCAAAGCCAAAGTCCTTATGAAGAAGTTACAGTGATAAAACCATTACAATTAGCTCAATAATTCTGGAAACGAAGAGCTAGAAAATATCCATAAAAACATCAAATCCAATCTTTATGTTCATACGTTACATCTTTGATTCATCAGATCAGCAAAAGTTCAAAATCTAATCATGCTAAGTAATTGAATTACCTAAATCTAAATCTAAAAAAGTGAAAATATAATCAGTTTGATTCATCTGAACAACAAAAGCCTCTGTATTTTGTTAATCAAAACTATCAAGAATTCATCCTTCCCATTTTCCGGATAAAAGAACCTCCCATTGACGCTCAGATCTAGTTGACTAGTTCCAACGAAATATGGATTTGAAATGTCCGGTGAGTTTTAAGGGCTCTCGAGTCGGTGAAATGGTTGCTAAATCCCGAGCTCATCCACTCTCCGAAACTACACCGATGCTACCCTGAGCTCATCCATGGCGGATCCCGAGCTCAGCCATGGCGGATCCCGAGCTCAGCCACGGCGGATCCGAGTTCAGCAACAGCGGATCCGGAGCTCAGCCACGGCGGATCCCTAGCTCAGCCACGGCGGATCCCACTCTCAGCCATTGCAGACCCGAGCTCAGCCATAACGGATCCCGGGTTCGTCCATGTATGATTTCATTACAAGCTATGCTCTTATCATCACACCTATCGTTCCTATTTTGATTTTTTTTTAACTTTCAGGTATTAGGTTTAGGTTTGAGCATTTGACAAAGTTTAATTGAATTGAGAAAGAGGATGAACTTGTTTGTTCAATGAAAAAAGAAGACGAGTTTTGTAACGATTTAGGAGAGAAGAGAAATGAGAAACTGAAGTGTAGTCAGGTTGAGGGGTTTTAATGTCTTTAAACACATAAAATGTGTGTGCCAAGTCCAATGTGTCTTGAACTGTAATTGGAAACTCATAATGTGTCTCTAGAAGTAAAATTTTTTTTTTTTTTTTTTTTGATTTTGAAGCAAATCAAAATTTCATTTTTGTGTGTCACACCATGAGTACTATACCCCACTATAGTAACTATAGCCTACACCATAGAATCATAATGTGTGTTATTTGACTCCAGTATTTTTTTTTATTCTAACAGTTTTTATTTGTAAAAGTAGTGACAAATGCTGGTTTTAAGTAATAAGTTTGATATTGATATACAAGCTCTTTCCCATTTTCGTTCGACCATGTGTATAACATGTCGTCTGCTTAGTGCTTAAACTCAGAGTTGCGAAATTAATCTAAGCTGATGATATCCATACCAAAACAAAAGCATGCATCCATGCTCAATTGAGACAACCGAATCTGGTTGTATGTATTTCCATATAACCAATTTCCGTACAAAATTGATGTCTAGCACACATGGGAAAGAAGAAAAAAAATGATTAGACCAGAACGGCTCTCGTTTATTTGCAAATACTTAAACAAATATCTACTCTGCTCCAGAATTTAGCTGGAAACGGAAACCACGCGTCTGTGGTCAGGTGGTCAAAGCGTTCTGTGGATCTCTAAGAGATACGAGTTCGAATCTTCACCACACCAGATTTCTACAACGCGTAGTTACTGGGGTTTTCACATTTTCTCTCCGGAGAATGGTTTACCATCCTACTATATAAAAGGAACCAAATCAAAGCTTTCTAAACCTATCCACCTAGGATAAAATATTCCTAGCCAATGAAATTGACATGTCATCATCAGTTTTACCAATATTTTTTGTCGGCTACCAACATCATTCTAACATCTACTTGCGTACGACACAATTAGGTCCATGTCTTCTATGAACCCATTCAAGCAAAACCGGCAACTCTACCAACGTCTTCCACCTTCGTCGTCAACCTTTCATTATCCTATCTTCACTGTTTAGGAATCGTTTTTCTATGGCGCATACCCTTTCACACACTATCTACATCCATAAATCCATAATTTCCCACTTTAATACAGTAACAACTAAATAGTGATATACTCTTCAGCTTCCCCTGCTTCTCTTTACATAAGATGACCCGACTTACACCACCACCTAATTGATTACTCTCACACAAGAAAAATCTCTTCACAAATGGCTTCTAATGGTTCTAAGCATTGACGCAAACCCTCCCACCATCTTCTTTCAAAGTGAAGTTGGCTTTCAAAGTGATACACGGCAGCAGCAACCATGATATGCTCATTGGTCTTGAGCTACTCCTGATCAACGAGAAGGTAAGACCTGGTCTTCTGATCCCTGTCAATTTATGTTGTTCTGATACGTCTGTCTAACTTATAAATATATAATCCACATCCACATGCCTCTGTTACAAGGTCTGAGAGGTCACAACGTTTACAGAGCCCGACAGTTGTCTCCATATCTCTCTCGCTCAGTATTTGGATTTATACTTCTATATGTAAGTGACGAGTGTTTTGACTCTTTTGGGTTTTCTACGAGAAGCTTCACTTGATTTTGCAGATTTTCTTACAGAATCAGAGCCATTAACTATAAAGTCTTGAATTTGCCAACTCTGGTGCTGTCTTAAATGTAACCTCATTGGCTTCTCCGTTGAAAGTCTGAGTAAGAAACAATATACTAATGTAGATTCATGAGAAGATAATAGTCAAATGCTTCGCATCTTTGTGTGTGCAGATCACAATGTAGAAGAAGATCCAAGGAGCCAATTATTTATTTAATAAAGTAAACTAATTTTTATATTAATTCCACTGAACTGAGATTCTTAACATATAAAATTTTCCAGATTTATTGAGGAATATAAGATCAAACATTTTCCAAAGACTTCAGAAGCCTACAAATCAATGATGACTTTGATGTAAAGGTTTATGGTTCAGGGAGTTGAAAATTGCCTCGAAGTTGTGATAATTATGCATACCTTTTGCAGGTAAGGAGCTTAGATGGTAGCGTGTCTAAGAATGTTGGTCTTGCACTTTCCTTTGAATCCATTGGTGGGTCAGGTTTGATAGATGGTTCATATGGGAATTAATATACAACATAACTCATTTCATGCAGCAAGAAACATGAATTGAAGATCAAACACAGACTGCTCAGCTGAATCATACTTCAATCAAGCTGTTGCAGCAGCTAACTCTTTTTTGTCTAATGCGAATTCTGTAATGTGCGTCTCTTTAATGGATCTTTTTTTTTTTGCATTTCAGTTTCAAACCCTCTGTTGTAGTAATACCATCTGTAATTTAAAAGACTTGGAATAAAAGTTTTGGTTTCGATGAATGAAGAGAAAGCATGAAGTCTTATTTGACAGTTCAGCTTTGTCTCAGGCAGGACGAATTAAAAAAAAAATAAAAGAGTTAAAATTGTGACCCAATTGTGAATAGAAAGACATGTATTAAAGGGTTAAAACTGAGGGTTTTAAAATTTACCAATTAATTTATATCATTAACCAAAAGATTTCTTAATATATTCTAAATAGTTTTTAAAATTAATATTTATATTCTGAAGATTTAATTTGTAAACTAGGATTTTAATAAAATATACATTGTTAATATACAATGTACAGTAACATATGATTTAAGAAATATTTTTCCTATGTATTCCGCTCACGTAATCACGTTAATTTTCTCGATGGCAATTGCGTCGATAATTTAATGAATTAAACATATTATGTAGTTGCCATTATCAAAATGTCTTATCTTTTATTTTTTTATTTTCCAAAAACCAAAAATGGAATCATATCTATATTTCTCTCTAAAGTTATATGAAAAACATTTATGAACAGTTCTTACATAATTTTTTTTCAGAAGTCAGTAATATTTGTGTACTGAATTAATAAGAACTAGGATTATGGCCCATGCTATGCATGGGCATGGTATTGTTTGATAGACAATTACATTCTAAATTCAAAAATAATATTCTAAATCAGATTTTGATTAGAATTGTGTTAGAATCTGAAAATAAATCTAAATAGTTGTGAATGAAAATAAAAATTACTGAGACATATATAGATATACTTATATTTTAGATAAAATCTTATAATTAACTAAAATATTTTTTAACAATTGACCTTGCTCTAGTGTCCATCGCAGTAACTGTACCATATTCAAATTCGACCTAGTTTTTCTTTTGCCTCATAACGATAATAAACCAAAAAAAATTCTTTTAGATAAAAGCTTAAAATATTTTTTTATGGTTAACTGAATATATTCATGTTTGTATTCCAAATCAAATTAAGTCTGATGTTTTGAAGGTAGTGTTTGTAAATATCAATCTTTTTATCAAAAAAAAAAAAAAGAAAAGAGTAATATATCAAAATTATGCTTTAAATAATAGATCATATATAATTATTGTTACCTGGGTTGTTGACCGTGATTTGATTCTCCATTTACTGGGAAAAACTAAGCTCTTTAAGGGAGGAAAAATCTACTGGCATCTTCAATCTGATATTGTGAATCATGAAAAAAATAACAGAAAGTATCAAGAAGAGAACATTGAACGTGATTTGATTCTCCATTTATTGAGAACAACTAAGCTCTTAAAGAGAAGAAAAATCCACTGGCGTCTTCAGTCAGAAAATATGAATCATGCAAAAAAAATATAAGAGAGTATCAAGCTAAAGAAGATAACAATGAACTTGGATAAATATAACTATAAACATGTATCTATTTTCTTTTGCTATATTCTTTACCAAGAAACAATTGACAAAGAAGATTAACTCCAGAGAGAAAAACTAAGAGTAAGCCAAAAAAATTTGTTTAAAGTTTAGAAAAAAGAACCGTTTGAAACTTGCCATGCTTTAGGAGTTGTAGATGAACTGATTTTTTTCTAACGTGGTGATAATGATTCCTTAAATTTAGGTGTTTAAGATTTTACAGTTTGAGAAAATTAAGGATTGGATTTTTATTTTGCTTTATGATTACGGAGAAACCATTTTCTTTTCTGAAAAAATCTGAAACTTTTAATTAATTATTTTCAAAACATAAAAACAAAAGAAAATTCACAAATGACACATGTCACTTGGAGAATTGTTAAGTGACTTCTGCTTTGTAGTATAAAGGATTAGCTTAACAATTAATTACATTTAAAAATATTTTCGATTTTTTTAGATTTATATAATCAGTAATACATAAAAAACATATTAATTATTTTATATATTATTTCTATAGTAATTCTGTTATTTTAATTTATAAAAAATTTTCAGATTAACAAAAATACTTTTCAAAATAAAAGCTATTAACTATTTAATATTAAAAATTGGGAGACCAATTTTTCAATTTGCTTCTTATAATGTTAGTTTTTTACAACATATAAAAAATATATGTCTATAAAATACTTACAAATTTAAGATGAATAACCAAACTAAATTAAAATAACAAAAATACTCACATTTTAGCATAATTATAACTAATAAACAGTTACTTCAATGTACTTGAATTGTTGCAATTAAATATGTTTTAAAGTAAATAACCAAATTGGTTTGAATTCTTATACCAAAAATTATATGTCAAACTAAGTTAGCAATATGATTAATTAAATAATAAATTAACTTTTAAAGATAAAAAAAATAAAAAAACCTTCTTAAATTTGATAAACCAGCAAAAGCAAAACATTAATCAAATATTATGATTTAGTTATTTATGATATTTAAAAATGTGTATGACTTATAGAATATAACTTATTACATTGGTTAGTGCAACTCTAATTAATTTAACACTTAATGTTTTTTTTTCGTTTTTCTACTTCCTCTTTAAAAAACATTTATATTAAATAATAAATATTCGTAGGAAAGATATTTATAAATTAATATGATGAACATAAATATAATTAAATTAATTCAACTTTATTATATTTAAAACTAAATGATGATTTAGTTAAAAATTATATATAATCTAATATACAGACAACGAAATATCGAACCAATCAAAATTGTTATATGTGAAATAAAATAGTAAATTGAGATTAAAATATAATCTATTAAAATATAATATTATATTTAATTTTCATCACATATTGGTTATAAAAATATTCAAAACTGATACTATTTTATTTAAATATATAATACTTATGTTTTTAATAAAATTACCCGAAAGATATTCTAATATTTTTGTAATTAATAGTTTCAAAAATTGTGTAAGAAACTATAAATAATTGTATTTATAATGTTTGTAACGTTAGATATCAAAGTTTGTTACAAACATATATAAAAGGTGAAGGGAAAGGGACATGCATAACCATATCTGGTTTTTTTTTTCATATCTGATTTTTTAAATTAACTTTCTAAATAATGCTAAAATCTATTACTCACATCAACACCAAAAAACAAAATTTAACTTCAATCTTATTATATATGTTACTATCAGCTTAAAATAGATAATAAATCAAATTTAAACCGTTTAGAAGCAAAATAAACAAAAAATATAAAATAATAACTTCAAATATAACACGACAAAAATATTAAGAAAAATCTTCTTCATATCTGTAGTGACAATTTTGGTGTATTACTACAGAATTATATTCATAAAAATATACTGAAAATATATATTTAAAAAATAATTGGAAAAATAATTATAATACATAATCCGCGCGTAGCGCAGACAAAGAACCTAGTTTTATTTAACTGGAAACGGAATCAATCTTCTATGTCCAATGATGATCACCGATCTCCAAAATAACATGCTGATTAAAATGATATATGATTATATGTACGTGTCGGGGTATGCGTGTGTAATGAAATGAAAGGTGGTGAGTCTAATGACGTATTTGAAAAAGACGGGCTCGTGACGGACGAGATGATGGAATGATATTATTAAACTTTTTCTTTTCTAAACTAGACAATTCAAGACATACACTTTCTAACTAGTACCTACTACGACAAATGGTCTTGCAACATATTGTTAAAAATATCACATTTTTTATCGACTGATTCTTACTCCAAATTGTATTGTATGATCTTACCAAGAGTGACTAATAATGCCAAGCTATTAAAAACCTCAAATTACAAGCAATGCAAGTTAGACTTTTATCTTTTAACTTATTTTTATTAAAAAAAAATCACATTTGGACACATATCAGATATCATAGATTTTGAAAGTATTTCTAATTTGATTTGAATGTTACGAATATTTAATTTTTATTTTGCTTTGATTCAGAAATATAGGGATATGCGGAAACAAATATCCATAAAATAAATAGATATTTGCAGACATTTACGAATACTTACATATATCATATATGTTTTGATTTGTACAAATAATCTTAAGAATTTGATACAAATTTGTTTATAAAATACATTTTTTGCATGATATATAAGATAAAAGTTAAAATAAATAGTGAATCTACTTGTTTTTAATTTTTTAAACATAGTTAACAATTATAATAACACAGAATTAAGAAAAAATAGAATCGTCATAATTTTTTCCTTGTATGTAATACTTTTATGCAAGTAGTAATGTGAATAAAATTGATCAAATCATATGCTAGAATAATTAATATATAATTATATATTTTTGATATACATGTATTATATATTACCGAATCGGATCGGATATTTAATTTTTAAAATTTTACTATTTCTGATTAATTTAATTTTAACGGATTATTAATTTTTGGTATTTGATTTGCTTCAAAATTTTAGGAATGTTCAAAGTTTTTAAAAATCGAATCAAAATGAATAACAAATTGAATCAGAGTTACAAAAAAAAATGCCCAGTCCAAGTGCAAGTAGCATTCTAGTAGGATTTTAGTTTCAGCTTTCTAGAAACAAGATATTGTAATTTTTAAATTTAAATTATGCTGTTTTATTGTTTTAAATGATTTTTTTCTCCCGACCAATTCTAGTCAAAGCTCAATAAAAAACTAAAGGAAATGTAATCTATGTTTCTGACAAGATAAGAAACAGTAAATTATCAGAGGGAGCCAGTTAGTGACTTGGCCTCCAAGCAAAATATCTCACATTTCCAAAATAAACAAATTACGTTTCCAATTAACACGAGATTACATTACTACTTTTAATACACATCAATAGATTCACTACCAAACAAACAAATCTATGGTAAGTGCCAATCCTCGTGACTAAATTTTCTCATGAGAGGGCCCCACTTGTAAGCGCGTGAGTTGTTTGTATACACCAGCGTGCGCGTGGATGACTTACAAAGCTTGGAGACCAAGCTATTAGAATAGGACAGAGGCTACACCTTTCGGTACGGTAACGAACACGTGTAAGAAATCTAACGTCTCAATCCAAGATGCGGAAAGCCGTTTAGGATCCCCATTGGTTCTCTCCCTCATATTAATCTCCAGTATTATGCTATTAACCGGTCTAAACGCGCATTAACTTCTCCCCACTGTTAGACCAAAATTAAATATTTTTTGTAAAATTACGTTAAAATAAAAATGTGAGAGAGAGAGTATATTTAAAGAAGAGGATGTTCCTAAGAAACGGCGATTCTTCTTTAACACCTTGACTCTTCTCTCTCTCTCTCTCTCTCCAACCAAACCAAAGCAGAGAAAACAAAACATGGAGAGACGAACGACGAGAAGAGTAAAGTTCACAGAGTATCACAAGGTGACACCTGTCCCCGCCAAGCCATCCAACGACTCTCCGAGGGTGGTCCGAATCGCTTATACTGATCCTTTCGCAACCGACTCCTCCAGCGACGATGACGACGAATACAACAACGTTACGTCTGCTCCGAGGGTGAAGCGATACGTGGAAGAGATTAGATTCGGCGAAAAAAAATCCTCCTCTTCATCGAGGAAAGGTAGGTGCAAGGTGGAGAAAGTCGAAAGGAGAAATGATGATGACGTGTCAGCGAATCCAACCGTAAAGTACAGAGGCGTGAGGCGGAGACCGTGGGGGAAATTCGCGGCGGAGATCAGGAATCCGTCGACTCGATCTCGCGTCTGGCTAGGGACGTTCGTCACGGCGGAGGAAGCAGCCATGGTTTACGATCGAGCCGCGATCCGTTTCAGAGGTCACAACGCTCAGACGAATTTTCTCACTCCTCCTCCTCCGCCGGTGGTTACCGATCTTGAAATGGTTTCAAGATGCGATTCGGCGAGCCAGAGCCTCCGTTCTCCGACGTCTGTTCTCCGGTTCAACGTCAACGAGGAGACGGAGGTCGAGATCGAACCGATCGAGCTATCTTCCTCGGAGGTGGGGGTGGATTCGGCGAGTTTGTTCCCGGATCCGTATTCGTTGCCGGATCTGTGCCTCGCCGGGGAGTGCTTTTGGGATTCGGAGACTCCTCCGGAGCCTTTGTTTGCGGATGAATTCGAAATTCAGAAACCGTTACTGAACCCGGTTGTACCGAAAGAGGAGAAGTTACAGAACCCGGTTGTACCGAAAGAGGAGAACGAACCGGAAGATTTCTCTTTCGATTTGAGTGAGGATTTCGATGCGTCTCTATGGGATGTAGACAATTTCTTCGAGAATGGTTGATTAAAAAAATGATAAAATGATGATGACGTGGATGCATCCTGAGTGAGTTTGCCATTCAGTGACGTCATGGTTCTAATGAGGCTGGATTTTGTGGGTAAATATGAGTAGTAGGGATATTAGTTAAGATAGAAATGTCAATAGATGTTTTATAAAGGTTTATTAGCTAATTTAGTTATTTTATTCCTTTTTTTAGATTGTATCAACTTGAGGAAGCAGTATATACCAAATGTTTATAATGTCTATTATTAAAAAAAAAATATTAGTTGTCGATCTTTTTTTCTCTTCAGAATTTTTAGTCAATACTCTACATAGAACAAAAATGAAATAAACATAATATATGGAAGAACTGACCTGGTAGAAATTCCAATTCTATTCCTATTATGACATTTGGTTCGTTTCGGTTTGATATTTTAGTTTTTAACTTTTTAGTTTAGTAATATTACTGATTATCTATTAAACTCGATTCAACTCTGCTTTTTCGTTTAGTTTGGATAGCAAAGTTATAAACCAATTAATATCTAAAAAATGATTCAATTAAGTTCTGGTTCTTCTTGTTCAATTTCAATTTTTGAATAATTTCAGATAAATATAAAATAACTATCAAATCATTCATATTTTAATATTAAAACATAATCTATATTGTTCAGATATTTTTTTTTGAAAAATTCAGGTAATTTTAAATATTTTAGATAAAACAGATAATTTAAGTTTCAAGTAATTTCATTTACAAATAATGTTTTCAAGATATTTGGTTATCTTTTTTTTTTGATCGAGATATTTGGTTATCTAGAAATGAAATATAATTAATATTTTTAGGTATACACTAGTTTAAATTAAGAGCTCGATTTGATTTCTTAACCAGCTGAATCTTCGAACAGGAATTAGACACTCCCAAGTCCTCCTAAAAAGGAAAATTTTGTAAACCATCCGGAAGACAATACGTTGGTCAAAGATGGGCCACAAGAGGTTGAGAGGTGAAGCAAGTTGGCAAGTGGCTACACACAAAACTAATCTTCAACAGGCCCCAATAAGATCTTTCAACCCTTTACAAAGTCGTTGCCGTTTATTCTACTCTTGTCGTCAAAAAGAAGCTCAAAATAAAATGTAACTTGCCTCACAAAAATTTCAAAAAATCAGATAAAGCAAATGTGTCCCCTCTATTCATGTTTGAAATTTGGTGAATGATCAAAGACTAAATAAATATAACAATGTTGCTAAGTCGATCTTCATCCACATAAAAATACATTAATCGTTCCATTCAAGGTTTAGATGCCAACACTCTTCATCGCTACTAATTATCTTACCAAAACACCATTATAAAGTAAAAAAAACATGTGATGAGCAGAAAAACCTCATTTAAAAGTGAAACATAATGACTACTCTGGATTTTTTTCATTTATTCTTATTTAGAACGCCATCCTAGGATCCACAACACCGGAAGCATTGCCTTCGCCCGTTACAAGCTGTTCAGGATCCTGAGAGAGTATACAATTATCGTTTAGTGTTCCTCCGTAACTGTGAATTTAGATGGGAAGAGCTTAGTAGTCTGGGAGTATTTACATACCTCCATTCCCCATTTGATGTAATCTGGAGATTCACAGGCCTTGTACTCATCTACCAAACTCTCAATGATGTCTCTTGCTTCATCAAACTCTGAGAGATCATTGTCCTGTCCAGATCCACATATATTAATAGTCAAAGCTTTGGTGCACTAAACACAAAACCAAAACAAAGACTGAACATCTAAGCAGGTCAACTTACAAACATGGGAAACTTTCGGTAATTGTCTAGGAAAGCTTGCTTCTTCCTCAGTTTATCATATTGGCTCAAACATTTGCTGAAAAGGTGCCTGATACTTGTGTGGCTTGCCAACATAAGACCACTGACCTGAAATATCAACAGATACACAACAATGAAGTAAGAGTCTTTAGCCGTATCTTCGTACTGGCAACCTAATATAGATATATATGTAAAACAACGTATGATTAGTTGATTACCCTATGGGCAGTTTGAACATATGGAGACTTCTTGGAAAGTGCAACCTGTCAAGAATATAATATTGTTATGCAAAGTCCATGGTCAAAGTCAGAAGCAATAACTCTCCATGGTTAAGAAGGACCTGTATGCTTGCAGGTCCCCATTCAATGAAGTTAACGAGCTTTCTTTCTCGTATCCTCTGCAAACTCTCATGCACCTAGTATCAGAAACAAACACAGCAAATAATATCATCAACAAGACAGAGAATTAACCGATTACAAGTCTGACAAGAATAGCCACAGAAGAGTTTGTACCTGAGTGGGATCGACTTCTCCTTGAATGATATTCAAGATTGATATGTACTTCGCCTGACTAGCTTCTTTGTTTCTAGCATAAGACGACACCATCACATTCTTCGGCTGCAGGAGCCTTCTCATAACATCCAGCACGGTGGTCTTACGAATGACATTCGCCTGGCGCTCAACAGTCAACGGAGTGTATCCCGTCATGAGGAAGTGACACCTCGGCGTTGGGATCAACGACGCAAGCAAGCCAACCAAGTCGTTGTTCATGTATCCTGGATAACGCAGTGTTGTCGTGCTGGCAGACATCACAGTTGACACTAAGGAGTTCGTCTGAGCAAAGGTGGGGTTCGTGAGATGGAGGCGCTCCACGGCGATTCTAGTCAACGCAGTGTTGTCGAGGACAACGACGCAATCAGCGTTTAAGGTAAGTCGCTTCAGCGTCAGGAGGGAGTTATAAGGCTGGACGACAACATCACTTGTTTCCATTTGATTGGGGAAGACACTGTATGTTTGAACCAACTTCTTGCTGTAGCGGTCGTTCAAAGTCTCCAGCAGATAAGAGCCCATACCTACATTCAGATCATAAGAAGCATTGAGTAAAGCATGAGAACATTTAACTCAATGACAAGTCCCACAACAAAGACTTATCATTTAGCAAAAGCGTTACAGACTAAACACCATAGAGGAAGGTTCATAATGCTAAACTAATGTAGTGGTTTGAAAAAAATGCTTAATAAGTCATAACTTCTATGCCAACAAATTAAAGTCATTCAGCAATAAACCTGAGAACCTAAACTCAGAATGTCAAGTCCCATAACTAAGTTTGCAAACTAGACCCTAATGAGGAATGAATGATATTTCAATCTAAAAGAAAATAAGAAGAGAGAGGTGAAGACCTGAGCCAGTGCCACCAGCAATGGAGTGACAAAGAACAAAACCCTCAAGGCTGTCACTACCATCAGCTTCTCTATCAATCATGTCCATGATCTCCTCTTCAACACCTTTCCCCTGCACAAAATTAGCAAGTCTTAATGTGACCATATCAAGACTAGTTATTTTATTATCACAAGGTTTGTTATGAAACAAGTCTCTAGTTTAACAAACCTGGTGATAACCACTGGCCCAGTTATTACCAGCACCACCACCGTGGTCAGCAACGAAGATGTTCTCATGGTTGTAGAGATTCCGGTAGTCACCATTCTGAATCCCATTGATAACTCTAGGCTCCAAATCAATAAGTAAAGCTCGTGGGATGTAGTGTTGATCATCCGCTTGGTAGAAAAACACATCTTTTCTATCTCCTCCCTACATACATATAGACATATCATCAATTAATTACCAAAATTAGCTCAATCAATCAGCAGAAATCCCCAAAACGACGCCGAATCGATTGATACAAAAATCAAACCTGAGTAGCGAAGTCTTCGAGGATACCGTCTTTGCTGATGCCGTGCTCGAGGCAGAGCTGTTTCCAGAACTCCATCCCGATCTGGTTCCCGCATTGTCCTACCTGCAGCGTTATTATCTCTCTCGGCATCTTCTTCTTCTTCTTCCTCCTCTCTCTCTCTCTCACTCTTCAGGAAATTAGGGTTTTCCAGAGATTGATGATTGAGAAAATGAAATGATGGCGCGGATAACCTTTTTTAAAACAAAAAAAGAATAAAAATTCCGAGCGATAATCTAATTTAATTAAAAAGAAAACAACTTTGTGCTGGCGGAGACGGAGTCTTGGTGGTTCGGTAAGAAGGCTCGTGTCGAGAGTGAGAGTTCTGTCGTCATACCCACACTCGCACACTCACTCATAGCTGCTAACCTGCGCTGATTGTTTTGTTCCCAAGTCTTATTGGGCCTACTGTTTGTCTGTTTCCTCGGCCCATTATGCCTTTGTAAAAAATATATCTCACTATAGTTCTTTCTGAAGTCTAAAACCACAGGGCACAGGCAGGCTGTGTGTAACACTAAGTTTCAAATGAGTGTATCTATTTGCTCCTTAGTCTTTTGATTATTAGCGTATTATTATTGTTGTAATACATAAAATCAGAAAAAATCTCAAATCTAGAGATTAAATATAAATCACGTGAACTCTCTTGCATCCTCCTTCCTTCTTTCAATCTGATATCCTGAACTCAACTCCTAGTATGTCCTTAACCTTCTCGTACGTCACAAACGCTATCGCTATCGATGGCACTACCTGAAACATTATGACACACATCAATCCAATAGCATATCTGATTCAGGAGAGTTACTGATTGCATCATCACTGAAAAAAACATATGATTTTAATAGACATACCTTGACGGAGTTAGGGACCAAACCCTTGTACAATGCACCAAAACCTTCATGTCTAACCGTTTTCTTAAACGCATCAACCATTCCAGAATACTCTATAGGAGCTTTGCCTCTACCATCACCTCCTGTGATAACCGATGAAGCGTCTTTCCAACCAACCATCTGCATTCTTCTACGAACCACGTCAAGAGGGTAGGCAACAGTTTGGCCCATTGTTCCAGCGATGGCTCCACATGCGAGCCTTGTTGTCACCGTCAGCTCCGAGGTGTTGTTGTCGATGATCCCAAAAGGTTTCGATTTGACCAGCCAGTCTTTTAGAGACTCGTAGACTGCAAAGTTAAGGCCAACGTAGGGTACCTGAGGTCGAAAAGGCATTTAGTCTTATAGGTATATCACCATTTACTATATATTTTGATACATGGGACTCACAACTCCGATAACAGAAGGAAGCCATCCTCTGTACAACGCTTTTGGTCCTTCCTGACGCAGGACTGTGGATAGTGCATGGACCATTCCTCTGTATTGATAAGGAGATTTGTCTGTCTGAACAGATAAGAAATGTTATATGTGTGTTTCAGACCAAACAAATGATCTCTGGTCAAGTAGTGTTCTTCATACTCATGAGATGCGTAGATGCTTTACCTGGACGGTGAGTCTACCCCGCACCATGTCCATAGGGTAAGTGGCTGACATGGCAATTATTCCAGCACAAGCTCCAGCCCCAAGCCGTAAAAGAGGTGTGAGCTGAGCCTCATCTGTCCAAACGAAGCGCCACAGAAGGGACAGTTAATAATATCCACCGAACATAGAACAAACACACAAAAACAATCTCCACAATAAATTAACCAACTATAGCATATCATGGGGAGTTAAAATGGTAGATTCAGTCCAGGCATACACACATATCACTCTCAAAACGTAAACAAGTTAGCAACACCGAACATGGATCTCCAGAACATATAACCAACTATACTAATATATCATGGAGATTACAAAGGTAGATAGATTACAATAAAAACTTGGATCAAAGCACAAACGGTGATCTCTATAAGAATTTACCAACTATAGCATATCACTAGCTCAAAAAAAACGTAAATTAATTAGCACCACCTCTCATTGGTTGTTATTATACATTGTAATCGTCTGGTCTAACAATCATCATAAGAATTGACTTACCGTTCCCTGATTGCTGCCGGTAGAGGTAGAGTATCCCTCTGTCACATTAAAACAAAGGTCTTAAGAGTAAGCATCAAAACCAAAGCATAGAGAAAGAATAAAACAACAGCTTCAGAGATTTATCGACATACTTTGAAGCCTGCTCGTAGCTGAAGAACTTGACGGCGGAGTTAGGAACAATACGAGCACAGTTAGCACCATTCCCTTTAAACAATCCCCGAAAACCTTCAGTCCTCCATATATACTTCAATCCCTGCACCGTCCCATTGTACTTTATACTGTGTGGATTTTGAACCTGAATAAAACACAAATTAAAGCAACAACCAATTAAAGCAACATTCCAATAGAAAATCATGTCAATCGAACAACAACAACAAGAACAGCACCTGTAGTAAAATCTTCAGTCTCTCCAACGGAGCAACAGCTGTCCTCGACCTAAGATCCGACCAAAACCACCAGATATGTTTCATTAATTAATCAAACACACATAAAAAAAGAAGATTAGAAATTTGGAAAGAGGAACTCACACTCCGCCGGCAACGCCACCGGCGATCAAAGACTTGCAGATCCCGATTACTGCATTGCTCGGAGCTTTAACCCCTTCACTCCTCTTCACATCCTCCGATGCCATTAACAAAAAAAATAATAACAAAGCTAAGTATATTCTCCTTCTCAAGCCTAAAACCCTAAAACACGCCGGATTCAAAAATAATTCGAATTGAAACCAAATCTAAAGATCCAGTTCCTTCCTCCCTCAAATGTCTCCCCCGATTGAGTTTTTATTTAAGGTTGTTTTGTCTGTGACGGCTCTGTGCTATAACTGAAAGTGAGGTTTCAACTCTGCAAACGGATTCGGATCCTTTTTAACGCCGTTGCAACTGTAATTTATACTCGCGCTTTTTGGTGCTGACACGTGGCGTGCCGTCCGCCAGAGCGGTTAAACCGGATAGGTCTTTGTTGTTGAATTTAATGTGATCCGTTAGATCTTTTGTTGATCGAGTGGCGAGCAATAATTTAGTAAAGTCATTAGACGAGAAGTCTCGACGGGGACCATCATCTAACCGAAAATTTAGTTGTGAATCTCGTCGGTATGAGCTAACGGCGCGACTCCGTTACTTGGTTCTTATCTTATCCTGTTTTCTATTATTATATAATAATCATTTACATTATTAGTTGATGTTTTGAAATAAAACTGCTCGTCCGATCGTAAAGTTGATATTGGACCTTGCAAAAAGAAATGTACACTTCTTTCTTTATGCTCAAGTAGTAAAAGTTGATTCAGTTGAGTAACGTTGAGCAAACCCAACAAAATAAAAGTGTTTTATATAACGAGCTAAATCGATCAGCTTGGAGCTCTCTTCTGTAGGCCCAGTAGGAACACGCTCTCTTCTGGAACTCATCTTATCTCAAAGCTGGTTAATAAGTTTGGCTGATAATCCATAACAATAATAGAATGAAATGAATTTTCATATGATTTTTCTTTTACTAATTAAATGTATTATATATTAAAAAAAAACTCATCAGCTTGTTTCACTATTTTTTAAAAGTTCAGATATTAAGCTTCTAATTTAGTTTTTCTTTTCTTGAAAAAAGGGCATTAGCTTCTAATTTAGTTCTGCATAATATATTATTCTTTCTCCTATTTAGCCAATACAAGGATAAACTATAAGAGCAATTAATCGTCAAAGACAGAAACAAATATCGCCAGCTTGGATGTTATAATAAGACCATGCATACGACCAGATACAAAAATTAAAGGAAGAAAACAAAAAACCTTAAACACTTTAAATAATAGACAGACACACTCACATTGTCAGAAACCTACATCGAGAAACACAATTCCACACAAACACACATTCATGAAGAACATCATGGAGAAGAGTAAGAAGATGGTTGATGATCATGAGCATGATCATAATAATGATCGGATACTATGGGATTGTGGAAGTCCACTCTATGACTCCTACGAGCTCGTCTCTCTCACTCACATCATCGAACGCCACTTCATGTATCTCCCCTCTCTCTCCGGCACCAGAAAAGTTTGTTCTTCTCGTACGCCGTCAGATTTAGGAGATAAGGCGAATCGCACAGCCAGCACCGTCGTGGATCTGTGCTGTTCATCTGATTCAAGGACGGGTAAATTACTGGGTGGTGTTTTTCGGATGAAATGGTGGAAGAGCAAGAAAAACGCTGATGTCATGGAGGAGGAACACAAGAAGAAGACCAAGAAGGTATTTCATCGAGTTCTCTCTAGGTTAAGAATCCCTACAACAAGATCTGGTTCCACGAATATGTGATTCTACTCTACTCTCCTATACGTAAAAAAGGTTAATTATTGTTTTGTATAATTTGAAATTTTATCGAATAAACTGTAATGAGAATGTGATTTGAATTTTGTTCCAGTGATTAAATGCAGATTTATTACATTTTTTTTATATTGACACTGTCATCATCATATACTGAACGTTAGAGGCATGTAAAGTGTGAAATTTTGGATTAACATGCAATCCACGTTTACGTCATAAACTATGAGATGTAACGCTTAGAAAGTTAGAAGCAGTTAAAAGACTAGCGGTTACTAACAATCAAGATATTTAAATAATTTCATAGTTATTTGTATTTTTTGTAAAATGCATATAAATAAAAAAGAAGAAGCGTCATTTACGTTTACAGTTTACCATAAAACAATTATAACCTTTTCAAAAAAGCACATAAATCTGTGTTTTATATAAGAAAAACATTAGGAAGTTAAAAAAAAAAAACAGGGAAAATCTAAATATTTGATGTGTTTTTTTTTTTTTAACGAAAATATTTGATGTGTTTATCGTATAATATTAGTGTTGAATTGTTGATTACAACGTACAAGTTTGAGACAAGAAAACAGCCTTCTCTATTACTTGTCACCACATAGTTATCACTTCATCTCAGGTAATGTTATTGTTTGCCTCCTGATGATGACTTTTTTTTTAGTAAACTGTGAAAATTTATTGTTGGAATCTAGCTAAAAGGAAACTATTCGAATTATTAGCATATATTAATAAATAAATTTTAGATCTCGAATTCAAAAGGGAGTGTCAGAAGGAAAATGTGAACTTGATAGAAAACACAAGTGAATAACAAGGACAAAACATGTGAAGCAATGTGTATATTGGTTCTAGAATATTTCATGATTTGTCTGACAATAATCTAACACACACATGATTTATAGACCTAGTCAATGATTCAGTCTTGTAAACCTGGTAATTCGTAATTTGGATTTGTGATTATTTTGAGGTATCGAGAAACTCGCAAATGGGCTCATTGGCTCAAGTTTATTATGGCCCATATAATAAGATCTGAACGGAGTCAAAATGATACTACAACTTTGTGTTCTGGGTAGTATCACTTTTTCTTTTAGCATATAGTTTCAGGTTTTAGTTTAGCCGTTACAAGATTCCTATGTAAAGCACTAAAGCTCAAGATTTCAATGAGCATCCACAAAAGCGTGATTCCTCTTATCCAATCGGAATAAGCTATGAATTCCATATATCAATCTTAATCTTTGACATACCAAATTATTTCCAATGCAAAATAACAAAATATTATGTATTATATATCTGTGTCCTGTTATCAAAGATTTGCTCTTGTTATAATTAAAGTAAGAATGTATTATAATGAAGATGTAAAAAGATAAGTAAATAATGCTCACTTCTTCGTCTGTGGTTAGTAAGTAAAGATAGAGATCACATTAAAGTAAAGGTCATAAAAATCAGTCAAAAGAAGCACACCGAAGGAAAATGTGAGTTATATTCCCACAAAGAAATCAGGAAAGTGGGCCTACCATTGGTGGTTCGTTTGGTGTGATATCAGGTCCCACTAAATGTACACATGGGCCATTTTTATTTAAACGTTTCTTTCTACTTTGACCTTTAATTTACGAATATTTCCTTTTCTTGCCATCTAATTTTTTCTTTATCTTTCTTTTTTCATATCGTTGTTATTTTGCTCGAATTTATAAAAATGCTATAAATATTTTTCAAAATTTTTAGTCTGTCACATCTTTTAACAAAGGCCAAAACCCTGCTTTTCTTTTTTACCTCAGTGGTCGCTGACATCGAAGCTAAAAAGAAAAGCTATTACATATACTCTATGGTTGTTATAAAAAGCAAAAGCAAAACTTCTTCCTTTTTCTTTATAGTTTGGTAACTCTTGCTTGTTACTTTTTTTTTTGCCAAATAATTCTTGATTGTGTGTTGGTGTTGGTCTCTCTATCCATATGCTGTACATTGTCCACTGAGAAAACAAAAGATAAAACATATAACACTCTATGAACAATTAAAACATAATACATGTAAAATCAATTTTAAAAAACAATCATTTTGTAACTTTTCTTACAACAATATTATTGGAAAACCAAAGAAGTGGTAAAAAACGTACAGGTCAGCATAAATTGTACAGACGGCAGAGAGATTAGACGGAACTCAGAGTGGATGCTCCGTTTGGTTAAGAGTGGGGTTGCGTCACAGCTCAGAGGTGTGGGGAGAAGAATAATTGAAACTAGTAGTAAACGCTCACTGTAAAACGCAGCCGTTTTAAACGAACGCCGTTTATTTTTTTTACCCCAAGTGAGTTTAATTTATTTTTATAAAACTCTTGTCAGCTAGTGCCGTGTGAAAAGGAGCGAGAATTGCAGAAACATAGCAAAAACCCAGAAGAGTATTTTTTCTTTCCTCCCAACAAGACCAAACTAGAGAACAAGTAACCATAAAAGGCAAACAGAGAGATAGAGATTCACCAGTTTACTTACTTTTTCTTAACTCCAAAGTTATGATTTTTACCTCTCAGACAGCATTTTCCTCTGTCTTTTTCTCTTTGTGAATTTTCTCTTACTCTGGTTTGGGGTTTCCGAGAAAACCAAAGAAGGGATCGAGAAAGCTTAAAACCAAATCAAGAAGAAACCTCCGAGCTAAAGGTTGGTTCTGTCTTTATTTTTCTTAAAATGTTTATTTTCTTCAAAACTGTTTCCTTTTTTATTCACTTATTAGAACTCAGTGAGAAGCCATTCTCTCATTTCTCCTTTTAATTTCTCTTAACAGTTTTTTTTTTCGTTTCCTCCAAAGATATAAGTGAAGAAAAAAAATGGCGGAGCCGACCAAAGTAAGACTAGTTCGTTGTCCAAAGTGCGAGAATCTCTTATCAGAACCTGAAGATTCCCCTTTCTTTCAGTGCGGTGGCTGCTTCACCGTCCTTCGTGGTAATTTCTGAGCTCTCAATAAAGTGCTTTTGGTAGTATCAAAGTACAGAAATTTCTAGTTTTTTTTTTTGAGATTTTTAAGTTCTTGTTTTTGAATGTTCTTTAAGACATAAGAAGAGTTTATCAGCTTCTGATCTGTCTTTTTAAGAAATTCAAATTTTGAAGTAGTTTTTATGTTTATTTTTGTACACTTCTAAAGAGACTTTGTTTAACTTGCATAACAGCCAAAATGAAGGAGCGTTGTGAAGTAGATTCGGTTTCAGACAAGTCCGTGGAAGATAAAGCCAAACCAGTTTCAGTTAACTCTTCTACTAGCTCCCCTGAGAAAGCTACTAGTCAAACCTCCTCCTCATCTGACTCTGATGTTACTCTTTCTTTGAGACACCAGCTAGACGTTCCACTTGCAGTTGAGAGTGATCCTGGTTCAAAGACCAAAGCTTTTGATGCAGCCGGTAGTAACAGCTCTGCATTAGTGGATAAAGATGACCCTAAATCTCAATCAGGGAGACAAGAATCCGGTTTGGACCGGTTTAGGAAAAGAACAACCAAGAGATGTGACTCTGATGGTGTCATCAACAGATTGTCCACTTCAATGTATCCTCCTCCACTTTCTGATGAAGGCACTTCTTCTGCTACTCCTAACTACTTGAAAGATCAGAGCCATGAAGCTATTGAGCAAGACCGAGCTGGACTTCTCAGACAGCTGGATAAGCTCAAAGAACAGCTTGTTAACTCTTGCAATGTCGCTGGTGACAACAAACCTAAAGAACAGGTTCCTAACAAGGCTCCTCCGGTTCGGTTCTACAGTTCCGGAACCGGTCCTTCTTATTACCACCATCCTGAGCCTCAGTTTCCTTACAACAGTGATGTCTCTATGCACCACCACCAGCATGGTCTGATGCATCCTTCTTATGGAAGAGGACCTCCTCCATACTTCTCCGGTGGAGGACAGTATCTTGGTAACAACAATGATCTCTTCGACGCATACCCTCCGCAGCAGCAGCAAAACGGGCCGTTTCATCACTCGTCTTGCACTTGTTACCACTGTTGGAGAGGCTCTGTGATCCCTCATGATGCACCTTATAACGCTGGCTTTTATCCTCCTGAGAGTGTTATGGGCTTTGCTCCTCCACCGCAGCATAACCCTAGAGCCTACGCTGCTTCTCGTGGTGGTCTGCCTCATGGAAGGTGGCCTAGTAACGCTGCTCAGATTGACTCTCTTTCACGCATTCGTCCTGCTAAGGTTGTGCTATCAGGTGGATCTCGTCATATCCGCCCTTTGGCTGGTGGTGCACCGTTCATAACGTGTCAGAATTGCTTTGAGCTTCTTCAGCTGCCGAAGAAACCGGAGGGTGGAGGAGGAGGAGGGAAGAAAGAGCTGAAGATGAGATGCGGCGCTTGCTCTTGTTTGATTGATTTGTCTGTTGTGAACAACAAGTTTGTTCAGTCTGCGAACAACGCAGCAGCTTCAAGGGGACAAGGAGGAGGAGATGCTTCTCGTGTGGCTGCTGACTACACTTCTGACGACTATGATCTTCTTGGTTACGTGTTCCATTCGTTAGATGATGATGAACCAGATAAGTCTCAAGACGTGCAGCAGATCGTTCATTCTCATTCCGCAAGCCTCTCGGAAGACGAGCTAAGCTCAGACAGTCTACCACCAGCTAGACCACTTGGCTCGCCTCTTCACGTTAATTACTCTTCAATCAACCACGAGAGATCTGGAGTAGGGAGCCGCAGCTTTAGTTCAGAACAGGAGAGGGTGACGCTGAGTAAGACGATGAGACAGAACTCAATGAAGGAGGTCTCGCTTGCAAGTGAGATGGAGGTCTCTTTCAACGACTACTCTCATCACAACAGTACTGGAGTATCTAAAGAGCATCAACATCAAAGATCAAAGAAGAACGGGTTCGCCAGCATTGTGAAGAAGAGCTTCAAGGATCTGACGAAGTCTATTCAGAACGATGAAGGGAACAGAAGCAATGTTTCTGTAAATGGACATACTTTAACAGAACGCATGCTGAGAAAAGCAGAGAAGCAAGCAGGAGCCATTCAGCCAGGAAACTACTGGTATAACATTTTGACTCTCTATAATATTATATGATCATGTTATATAACATTTGTGTGACTCTTTTATTGTGTGTTTCTAGGTATGACTACAGAGCTGGGTTCTGGGGAGTAATGGGAGGTCCAGGTCTTGGAATAATACCGGTAATTTTAACACACATTTTTGATATTTGCTTCTTGTCAATGTGTTGTATTCAAAGATTTGTTGCTGTTGTTGGTGCAGCCATTTATAGAGGAGTTAAACTTCCCAGTGCCAGAGAACTGTGCAGGTGGAACAACAGGAGTGTTTGTGAACGGGAGAGAGCTTCACCGTAAAGATTTGGAGTTGCTTGCGGGTAGAGGTCTACCTCCAGACAGAGATAGATCATACATTGTTGACATTACTGGTAGAGTCATAGATGAAGACACTGGTGAAGAGCTTGATTGCCTTGGGAAACTTGCCCCAACGTAAGCCATTTATTATATGAACTCTTTTCTTTTTCCTAAACGGAAGTTTATCTGACCATATGTGTTTGGTTTTTTGTTGGGATGGTCTTAGGATTGAGAAGTTGAAGCGTGGGTTTGGGATGAGATGTCCAAAGAGAGCTACGTGAAGGAGAGATGTCTATGGAGAAATATTAATATTGTTGGTTGTTTTCCTCCAAAAGTAGTCAAAATCTGTCAACTTATATATTTGTAGTATTTTTTTTTTTTTATGTCGAACAAAGCTTGTCACAATCGATATGGGTAGTATTTATTTATTAAGCAAAATGAGGTCCGGTAGATATGTCACTGAATGCTCTGATTAAGCTGTTAATGTTACTACAGACTTTTTTTCGCATTACGCCATGATTTATATTTTAAGTCTATTAAATCCATCAGAAAACTATATGACCTTTCTGCATTTTATATTTAAATTTGGAATAAATGTTTTTGTTTAACCATTTTAAATGAAATATAGAAATTTGTAGAATGTGTATCATTTTTTTTCCTTTACATTATTGAATGTGAATTTTCATTTCGTTTGATTCTTGTATAAATTGTCGTATACGATAATCACATGTTTGGGCCTATTGTTTACTAGAATGTGGGAACTTTTGTATCTTTTTTTCGAGAAAAAGTTTCTCAGCTACAACACCATATTTATTTTAATATGATGGAAATCATCTAAAATATGAAAATGTGTTCTGAACTACCAAATTTATGTTAATATATGTTATATACATGAAGTAAATAAATTATGATGACAACATCACAATTGAGTTAAATTGATTTTAATCAAAATTGACCAAGTCCATCCGTAATATATTAAAGTCAATTTCGAAAAAGAAAATCCAACCTGACCCAAATCCTTTACCCACCCATGTCAAGTTACCTTCTCTTGTTTCGATATCCATTTTCAAAAATTAGGATTCAGACCAGAAAAAATTGATTACAAAGAAACAAATCACTTAAACCTCTCAATTGAACATACCCACCTAATATTATGATAATACATTTTATGGATGCCAAGTTTGACTCAAATGACAAGAATACAATTATGAAATTTACTATCTTTGAGTTATAGTAAGTTAACAAATCACATGAAGGAGGTGATAGTTAAATTAACAATCATATGTAATTTAGAGGAGGAGGAGGATGACAATGACCAATTGACCATGGGCATGGATGATGAGATCTAAAAAGGCCGGCTCAGTGTGGCTAAATCCAGTATTTTTTTGTATTCAGTAATGTGACGACAAAGGTTTAAATCAAATTATCATACTATCCTTTGCTTGAGACCCTCTTGCTTCATCTTGCTTTGTAATTGTTCACAGGTTTTTGTTTTTCACTTGGGATGTTGATATTGGGACTTGTATACGTCCAATACGTGTTAGGTTGAAGATTTGCATCAAAATGATTTTGCTTCACAGTTCAAATGAAATGACCCTTGCTTGCTGTATCTAGTGTTGGTCCAATCTTATCTTTTTTTTTCTCAAAGATCATTGACCTATACATGTTGCTGGTAATGAAACATTTTCGTTTTATATATGTGTGTGTTTGGCTTATTAACTCTGTTTTGCTTCAGACTTTGCTTGAGATTTTGTAACATTTCTTTTTTTTTTCTTTTTTTTTTGCAAACAACTATTTGTATATTTTTGGACATAGACAGGCAAACAACTTTCAAAAAAAAAAAAAAAAGACAGGCAAACAACTATTTGCTTGTCTTTCAACATGTTTCCTCGACTCATGTCTGCTAATTTGTGTAACCGAGTCCAGATTTCTATTTTTGAGGCCACAATTAAAATGTTAATAGTTTTTCTGTATGGCAAAAATACCATGATGCATGTGTGTTCCTTAGAGTATGGCCATGTATCATTTTAGAGGATTTGGTACTAGCTGCTATATCTGAAAAGTTTAATCAACCAAAAAAATACCACAACACTTTTTGTAAACTTAAAAAAATTGAGAGCACACCAACAGAAATCATATTACCTTGCAATTACCACATCGGTTTGTTAAAAAAATACAAATAATTTTATTAAAAATGTGCGTGATCAGGTGGTTTATCAGAATAGTATAAAATTCTTAAAATAAATGCAGTGTCTTCAAAAATCATGATTAACCAAAAATTGGAAAATTTGTAATCTAGCTTGTGTTTTGTGTTCGGTAGTCACAGCAAAGGAAGTGTCATGTGTGATGTGTCGCTTTAATTAGCTATATACATACCAAAAAAAAAAATTACTTTAGTTATTTGTCAAAAATATGGAATTCACTTTGGTTTTTTATACCCATGCGACTCTTATTCTTATTGGCATGTAGTAGTATGGTATATTCCCGTCACGTTTATTTATCTTCACAAAATGACTCATAGTCATGGTACACAGCAGCTTATTGTTCGAGAAATTAATAAGACCATCCGCATCAGTGAAGTGGTGATGGGGTCACAATTTTATTTTTTATTATTATTTTTTCATATTTTTCATTTGATTAAAAAAAATTAATAATCGTTCAATCGTGCTGTCATGTGACGTAGGGCTTACGAAACAGTAATGAGCCGGGTTCACCGCAGAAAACCTGCGCGAGACGGATTCAACAAAATCTGGTTATTTTAATTTTTTTTTTGGTTGGAAAACATGTGAAGTTTAGTCTTAAATCGGCAGCTCTAAGACCTACAGCTTTTACATTTTTTTATAACATCATATTTTATTAATCATAAAGATGAGTATACATAGTCTGCATGGAGAAAATTAGTTATGAACATTGGTACATAGCGATTAAAAATAAAATCGTTAGTTGGAAGTCTTTCTCTTGCAAGTTTATCTGCCACTTTGTTTGCCTCCCTTGATACTCATTCAAATCGTAATTCTTCAAATCTGTTACTCCACCACTTGATCTCTCTTACCCAATTAAAGCCTTACATTTATTTATTAATTTTTGGCTTGTATTTTTATGAACCAAGACACTATAAATCTGAACCGTAAATTCAATAGTAGTTTCTAAGATAATCAATCTATTTTTCACACGACATGAAAAGCTATAACGAAGTTTTGGTTGAATGGTCGTGGTGGATGTTATAAAGAGCTCTAATTTTGCAGTAGAATTTCTAGTAGTTTTTAGTTGGTATAGGAAGAAAATAAATCGAGGGTCATAAATTATTAAATTGATTCATGATTCGAAACATGTACAGAAAAAAAACTATGAAATCAATCGAGCGAGGATCATGAGTCGAATCATGATCTAAAACAACAAAAGTAGTAAGTAAAATAGAAGAAATTTGAAATCAGCAGTCCACACTATCAGACAAAATATATAATAATACAAAAGCATAAGACTCTCTTCAGCATTCTGCCACTTCAACACAATAATTTGACATGTCTCTAATGTTTTGAGAGTTAAGTTAAAGAGAACCGAACCGTGCTTTGGCCGACCCAGATAGTACATCTCTTATCATGCATGCGGCAGTTTAGAGGCCATCTACCATGTACATGGTCAATTGGTCGTGGCCATCTAAATTGCGTATGATTCCCTTCTGTTAATTTGTTTTTGGAAGGAGCTTTATATTCATATGATAGGGGGTGTTACGCACACCTTCGAATCTCAACGCTTTATTATGCGGTGTGAGTGGGTCCTCTTCATAAAAATTACCTTAACAGAGTAATTTCGCGCCGTCTGATGGAAGTAGAACGTGCACCTTCTTTTGTGGAGAGTCCAGTCCGTTAAAAAAATCTGAACCTCAGTAGTTTGTAAAAGAATCAAATCTTCCCTTTGGATTCTTTCGATTCACACAACCTCATTATCTAGTGACGCATAAGCTTATCTTACCGAGTCTCTTTGTCAGAACATTGATTTGATCCCAATTTTAGTCTAAACTCACTCATACACACATACAGACATTGGTTCAAATCTGTAGAACATAGACTAACATATATAAATGTTGAGGAAATGTGAAATTTTATACATGGAAATAAATAGAACAAAATCGTAGTTCAGAAAACATATAATGTTAGACAATATTTCTCCGTCGGTAAATAGCTAGTCAACCCAAATACTATAATGATGTAATCTGTGATTTAACGGATGTTTAAAAAAAGGTGTTGATGGAGATTTTATATGAGAACAAAATCATAGTTCATAACCCTTCATAAAACATATAATGTTAAACAATATTTCTTGTCGGTAACATTATAGTATTCGGGTTAAACATTTTTGTAATTTTGAGCATGTCTGAAAATCCTAGCCAAACGGACAAGTAAAAATGGTTTTAACCAACACCACTATCATGCACGTGAAGAAGATGAAAACTCAAAAGAAAATAGTAGTGTCTCTCTGGTCTACCTGATACTTAACATACTCTTTAACTCTGCTCTTTTCTATTGAAGTCTCTTTTGTCCTATCATTAATGTATAAGTTACTAAATAACAGTCTATTTCTGTAGTTAACTGAAATTGTTGTCGTTTGATTCTTGACTGAAATAACGTTTTAAATGCCAATGTGACTCTAAACATGAGGAAAACTTCTCAAGAATACAATATACACAACCGTGGAGGATGCAGTAGTCTGGATAAGTTTCCGTAGACTACTATAACATACGGAATGCACGAGTGGATTGCCAATGTCTGCATTGTTTTTCTCCCTTTCTCTTATTAAATAATTATTTGGTCCTCATCCCATAAGATGTTTCCATTATATTTTTTTCATTCGTTTGTTTCAAGATTATTTATCTACATTTCATGTAATTTTGTGGCAGTTATTTTAAATTTCAAGAAGTGTTCTAAATACCAAAATAGCTCAACGTGTATTTTTTTCCTTTTAACATGTTCTTTTTATTACTACATTATATAATTTCACAATTTATAACAATTTAAGCTTTTTAAAATGTAAAGATACAAAATTTATCTTTTCTTTTCTTTCTTAAAAATTCATCACTATTGAAAAGAATGCTGGCCATTTTAATCCTATTGAAATATTTTTTCTCGCTTTTGATTGCATCCAATTGATTTATGTGTGTTTATAGTGTTATAAAACTGGAAACACTGTTAAAAGCTTACAATTCAAGATTGAAACAGCCAACATACTTAGAATCCGGTCATTTTTAGTCATATAGTTGAAGTTTGGTGTAGACAACATAATTATACTTACACCCAACTCAGCATACAAAAATTACATAAAATTATATTTAAAAAAAAACAATGTATTAAATCCCGTCCGTAGGGCAGGCCGACCCTAGTATGTCAAAAACAATATTTCAAAGGTTTTCGCAAGTTCTTCTGCGGGAAGCGAGTCAGACACAACTCATCTATTTGTGTCTAGTTTTGAATTTTAAATTTAGCAGATATCATTTAGAATACCAACGGTTCATTTGTTTACTAACCATGAAAATACTTAAATAGTTTCGTAAAGTTATTTACAATTCTTGTAGGAAATGAAGAAAGATATTTCTATATAATCTGATTGATCAAAATTTAAATATCTTCAGTTACCATTAATTTAAATACTCTATAAACAATAATATAATAAAAATGCATTTTGTGGATGTCAAGTTTGACTCAGATGACAAAAATACAGTTATGAAATTTACTATTTTTGAGTGATCAGGAAGTTAACAAATCACATGATGGAGCCTATAGTTGAATTTAACAATCATGTTTAATTTAGAGGAGGAGGAGAATGACAATGACCAATTGATCAAGGGGGTGGATGATGAGATCTAAAAAAGCTGGCTCAATGTGGTTAAATCCAGTATTTTTTTGTGCATTCAGTAATGTGACTACAATAGTTTAAATGAAAATAGTATTATTATTATTATTTTGACTAACCAAAATAATTTTTGACTAATCGAAATAGTATCTTGATCACACATAAATTTCAAAACTCTAAAAGTTATAAATAGTAAAACCATAATATTTTATGATACATATAGCTTTCTGGTTGAAACAATTCTGCATAGTACTTTACAATATAATCAAACATATATTTATATATGTATATTAATTTACTTTGAACATCATTGACGATCCATGAGATTATTATAAAACTTGACTAAGTTGACCATCTTGATGAGTGATCTCAAAAGCATCTCGAGGACTAAAACTTGTTTGGGCTATAGATGACCCATAAACAAATATAAATTATGTGAATTTATTTTATCATTTTAATATAAATAGCATTTTCATTTTAAACCAAGGTCATGAACTGCACAGTTATTGTATAATAGTAGTATATAACATTCTAATTTCTAAATAAACAAGTTAGAAATTACAAGCAATCATCTAGTTCTAATATCAAGATATACAGACAAACTAATTGGAGGAGGAATTTGGCGTGGAGCCAAATTAATACTACCATGGGGTAGCAATTGATTGATTTGCGAGAACCAAACATCCAAAGAATCTTGCTATCGTTGTTCAAATGGTGAAGGGCCTTGTGTCTTTCAAGTTTCAGGAGATGGCCTTCAACGCGGTTCTGAGCAGATGCTACCCATCAAGAGACCCAACTAAAGAAGAGATGTTGTGGCTGAAGAATATAATCCCAATTGTGCAGGGCCTCATCGATTTTTTCCATGAAGCTGGTGTTAGAGTCTACCCACTGGAGACTCAAGGTTCAAGGGATCAGTTTGCCCAAATCAGTTTTGACTAGGTCTGATGATGTAGAACATATACTGATACAAAAATGGAGGAAACATGAAATTTTATACGCGGAAATAAATAGAACAAAATCGTAGTTCAGAAAAATATAATGTTATACGAGATTTCTTGTGGGTAAATAGCTCGTCAATCCGAATACATGTTATATAATGATGTAGTTTGGTGATTTATATAACATGATATGCAAATCCACTTCGTTTTGGCATGATAAATGATCATCTTTGGGATGCCTACTGGAGGTTATTGGTACAAGAGGTTATATTGATATGGGCATAGGGATGGATGCCACCGTTGAAGATGCAGTAAATCACCGCAGAAGAAGACATATAATATTATTGCTAAATTTGGTGGAGGATGAGATCACTAAGTAGAAAGATGTGGCGTCAATGGAGGAGGTTATTGGCCTATGGAAAACAAGTCACGAAAAGTTCAAAAGCAAATTCTCAACTAAATCAACATGAGAATTGCTTAGAGCACAAGAGACTAATTGCGCTTGGAGCAAAGGGGTTTGGTTCATGTATGTGAATCCAAGGTATGCTTTTCTCACATGGATAGCCATGCACAATAGATTATCTACAGGGGACAGGATGATGAAGTGGGGAGGTCCTGTTAATTCAGCATGTTTTTTGTGTGATGAACTGTTGGGAAACAAGGAACCATTTGTTTTTTGAAAGTAATTTCTTAGCTGCTATTTGGGAAAATCTTGCAAGAGGAGTGATGGGTAATGAATATACAAAATTCTGGAGTGAGATAGTGGCTTTGATCTCCACTTATCAGAACACCACACATAAATTTATGCATAAGTATATCTTTCAGTCGACTATCCATAGTATTTGGATGGAAAGAAATGGGAGAAGGCATGGAGAGAAGCCTCTGTCAACAAAAACATTGTTCAAAATCATGGATAGAAACATCAGAAACAGAGTTTCCTCAGTTCAAAGAACAGGAAGCACACGGTTGGGAGATGGTCTCAGATTCTGGTTCTCAACAAGACCAGAGTCAAGAACATAGAGAGTATATGTCATCAAGTTCAAAAGATTATTCTTTCATATGAAGCATTGTAAATGTAACAAAGGGCTTTTTTTGACTGATTTAACTAATTTTTTTTTTTCATTTTTATAATTGTATGTGATATTATTCAAATGTCTAAAATATTTAATTTCTGTTTTAGTATTATATATTGTAGTTCTATAATATTATTATTTATATTTCTTATTCAGAATTATTAATATATAGTGATTTGTTTAATAAGTTTTACTTTGTCATTAATTTTTATTACTTACTAATATATTTCCAAGTTAGGTACAATATAATAATAATATGAAATAATTAAATAAATAACATCCTTCAAAGTTTATTTTTCTTTAATTTATACATTCTGCTATATTACATTTTTAAAATTTATTTATTTATTTATTTATATTATAGAAACGAAATATGTTTAAGATAATTTGCATTTACATGTTTTGTGTTAAAAATTATACTTTAACATATATCATTTTAGTATTTTACGGGATTTATAAGTAAAAATATTGTTTTTTAAATAATATAGTCCTATTATTTTTTTATTGTAGCATCTATCATACTATTTTAGTAAATTTTATTGATATAGGATATTTTTGGATATGATATTTAAGTTTTCTTTTATTTTTAATTAAAATTTCAAAATGTTAGATTGCTTTAATTTTTACAACATATATAGTTTATTGTCTATGATTTTATCTTTTGTTAAATTTTAAATATTATCATAAAATGAGTTTATATGTTCATTTTCAAAATTTAAAATTTTGTCAATAAATCTTTGAAAAATTATACTACTGTTTTAATTTTGGAAGATTAGATGAATTTTGTACTTATTGTTGTTGCTACATTAACAAATTATTTTATAAAAACATATTTGAACTTTTGTTAATATTTGTAAATTTTTCTCAACAGATTTTCTTATAATTCAAATAAAAAAATTATAATTAAACATTTATCTGTATTTAATATTTTAGATGAATTACTAATATTTCATAGTTTTTTAATTACATATTTTAAAAATATTATATGAATTAAAGGTTATTATATACTATTATATTTTGTATATAAACTTTTTAAACAATATATTGTTGAGAGTTTCAAAATAAATTTAAGACAATATATGATTGTAGGTATAAAAGTTTAAGGTATGTTAATAAATTAGTTTTTGTATAAAAATATTATGTAGTTTACAAATTTTAATATATTTTAATGAATAAGTGAAAATTTATTTAAATGAAACAATTTAAAATATTTTTTAATATACATATTAAATATAGTTTGGTCATATTTAATTCATATAGCACTTCTATTTTTATATAATACAGAATATAATTATAGAATTTATAAAAATAGTATACAATATTTATTTTCTTGTTTTATGATAAAATTATAGTCAACATTGATTTATAATAATATTATATTCTAATTACAGAATTAATTAATATGTTATTTTTAAAAATATTTAAAATGTTAAGTAAGATTTTGTTAAATTCTTTTTCAATATATTTTTTTATAATAAAGAAATAAAAGTAAAATTTATATTTATTATTATTATTATTTTAAATAATCAAATATGTTATATGTACTAATTCTTTAAGTGGTTCTACTAGTTAATGGTAGATACAAATATGATCCTAGTTAATAGATTAGATTTTTTTTTAAAGAAAATCGGTCATTTAACCGTTGTTTAGAAAAAAAAAAGTGTAGATGGAGAACATTTTTGTAATTTTGAGCATGTTTCAAAATCCTAGCCAAACGGACAAGTAAATTGGTTTTAAGTTTTTAACCAACACCACTTTGAACAAAAAAAAAAAAAAAAAAAAAAACCAACACCACTAAAATGCACGTGAAGAAGATGAAAACTAAAAAGAAAATAGTAAAAAGAAAAAGTAAAACAAATCAATATATACTACGGCCTTGATTGGCAAAGCAGATGAGAAAGTAGTAGCGTTATGCTATATAAGCAGTATGCTGCAGAAGCTGAATGCTTTTGCTAAATTGTTTAAAAGATTGATTGATAGAGCAGTATGAACATGCTATTAAAATTTATTATTAAAACTAGTATATAATATATAATATATTTATTTATAATGAATATATATATATATATATATATATATATATATATATATATATATATTATTTTATATATTAATATATATATAATTAGTTATTTTATTTACTAATTTTAAAATTATATTTACAATTAAAATGTTATTTTAAAAAACAAATTTTACATTAAAATGTCTATTTTTAAAAATAATATTTTTCATTTGAAATATAATTTAATTTATATAATTAATTTAATTATTATATTTTTAAATATAATTTAATTCGACAAAATTTTTTTTAATTTATATAATTTTTTTAAATTATAATTTATATATAATATAAATTAGATAAATTAATTATATATATATATATATATATATATATATATATATATATATATATATTTAATAAATTAATTATATATAATTAATTTATCTAATATTTATAATTAATTTATATAATTTATATAATTATTTAAAATATAATTTATATATTAATTTAATTAAATTATATTTTAAATGTTAAAAAATAATTTTTAAAAATATATTTAAATTGTAAATTTATTGTAGAAATCAGAATTTTATTTTTTGGATATAAAAATGATTTTATGATATTATTAAATAAAATAAATGAACTAATTATATATATATTTCTTAAATTTATAAATTATAAATGCAAATGCTCTTCCAAAAGCTTCATATGAGGGCATTTCTAGAGAGCATTTAGAGAGCATTAGCATTTAGTAAATGCTATTCTAAATGTTTTTGTAACAAATGTTGATTGGATAATGTAAAACATAATGCTAATGCTAATGCTCTACCAATCAAGGCCTACAACACCATCGTCAAGTCTAGTTCATCAATTCTTCATCATCATCATCATCAACAATAACGATTTCGGTCCCGCGAGTGAAAGAAAAATATCTCTCGCATTTCGCTTCTCGATACATACACTGCTAGATTCTGTCTCTCTCTCTCTCTCTCGATCTATCCTTAAAAGGGGAGGGGTTCTAATTGATTCACGCATCCTAAATCTATTTTTAGAATAATAACTCGAAGGGGTTCCTCCTCCTCTTAGGGTTTCCTCATTCATATTCTGCTTATCCTTCAATTCGATTTTGCCCTCCCCCCTGCGATTTTAATTTCTCCAGTGCCCTTGAATCGAATCAAAACTCTTAGATCGAAGGTCAATTTCCGATTAGATTCACTCCTCCAATACAGTGGCTTTGCTTAATACACTATCAATCGTAACGGTTTGGGGCGAAGTGTGATTTAGGGCATGGGTGAGAACAACGAATCATCGGCGGTTTCTTCTTCTCCGCCGTCGCCACCGAACGGGCTGTTGCCGGGGCACGCTGCATCTGTAACACGTCCCCTCGATGCGGAGAGATGGGCCAAGGCCGAGGAGAGAACCGCTGAGCTCATCGCTTGCATCCAGCCCAATCCTCCTTCCGAGGATCGCAGAAATGCTGTCGCTAGATACGTGCGGCGGCTTATCATCGATTGTTTCCCTCTTCTTCAGGTCGAGGTGTGTGTTCTTTTCTTGATTTTGTCTAATTTGACTTTTAATACTTATATCGCGCTTTTGAAATTGCCTTTTTCAGATCTTTACTTTTGGATCGGTGCCACTGAAGACTTATCTGCCAGATGGAGACATTGACTTAACTGCCTTCACCACTAACCAGAGCCTGAAGGATTCCTGGGCTAGTTTGGTTCGTGATATGCTTGAAAAGGAAGAGAAGAATGTGAATGCTGAGTTCCGTGTTAAAGAAGTCCAGTATATTCAGGCTGAAGTAATTAATAATGCCTCTGCTTCTTTTTTTATTAGTAGTAGCTTTGGCATAATACTTCACTGTGTATTAAGTTTTTTTTTTGGTGATTCAGGTGAAGTTAATTAAGTGTCTGGTGGAGAACATTGTGGTGGATATTTCTTTCAACCAGATTGGTGGTCTGTGTACACTATGCTTCCTTGAGGAGGTTAGTTTCCAACCATATAGAAATAGAATGTTTCACTTGTTTTCTCTTTTCTGAATTTTGCGAAAATTCTTTATTATGTAGGCGGATCTCTTTATAAACCAGAACCATTTGTTCAAGCGTAGTATCATATTGATTAAAGCCTGGTGTTATTACGAGAGCCGTATATTGGGAGCTCACCATGGCCTTATTTCGACCTATGCCCTCGAAACCTTGGTTCTTTACATATTCCACGTTTTCAACAACTCCTTTTCTGGACCCCTCGAGGTATATATATTGTGTGACAACATTACGAAAAAACTTGTCTTTTGTTTCTGTCAAGAATGGTTCGTTTTGACTGTGGATTGCTTGCGTTTTTGTAGGTTCTCTATCGTTTTCTTGAGTTCTTTAGTAAGTTCGACTGGCAGAATTTTTGTATTAGCCTCTGGGGTCCTGTTCCAGTTAGTTCACTACCTGATGTAACAGGTATATTTGTTCATCTCAACTTTGCTTTAATTGTGTGCATTCGTACTGTGTATTTAATACTTACTGTCTTGCTGTGCAATGTTTCACAGCGGAGCCTCCTCGAAAAGATGTTGGAGAGTTACGGAAGAGCGAAGCGTTTCTTAAAGAGTTTAGTAGAGCTTATGCAGTTAACCCTGTTGCTGCTCAAGAGACACAGGGGCATCCTTTTGTTGCCAAACACTTCAATGTTATAGATCCTTTGCGTGAAAACAACAACCTTGGACGCAGTGTCAGTAAAGGTGCTGCCTGCTTCAGATTTTTTTTGTTTATTTTTTATACAATACGTACGTTTATAGTTGAACGCTAGAACATATCTTGCCTTGGTAGCTTACTGAAGATGTTGTTTTCTTTATACAGTATGAAGCTAGAAAATGACCAAACACGTTGATTTGCTTACGTGCTTGGATCTTGTTTTTGTTGTACAATTGTTGGGGCAGGTAACTTCTTTAGGATACGAAGTGCATTTACTCTTGGTGCCAAGAAGTTGTCTAGGTTACTTGAATGCCCTGAGGAGAAGTTGATCCATGAGGTTAACCTTTTTTTTATGAATACATGGGAAAGACATGGAAATGGTCGTCGTCCTGATGCTCCTGGAAATGATCTGTGGCTATCAAGACTGGGAGATCCTGAGCCTTGTCTTCAAGCTGACAATGTTAGTAATTCTTCAATCAGCAAAAGAAACCAAAATTCCGCCCGTCTTGGTGTGCTTCAAGGAGCTCGCAGTATACCCTCTCGACAGAAAAACGGTGTAACGGAAGTTATATCTAAAGCAGCATATCAAACCCAAGCTCAGGAAGTTCGGTCTAATCAAAATGCTTCAAATGTTAAACTTCAGCATATTACTAAGCCAGAAATTATGGTGAATAATTTGAATGGAAGGCATCTCTTTGCCAGGACGCGGTCTAGCCCTGAGCTTACTGAGACATATGGTGAAGCTCTTTTGCCATCAAGGCGAATTAGAGCCCCAGAAGCTGGAAAACGCCAAAATAATTCCACGAGGGCTGATAGTATCAGGGAAGAAAATCTAGAGTCTGAGAGTTTGTCAAGCAGTATCAGAAATGCGGCTGACTCATCGTCTGTTAGGCATACACCATCGCCTCGAAGTCCTGATAGTACTGTTGACGTGAGTAGTGCAGTGAACAGTTATTGTGATGATTTAGGTTCAGTTTCCGTGAATGAGGATTTCTCTGCCGCAGAGGAACAGGGAGTGCAACAGGAAGAACATGATTTTGTTAACTCGATGACATATGTTGCAGGGCAAGGTTTTAATGGACACTTCCCTTTTCCTATTAATTTTTCTACGGGTCCACACTTACCGTTTCAAATGACACCTGCCATCTTAGCTTCAATGGGATATGGTCAGAGGAATGTGCCTGGTATTGTTCCTTCTAACCTTCCTTTCATGGAGACACCTTGGGGTACAAATGTACAATTTCCGCAAAACTTTGTGGCTCCACCATTTGCCCATTATTTTCCGAGTGGATCCCATCCAATGTCAGAAAAGCCGAGCAAAGCTGGTAATGAAGAGATGGGGTCTCCAGAGTCTGACCATGATCACTGGTACGAGCAAGAAAAGGGAACTCCTAGTTTTAGACTTGAAAATGGGGGTTATGGAGTGCATCAGGCTAATGATAAACATTATTCATCTTCTGCAGAGCACAGTTTCGTACCCTCAAGTCGTAAAATACGGTCAACAAGGGTAGATGATTTAGAAAATTCTCACTCTCCAGTCAGAGGCAGTCAGATTCAGAGTGAGGAGAGAAATGCAGGCTCTAGATCTGTTTCTTGTGCTAGTTCCGTTAGAAGCAGGACTTCGTCTGAAAGCTCTTGGGATGGATCAACTACTAGGGGCTCAAAGTCAGCTAGGGATAAACAGAATAGGAAAGTAGTTTCTGGAGCTGCGTCTGCACTGTATGGAAAAGGCAAGAGTGTTCCTGAACACTCAATCCAGATTGAAGATGATAACAGAGAGAGGATTCATGTATTAAGCAATGAAATATTAACCGAAAGGGATCTGGACCCGCGTCTTAATGTTGCTTCATTCCAACTTCAGAGGCATCAAATACATGGTCATGAACTAGCTCAGGCAAGTGGACCAGAGTCCACAGTGTCTCTTGCTCCGTTCATCCTTGGCCATGGCATGCAACGGAAAGAGGCTGATAGTTGTGGATATACTTTTGTTCCCACCGGGCCACCTGTTCCGTTCTTTGCAATGCTTCCGGTGTCCAACTATCAAGCTGGTGGTAATGCGACATCAGATACTTTGGCAAGCCACCTCAGTGTGGATGAGGGAGTAGAAAATCATGATCCCTGTAAAAGTTTTGACTCCACCGGAGTTCGCTCTTATGTAGAACCAAGGGAGCCCAAAAATGACATTCTCATTGGAGATATTATGAGTCATTGGCAAAATTTGCAGTATGGCCGCTCTTGCCAGAGTTTTCAACATCCTTCGGTGTTGTACCCTCCTCCTGTTGTAGTGCCACCTGCTTATCTCCAAGGGCGTATACCATGGGATGGTCCTGGAAGACCTCTTGCTTACACCAATGTAGCTAATCAGCTCATGACCTACGGACCTCGTCTTGTACCCGTTTCTCCTGTTTCTACCAGGCCACCTAACATTTACCCTCGTTATGCTAATGAAACTCCCAGATACCGAAGTGGGACGGGGACCTATTTTCCAAATCCTGTAAGAACTGAATCCCTTCCTTGAGCTTCCATTATATTGGGTGCATGCTTTCGTTGATCAAGGTACAAAATGTTTGTGTTATTTTATTATTTCATAAAATGTTTGGAAGTCTTATGGCCTATGGGTCTTGAATGAACTCACAGCATGTTCTGTCTGCTTACCTTACGTGCATTCAAATTTGCTACTTTGAGAGCATGTTTCAGGCTGTGCTTGTGGATCTTGTTCGTTCTATCTTTATCATCCCCTGCTTGTTATATGATATGCTTATTTTACTGAAGCATTGCTATCTCCTCCTCTACTGATTCTATACTGTCTTTCGTTTTGTTTGTATCTTAAGATATAACGTTATGACGGTTTTGGTTTGTCACACTGCTCTAAATGTGCGTTTTGTTGCAGAAGATTTCCCCTAGGGATCAGCGGCCTACATCTGGCATGAGGCGAGGGAGCTACGGGCATGATAGAAACGACCATCAAAGCGACAGAGAAGGTAACTGGAATGCTGGTTCAAAGGCACGGGGTTCCGGACGTGGTAGCCACAACAATCGCAACCAAGTTGATAGTAAGCCAAGGCAAGACCGATCCGATAGGCATTGGGTGTCGTCGTATAAGCAGCATGAATCATCCTCGTTTTCTTCTCACCATTCTCAAAACGGCCCTATTCGCTCGAATAATTCGCAAGATGCTCCTGGGAATGTTGCTTATAGCGTGTACCGACTGCCACAGGGCATGAAGCAGAACAGCGTGACGTCTCCAGAGGGACAACACAACCCTCCTCCATCTGCCATGATGTTTTATCCATACGATCATAACTCTGTGGATGAAGCGCCGCGACATCTTAATGACGGAAACCATTCAGCTGGTGGTGGGGGATATGAAGATCAGCCAAGGTATCGTGGTGCTCATATGTCTTCTTCTTCACCTGATGATCCTTCCTCGCCTCGCTTCCCTAGGTAAGTTTGATATTTGTAGAGACTTCCAATTGCAGACAAATGTTAGGTTTCAGAGTGAATTGATCAGATTTTTTCTCACCAAACAGGGGAAAATAACATCAATGTGGGTGGTCAAAGAGTAGCTGGAATAAACTCAAAAACTTGGAAGAAACAGTTTGATCACCACCTCGCTAGGGATCTTTGGAAATCAATCAAAAGAAGGCAAAAAGCTGTGACAGACGGGAAAAGAAGAGTCAAAAAGACAGGAAATGATCAACCTCAAGACCAGTATGGAATCTTGTGTTAAAAGCAACAAAGAAAGAAACCAAGTCGAGCAGAATAGGTAAGCATCACTCAGCGATCCAACATGGTTTTTAAAAAAAAACGCAGCGATCCAAAAGCTGGCTGGTTAAAACACACACGCACGACTCTTTCTCAGTTGAATTACGGTTAGGTAACTCTTTCACGCTTCCATAGAAAATGTAGCCTTTGTGCCCCACATAGATGGAACTATTAGAATTCAGGGGCTTATCGTTAATCATGTTTCTATAAAAAAAATCAAGAAATAATTTGTCTACTTTCTTTTAGGAAAATGAAAATCGTACATTTTTGAGCTGTACTTGTAGTTTTGCTTTGATTTATTTATCCAGTATCATGGTAGAGAATGTGCTATTTTGCTTTGCTTGAATAGCCAGAATAGTGCTATTTTTCTTTGCTTGTTGGGCCATCTATGAGCTTAGAGTGAAAGAGCAGTCAGTATTGAGTTGTGAGATATTGTTTGGTCCTAGTGAAACTATTTTCTCACTATTTATTTATCTTAGAAGAACGTTCCAAGTGAGATGAGAAGTAGAATATTTGATTTTTATCATGCTATAACTATTAGAGAGAGAGCGAGGTGGTCCTGATGATTATGAATAAATGCCATTCCAAAAGAGTTACAAAGAGCCATGCCTTGTCGTAACACAACAATCAACAACTTGACTATTATATATATATATATATATATATATATATATATTGGTTTGGTATCCAGGTTTACTGTTATTCGGTTTGGTTTTTCCCTCTTTCTTTTTTATTTGCAGTTAGTTATAAATGCAGCGGTAAATTATAATCTATTTTCATACAAGTAATGACATAAGAAAAAAAACAATTATAGGAAAAAGACAGCTAAAGAGTTGAGTAATTTCCACAATCAAGAGATCTTGTTTGGTGCCTAGTGTGAGATTATTAGAAGAAAGTGGTCCTTACCAAAAATAATGCTATTTACCGGAGAAGAGTTACAGAGACAGAGCAGGCGGTGCCATGCCTTTGTCGTCGTACCATAACAACTTGATGACCATTACGCGATAAATACATTGGTTTACTTCGATTCGTTTTTGTTGGTTAGGTTTGATTCGGTTTTATAGCGGTAAATTTTAAGATAAAACCGAGTGTTCGTTTCAGTGTCAAAATATCACCGTCTCTCTTTCAGTCAAGTAGTCAACTCGTATACTATGACTTACTGCATTTTGACAATAACTGACTTACTGCATATGTTCTATAATTATTGTTCTAAAAACATTTTCAGAAAGCCTTTTGTATTTCTTCATTTTCGTCTCTAGCTCGCTCTCTGTATTGTTCTTAATTGGTGGTGACTAGGTCACAAATTATGGTCCAGTGTTCCTATGATTTGCTGAGAGACTCGTTTCATTTTTAGATATAATCAATTCGTCGACTTAACTACTTTGTTCTCCAGAGTAAGATTTAGCGTTCTTTAATTGTTGGCTTCAAGTTCCGCGTTAAGGTGAGATTCGCTGCTGGGATCTTCTCTTTTAAAAGAAAAAAAAAGTATAATTTGGGTTTTGTTTTTTTTTATGTTCTCACTATATTATATTAATTTAGCTCAATATTTTATTAGAGAGCTTCTGTTCATGTGGGGGTGTTGTTTATTGTGTTCTTAATCTATTTTTAAAAGTTGTTGTTTTTTATTATCATTGTTCTATTCAAAATCTCCAGCAAATTTGGATTTCAAGATTAATTCCTTTGTTTTCTAGTTCCACAAATGGCAAAACGTTTCTGGAATTAAATTCAAGTATCTGAATTTTATAACTAAATATGACTTCATCCCAATTTCATCTGAATAGATTCTCATAGTAGTTGTCCAATTTATTCATTACTTTGTGCTGGTTTTGATATGAATGTGGAAACATTGTTACAAACAGTGACGGTGAACTCTTTTTTTGTTTAGATTTCGTTTGTGTGTGTGAGCTATATGATATAGTTTTTCTTTATTATATTAGATAAGATTCTGAAATGTGGGATCTGGAACCCTATTAAACAAATGCTTGAGTGGCTCACTTTCCATGCTTGTTTTACAATTAACAATTAAACAAATACTTTATACTTTTATACCATGCTAAATTGTATTGCCTTGACTGTTGTATTAGTGTGTAGAAGAACTATGGCCTATTTCTAATTGTTTTCTTCTTCTTGCTATTCAGGATTATCTTTGATTTCTTTTAAAAAACAAAATTATACAAAAACTGATCAAGGGTGTTGTGCTCTATGGACTGCCTTCTTGTAAATGCTGCTTAAGTGAAGAGTGGATCATCTATGCAGTTTATATTTGTCTGTAATGAATAACGGACAGGTAACATGTTCTACTATATATAGTATACTCTTCTACCCTTTTTTGAGATGTCAAGTAGTTGCTGTCTCAGTATTTGTAGACTTCTTGATTACATGTTCATTCAAATATTATTTAAGAGAAAACTACAATGCGGACAGGAACTACAATCTTGCGCTCAAGCTTCACATCAAGGTGAACAGAACCAATCACTAGGTGCTCCTCCTATACAAGATGCTGTTTCTGTATCTGCTTCAAGCAATGACAGTAGGAAAGTTTCAAGACAAGATATCGAACTTGTAAGACCAATATATTTTGACCTCCTCCTTGTTAAATCATTTCAACTACAAAAGATTTAGGCTATATACCTCTCACTCTCTACCTAAATGTGTATGTATGTGTTTCTCCTCATCTCCTATATGTGTAACATCTGATGATATACATGATTAATCGATGTAGGTCCAGAATTTGATAGAAAGATGTCTTCAGTTGTACATGAACAGAGATGAGGTCGTGAAGACCCTCTTGGCCCGTGCAAGAATTGACCCTGGATTTACACGCTTGGGTGAGCATTTTGAAATTTTATTTCATTCTTAGATTTCAGATTCTTATTAGCCTAACTCCATTCTCTATACTGAACTGGGATGAGTGAGACTCCACTGGAATATAGGATGTTGCATGTTAGACATTTAGCATTCGCAAGGATGAAACATCAAATGAAAAGTTCATTTTTGATATTTTTCCTGTGAATACAGTTTGGCAGAAACTGGAAGAAGAGAACGCGGACTTCTTCAGGGCTTATTACATAAGGTTGAAACTAAAGAAGCAAATAATTTTGTTCAATCATTTGCTTGAGCACCAGTACCATCTCATGAGGTATCCTCCTCTACCTCCAAAGATTCCTCTGGCACCTATACCAAACGGAATGCATCCCATGGCACCTGGTAAAAAGTCTATTTGCAATTACAAGTAAAAAATATTTTGGTTACACTTGTACTTTAACACAGTTGTTGCTTCTCAGTACAGGAGTTAACATGCCAATGGGGTATCCAGTACTACAACATCCTCAAATGCATGTTCAAGGCCATCCCCATATTGATGCAATGGGAATGTCAAGCTGCCATGTTGTTAACGGAGTCCCTGCACCTGCTAATTTCCAGCCGTTGAAGATGAACTCAACCAATGAGTAAGAGAAGAACCAACAATCTCAATCCTTTGTCCAGTTGATGTCTTTAATTTTATTCTTAAAAAAATCTCTGTTAATTTTTAGTATGGTGATTGATACAAACGTGGAAGATGCAACTACTCAAGTGATTCCACCAAACAGTGGTGGGATGTCTGAGATGGAAGTGAGTCCAGCTTCTGTGGCATCAAGTGGACACTTTCCATTTGATGCTTCAGATATGGTAATGGACGCTTCAGTGCTTGATTCCGCGTTTACTTCTGAGGAAGGAGGAGGATCTGGGAATGCCAGAGATTCCCTCAGGTCTTTTGATCAGATTCCTTGGAATTTCAGCATTTCCGATCTTACAGCAGATCTATCTAGTTTAGGAGGTAAGTTGCAATTGTAACATCTTTTTTTTACTTAGGGGAGGTAAGTTTCAACTGAACATCATTTTTGTGTTATCTTGTATATAACATGAGCTGTTTTATTGGATAAAAGATGTGTATGTTGCAGAGTTAGGAGGCTTGGGAAACTATCCAGGCTCTCCATTTCTTCCATCTGATTCAGAGATTTTGCTGGATTCTCCTGACCATGAGGACATAGGTAAACATATAATCTTCAAACTTTTCAGCTCTTCATAAACCACCAACTTGTTTGAAACTTTTCAGTATAAAAAACCAAACCGGGATCAGACTGAACTAGTTTATGTTCTTGTTTGGTTATATATAGTGCTGTTATGCTTTATGATCATTCATCATCTATTTTATTGTAATTATTATTCATCTAATGTTTCTTTATTTCTTTGTTTTGCTTTTTACATCAATAGAGGAGTTTTTCGTGGACGTCCCAGGACCTCCTTGTTCTAATTCAGATGAAGAGAAGCCTTGAATTGAAAGGGGAACGGCTATATATAATAATTATCATCTTCAGAGAAACATCAAGCATTTTTTTTTCTTATTTAAATAACAAATATAACTACTATTGTTATTATGAATAAGACGGTTGGAATGAACCTAAAAGAGGCTGTACAACAAGTTATCAGTGTTCTCAACAAGCCAATTTTATAAAATGTTATGTTTCAAAAATAGTGATGGTTTGTTTGCATAGTTTCGCAGAGCTGCAAAGAGAGGAAATGATTCTAGAATGCTCAGTGTTATGTCAAACTACGGCATGCAGTGATCTACTTGCGTATTTGTCATTGTTTTATGCTCCTAGCTTGAAACGAAAGCTGATTAAAATCATACTATTCTATGCCATTAGTCCAAAAAACACTATACTATTCTACTTGCGTATTTACTTTGTCTGATCTTTAACAAAGTACCATATCTAGGACCGGTCCGCTCTACGGACGAATAAAAGTTACAATAATTTAAATAGTTATAGTAAATATTTAATATAAATGGTTCTTATTTAAAAGTATACATATTAGTTAAATTCTGTACATGTTATTATGTTTGAATACTAAATAAACCATATTATCTGAAAATTTAGTTATGGTTTTAAAAATAAATATTACTTGTTATTTTTTGAAATATGATTTTATTTTTTCTTGTTAAAGGGCTTAAGATTATTTTCTTTTGTCAACTAATTATATTTTTTACTAAATTTAGTTTCTACAGTAGATTATTGTTAAATTTTTGCTGATTTAAAATGTATATTTATTATATTAGATATTTATAATATATTTATGTATATTAGTATATATAAGATATTTGACAAAGATAATAAAAATATACATGTTTTCTATAACTTTGTATATTTATTATATTTGAAATTCAAGTAAACCATGGTTTATAAATGATTATAATTTTTGAATTAAAAGTTACTGATTTGTTGACAAAAATGTTTCTGGTTAATTTTCATAATATAAATTTCAAATTCTAGTTTCTTAAAAATCATTTTTTATTAGAAATTTACTAAATTTTATGATAGATTATTATTGAAAGTTATTTGAGTTAAAATGTATAATTAATTATAGTATTATTTATGTAATATTAGATATGGTATTGTTAATATTATTTGTGAGGTTGGGTGTAAGTTGTCTGTGCTGACTCTATGTTTGATTGAGACATGATCTTTGTATATATGTGCTGCAGTTGTAGGATTTACAATGTAGAGTTCTGGTGTTTGTGGAACTAAATGAAGAATTTTATTGTATTATGTTGGTTCCAAAAAAATTCCATTGCCGTAAACTGACTACTATTTACGTTTAATTAGTTAGAAAACCCGCTGTAGAAAAGGAATTAATTGAATTTTACTAATTATGCTACTTGAAATAGAATATGGAGACCCTTAGAGTTTACAATATACCTTGGAGAATCAGAGATTTAATGATTTTGTGGTAGACAATAAAAATTATTTTGATAGAGAGAGAGATTGGGGAAGAAGACGAATTTTTTTTCCTTTTGTAGATTCCATGAATGGCAAAACTCTTTCACAAAAGACAAACCAACTAAACCAAGAATCAAAATAACGGGACCAAAACATTAGATAAACTCATCATGCTGAATGTTGATTCCATATCTGAACTATCACTGATTGGTTTTCTTAGATCGTTCCTTGTATTATTCAGGTTGATGAATTATAACATGATAGAGATAGTATTGAGGCATTTTTCAAAATATAATAGCTGCTAAAAATTGTAAGGCTTGTTTTTTAATGTACTCCCATCTGGACAACTTATCTGATAAAAAGTAAAGAGAGAAAATAAGGTGTAGATTTGATACATAGCTCCAGTCATACTTGGACATCTTGCTGTATGTAAGACATAATTGAGTTCCTACTGATGTTGCTTCTTCCAACGACTGAACTTCTTTTAGCATAAATCCACTATTACATTGTTTAATAGGATCTCGTCTACTCGTCTTACCTATGGTTTCCACTTTTTGATAACAATATTTGATTGATCCTTGATGATAGCCATTGATTCAAGATCAGTCTTTCCACATCATCCAGACAGATACAATCGTATGTGAGAGACCCTAAACGAAAATAGACACATAATCAATACCATCTCTCATAACATACAACATCTTTCTCCTCCCTCCTCTGGATCCAGGAAGAATCGAAATTTAAGGATCATAGCTCAAATTCAATGCTATTACCTTTCTCCACGACACTGCACTGGTCTCCTCATTCTTACTTGTCACCAATATTTCAGGTTTTGAAGTCTTATACTACTGATGTAATAACTAATAACACTGAAAGCTTCTCAGATTAATTTCTGTGTTGAAAAGTTAAACTTGAGAAGGAACCCCAAGTTGCGTACCTACTCTTTCATTTGTAGCAAACATGTGAATTGCATGCATTAGGAAAACAATAAAAGTAATCCAGGGACTAACCTTGACCGATACGAACACCAGGACCTATTCATGAATCAGAGTTAAACTCGTAGACGTCATCTTTTTAACAACACAGTAAAACTGTGCATAATGTAACATATTATAGTAACCAACCAGGAATCAAATAAGAAACAAAGATGTAAGGAAGTTGCAGAGAATTGCATTATTGGGAAAAGTAGTTGGAGATTACAATTAGCTCTGGTAATAAAAGCTCCACTCGTCTCTTTTACAAAAACAAAGAGAAGAATATTAAGAAACATAAAAAAAAAAGCTTCATTCACTAAAAATAGTTGCTATATTTGTTTACAACTGAAAAGATTCAAAAGTAGAACATAAAATTGATAGAACACAAATTTTGTGGACTCTAAACTGAAGGAACCAAAGAATCATACCTTGATCATTCGATTCTGAACAATTATTGGTCTGTTCCTTGGTCTTGGAGGATGTGAAATCTTTTTCGATTTCTTCCATCAACAATGAAACTGTGAATTTTGGTTCTGCGAATCTCCATCATACAAAAGATCGAGCTTTATCTTGCCGTTACAGGACCATCAGTACGGTGGATCTGCATATCGACTGTTATGAATTAGTTTATTTCGTTGTTTCAATAGAATGATAAGATGGTTTCAAGAGGAAGAATTCTAACCTTTTTATACTCTCAGTTCCACCGTCTTGCAAGACTGGAGATCGAAGATGAAACGACTCCATCGAAGTCATAAGTTGTGTTTTGATATCGACTGTCAGGTTCAAACCTAAAATCAAAACGTCGCGTTTCCAGACACTTGATGTTGCTCTTTACTGGGCTGGGTTCTATTAAGCAAGATATAAAACCCGTTTACTCACAGAAGCCCACATGTATTACACACAAAATAAATGATACGCTGCGTTGTGAGAGGCATGGGACACATGGCCTCTCCTGGTGAAACGACTTTCTGACATGTCCGCCTATGTGGCGCGCCCAGGAGAGAAGTAATTGAATTATATATAAAGAGAAGATTCGGTTTTATCAGGGCAAGAAAGCATATATGTACAAAATTTCATTACACGACCACAAGTCTGTCTGATTCTGGAACGAAAGTCTAAAAGAGTTTCATATTTTGAAATGACGAAACAGAGGAAGAAGGGGTTAACCGTAAAGGAGGGGAAGCACTGAATAACTTGCCGACGATGTTAAGAGAGTGGTGACATTTTTGGCAGACCCATTTCCTTTCATAGCTGAACGAAGATGATGATATATAAACTTGGACAAAGATAAGAAAAGTACATGTTGTTCCCAGTTAGATAGCATTAAGCACCTGTGGTCTAGTGGTAGAATAGTACCCTGCCACGGTACAGATTCGATTCCTGGCTGGTGCATTTTTCCCCTTGGAACCTTTTTTGGCTTTCAGATAGAAATGTTGAAGCCCAACATCGTCTGTGACATTATTTTCCTTGCAACTCTTTTTTTTTGCTTTTGTTTACTGGAATTAACGTTAGAGCTATTGAAACCCAACGTCATCACTCCCTGATTGATTCTTTGGTCCATGACTTGAGGTGCAAGTATATATACCTATAAGGGTTTTCAATGTGAAATTCAGGAGAATGATTTCAAGAGGACAAAGGAACATCTGACAAGGGAGGATAATATGACGAAGATGCTTTAATGTGTTTGACCACCATATATGACACTTGTGTCTTTCTGTGTAACTTGTATGACCCAATAAGATAGTATAGTCCCACCTTCCTTCATTAAGGAACATTTCAGTGTTCTGCCTAGCATATAGTAGCATCCAGTGTTTTGCATTATTCCTACACAGAAAACCCTTACGATCTGCATTAACATAACAATTCCTAACATATTTTCGAGTTAATAAACGCCTTCTACCATCACAGCTAGTACAGAGGTCACAGACAGGGAAACAAAGAAGCTGTGAAATCTATAAATTAGATAAACCATGTTATATTTCAAGACGTCTTATATTAACATGACTTTTTCTCCACATAAATCTGGTTTTAATATAATGTGTAGAATATATTTTCAAAAGGCTGAATCAAATAAGTTAGTTTATTAATAAGGTGCCTGATACATAAATAAGAAACAAAATTCATCGACCTAGAAACCGTCAATCAAAAAAAAAGAAGCAAAGGCAAAAAAAGAAAACAAAATCCTTTTGACAAGGGTCAGTCAGATCATGAGGTATTCCTTGCTAGGCAATCTTCTGAAGAAGTTCTTGAGGGCAGAGGGCAGATCCAAGCGAGCAAACGTGAAGTTAACCCATTTAAAAACACCGAAGGTAATGAAACCCTTCATCAGAGACTCCAACGATAAATAGTAATAGATGAGCAAGAACGGGTAAACCACGGCCACCACGCAAATCAACAAGAGTCTATTGCTCGTACATAACATATAAAGCGCGTGGAGCCTCTCAAATTGCGACGCAGCGTCCCCCAAAAACACCATCACCTCCGCACCCTGATCTTTTAACCTATCGTACCTCACCTTGAGAACTTTCGGGTCTACATCCGAGGACTTGTCGAACTCCTCGGCTATCATGTCACGCGCCTGCGTCTCATCGAATTTGTTGAGCTTCGAGAAATCGAGCTTCGAGAGCTTCAAGTCGAAGAGAACCAAAGGAGGAGGAGGACCAATACCATTCCTCGTCTTGTGATAATATTGCTTCAAGATCTTGAACACTTCGTAAACAATGAATCCCCCAAGGAAATATGGATATGGATAAACCACCAAGCACATCATTGGCGGCAGCAACCAAAGAACGCAAAAACAGACAACAAACGCAATCCATTTAGGAGTATTATCCGTCGTTGATCTGATCTGTGCATCTAACCGATCATACTTGCTTGACAGCCACGTAAACATGTCGTTAAGCCTATCGAGATTAGCTTTGAATTTTCTCAAACTGAAGTCCTTACTCTTGGGCTTCAGCATATCCCTAACGACTTCCTCTCTCAATGGCGGCTCTGTTCTCGCCAGGTTCAGACAGGTAATCTCGACAGCTGACGCTTGCAGTTTATCGGTCTGTGGAATCCCGTGTGGAGACTTGTAATGAGACTTCGGTAGCAGCCAACGGAAAGGAGCCATAGCAAATGCGTACGATGGTGGAAAGAACTCTAACGTCGGAGGAGGACAAGCACAACGAATCGCGAGCTGAATCTCACCTGCATGGCCAAATCTAAGATTTTAGAGCTATAAATATTAAATAAAAACTTTTGACAAAAGAAAAAAATCTTAATTTAAATGCTTATTATATTAATTGTTTCATTGGGATGTGCCCAAGGTCCGGCCCTGCTCACCTGATTTCTTTAACCCTTCTTTGCCTAACAGCACGATCGGATAAGAACCAGTGTAGATCCTGTTCCACTCAAGTAAACTCAATGGGATCCTCACTTTTCCAATAGGAACATCATCTTCGGGCTTTTTCGTTTCGTTACTATAGATCTGAGAGTTGTCGTAGACTCCAATCGTTAAGACAGTGCACTTCTCGTATATGTCCCAAGAATACTGCTCGTTCCACTTAGGCGACTTGTTATTGACCACGGTCCGAGTCCTGGACCATTTATTACCATACTTGGCCACAGCGTAAGCGCTCCTGTCCCTTTTGTTGCTGTCTTTCTTGGGAATTAAATCGGTTGCACCAAGAAAACCAACCTCTAGCTTCCCTAACGTACCGGGCCATAACCCTTTTGCGAAGGCACGGTAATCGCTACAGTACTGGGTACATTCGTCAAAGACGTGGTAGGACTGATCGGTGGATAGCTTCATCTTGAGTCTGCTGGAGAACTTCCTCGAATCGCCTGCCGGTATGATATCACCGGGCGGTTTAACGTCGTAGAACAGAGCCGATGCGGCTCCTGGAACTTTAAGCGCAGTCATCTCCGAGACCTTCTTTTCTAATGTCCCTACAAGTTGTTCGTGATCCTCTTTGATGACATCCCATAGTTCAAATTTGACCGTTCCTTCTAACGACTCAGAAACTACAAAGATGAGATCTTTGTTCCACGACGTGTCCTTACCAGAGGAAGGCGCGGTTTTTAAACAGACTTTATCCAGAGCTGCCTTCACGTAAACGTTAGGTGTTCGTCCTTCAACGCTAGCAAACAAATCATGACCTGAAACAATCGTAACCCTAACGTAGCAGAGCCTTGGAGCTAGGTAGATTTCAGGTCGCGTGTTTTTCATGCAACTAGCATGTACAGCACACGCGTCAGCAAACCAAGCGTATGAGTAAACCTCGTCGGCTTGTGTACCAAACCAAACCGACATCAGCAACTCCATGTGGTAACCTTCCACAGTGCTCGGTATAGAGTACCACCGAGGAGCCATTCTTGCATCGGGAGGAACCCTAGACGGAATATCCGCAGCCAACTTGAAGTTTTGCTTGCCAATCAAGATATTGTTACCAAACTGATTGTCTTTTAGGGCAACGGACAAGACATCAGCTGTGGATTTGTCGAAAGCAAAGACTTGGTTCCAGGCCCCGTTTGGTCCCATTGGTAGATTTCTGGTAGAGGACATGTAGTTGCCGAGAGTGATTTCTACGACAGGGGAACATGCGTGGGTGTTAGGGTTTAGGACAGACTTGTTGATGACTTTGATTACTTCGACGTAAAGAAACTCCATTTGCTCGACGAGGTCATGTGAAGAAGTTGGGCCGTAAGGGTTTCGAGTCCCTCTTTCTCCTCCGAGCTTCGGAGAGATTTTCTTAACGGAATATTCAGCCATCTCTGAAACAGAACCAAAGATAGAATGAGATGAATACAATGGAAAAAAATGATTTTATATACTCAAATAAAATTTAGAAATTAAGGAATCACGTTAAGTTCGTTAATGTTGTGGAAAAGACCTAACTTAGACATCGAACAAGAGTCATATTACTAAACAAAACTACATAAATCCTAATTTCTTGAGCGTTTTCAAGTTCTGTTTTACTTCTTGCACGAGAAAGATCAGCAAGAACCAAAAGAAGAAAAAAAAATCATGACGAACCTTTGTCTTCTGATAAAAATAAATAGGCGAAGTATAGGTTTAAGGTTTGATTATTTCTTTTGATCATACATTATATATATACACACAATAGGTAGGGAACCCTAAATTAAAGAAATGGAACGATTCCCAGCTTACAAAACTTTGCATGGACTATGAAGAAAGTGTAATCTCGATTTTTTATATGCAAATATTATCTTTCCTCTTCCCCCCTAAAACCTTCCCAATATTGAATTTTACCGAATCTTTCATAAATCCGTTCTTGAGTTTTGCAAAATTGATGTGTACTATTTTGGGCTTCATTTATTGAATATTTCTTAATTAAACACGGTTCTTGGATTTCGTTTTAACCCATATTAAGCCTAATACTCCCTCCGTTCGGTTATATAAGTCGTTTTGAGATTATTTCTTTGTCTCGATATATTTGACGTTGTCCAAAAAACAATGCAAAAGATGGTAACAAATGACTATATTTAACCCTATAATAACTCCACTCGGTGCTTTATTAAGCATGGTAATGAATTAATGATGAGGATACAAAAGGAATTGTCTCATATGCTTTAATTTGTGTGCAGATCTCTACAGCGACATATAAAAGAGAACGGAGGGAGTATATATTATGGTCAGCGAATGCAAAATTCTTTAAAATTCAACACATACACAACCTTTAAGAAAAACCATTTTTGAGAATATCCAAGAAATCCAAATTAATATATACATACGTTACAAAGTTAATTCATACATTGCAAAGTTAGTTGCACCCTTCACGTGCGGGAGAGGGATTGCTCCGACAAACCGGACACGAACTATGCAACTTGAGCCACGCATCGATGCATTCAGCATGGAAACAATGCTCACATTCGGGTAAGCACCTAACGGTCTCTTTGGTTGCGTACTCGGACAAACAAATGGAACACACAACATCATTTGACCCGGTCGGGAGCCTCCTACTCTCACCTAACTCAACTTTCTTGTAAGACTCAATTGTAGACTCATCGAGACCCGTCCTCGTGATGACCTGGACGTCGCTTGATGGCTCCGGCGTTACGGCCATGGCGTGTTGTATCTGGGAAGAGACTCTCTCGGAAGTACAGAGGACAAGACCGACGCAGAAGGTCAAGGCGATGAGTGGTCCCATTAGAGAGAGGCAGATTATCTTTAGAACTTGTAAGCTTGTGTTGTGAAGTCCTGTTTCTCAAAAACAACAAAACTGGTCAACGGTTGCAACTTTGTGTATATAATATAACATTCTATTTAAAGATGTTATTGAGTAATTAACTAAAGTCAATGACCTAATGTGATTATTAAATGCCAACTTGAGCAATTAAATAAACAATTCCTTGGGTTTGAAGCTTTCCAGCATTAATGGATTAGTACCTGGGTTTACAGAACTGAAGCATTGGACTTGGCGTGTGGTATTGTTTATAAACCCACATCTTGAACCACTCCTCTCACAATATTTGCAATCCGGTGAGTTCCATTTGAGCCACAGGTCTTGATAGTTGATGTCACCATTGAATGAAAACGGCAGATGCAACGTCTTAAAGACATGACAAGAAGACGGCATCAAACTGATTTGTTCCGACTCCGTGACAAAGAAGGAGGAAGTGGAATTACCAAGGCAATCGATGGATCTGAAAGATGGTGCGATGTTCTTGTCCTTAGGACAGATCAAAACCGTGTAGCTACGAGGAAGAAACAGAGAGAAAGAAGACCCTGAAGCGTCAAAGCTGAGGAGCTGTCTGGCCAAGCAGCTATCCGGGTCACTGAGTCGAATTCGCTGCCTTCTATAATCGATCTCTTGGACTAGGAATGGTTTGGAGTTAGGAAGCTCCAAGGCTGTCTCGTTGCGGTCAGTGCATACGAGTTTGAATCCTGTGTAGCCACAGGATTCAGGTTGCTTGGAGGATAGCCAGAAAGGGAAACGAACGTCTATCTTCCCTCTTCCACATGTAGAAGTGTAGCAAGGTTTTGGGTGTGAGGCGTTTAGGAGAGGGAAGATGAAGAAGACGAGGAAGAGAAGGAGAGGGGTTTGTTTTGAGAAGGCCATAATGTGGCATGGCACTAAGGGATAGGTAGAAGAATTGTTATTGCTACTTATAAAATTCATAGAAAAAGTCAAAGAACAATATATAATATACATGAATCTAATAAGTCAGAACAATATATAAAATTCATGTATCCAATTTGGCATAGTTCTTCTTATATTCATTGACATTGATACGCGGAACCGGTCCTCACTCAAGTCTGATAAAACATTGGTTTTAAACTGCTAAAAAAATTGAAAAATAAATTATATAGACGAAAGCATCAGAAAATATATTTTTAGAGCCCCAAATTTGCCAAAACAAATTAGACGAAATCTTCAAAATATTGTCTACAGCCCCTAAAATTTTAGGATCGGCTCTGTTGATATGTGTTCTAATATAAAACTAGTTCAACTATCTCGCATAATATTCTTACAAATCATAAGGTTGGCATAGTGTAGCTTTTTAATTAGTTATATATTACAAAGAGGAAAAGAATTTGCATACCAGAAACTTAGAAGCTTTTGGATTGTGTAAGAGTAGCTTCTACTAGTGTTTCTTATATTCATGTGTGCATGTGTTTTGTATAGAACAAGTCCAATAACCTCCCAGATTATTCTTGCAACATATGTAATCTTTACCATTGATTAATAATATAAAATCTTTACCATTGATTAATTCATTATACTATATTTAACTTTCATGTAACTCTCATTTCTCATAATAATAAAAATGTAGTATATGAAAAGCAACCTTGAGCACTCCAATTTACAAGTCAAAATAACAACAAAAACAAAAATCACAAACCTTTTTTTACTAAAAATCACAAACCTCAGGAAAAGAAGAAAAAAAAAAATCCACCAAGCTACTCTAAACAAACTTCACTCAACAAATTTACTTCACCCAACAAAATCCCATTAAAAAGTATGTACAGAAACAGAGGAATGACAAAAGATATAGGATCTTGAATCAGACACTACTAGTAGAACTTGGATGTGTCTCAAAAGGAGGAGGTGTGTGAGAAGAAGGTGAACCAATGGAGCCACGAATCCTCAAAATTTCAAGAACAAGAAAAGCAAGTAATGTCACTGCCAAAACAAACCCATATCCAATTTTCCATCCATCTTCTCCACTATAAGCCATTCTAATCCCAAGAACAATGTTCACTGCTCCAAAGAACAAAGATATTCTCCCAATCCAATGATGATACCAATTCCAATATCCCCTCATCTTTGTCTCCTTGTGTGGCCGCGCAAAGAAAGCCAAAACCTGCAAAACATATCATAAGTATGCATGTTCAACTACAAGTTATATAACCTATATTTAATTCTCAAACCTGGAGAATGCTGAGGATTAGAAGAAAGATCCCAATGCCTCGATGTGCAGGTATATTTGGTTGGATCCTATTGTAAAGCCGAATCCCGAGAATAACAGCGGCTAAACCAAAGATAAATCCAGTGAACTGAATACCAATGTGGAGATAGTACCAAAGAGGGTCTCTATGTCTGAGATATCTAGCCAGGAATGCCCCTAGAGGAAGTAAGAAACCCCATCCGAGTATTGCCATGACCCCATGTTTAGTCTTCTCCGTAGAAGCTGTCGTTTGTATGGATGTTACTCCATTTGCTGCATTGACCGAGAAAGAACACACAAGAACATAAGTAATGAAACATCTCCTAAACCATATACTCAGTAATAAACTTTATTGTTATACAAGTTTGCATGTAAAATATTTATTTACATTTTCTAAAAATCATATTAATGTTACAAAATTTTAATATTTTTTTTTTGTTTTTGTCCTTCAGATATACCAAGTATAGTAATTTGAACTAGTACAAGCTATCATGCTTAACTAAGTATATTAGTTTTACAACAATTTCATTCACAAATTATATGCACACGAAATATGAATAGCACAAGATATCATGCTTTTGTGTTAAAGACATGTTCTACCAAAATAATTTGAAAATTTGATACGCAACCGCAAAAACGCAGATTAAATGAGACGATACCGTTACCATTTCTTTTGATAGAAATGCTTAAAATTAGTGTTTTCCTTTGAAATGTAAACTCAACATTTTAATTACAGTGTCCAATTGCAACTACAATGAGTCAATGCTCATTTTTTCAACGTTTTGTATATACATTATGCAGTTAGTGTTTAATAACATACCTTTGGAGAAATCAACGATGACAGTAGTTTTATCATCATGCTTAGTCAGACGCCCTAGCTTCGATGGATAAGCTGTGCTAAACGCTAGAATCACCGCTCTACGAGGAACTCTAACGGTAAACTTCACCTGAAAGGCCAAGTAAATCATTGCTCCGTGAAGAGCCACTGCAGGAGGAACTTTCTGTAACTGTAACTCTCCTTGATCCGGCACAACTTGGTCTCTCTCTGTTCCTTGGAGATAGTACTGTTTGATTTTAGCATGACCCTTCTTCGTAATCCACCCCACCATCGCGCTCGATCCCACCATCCTCCCGTCTCTAGAGAATCCCACTCCGACCCACCCGGTTGTATATAGAGCAGATACTATGATCGTCATCACATTGTCTCTATTTTCAGAGTACTGCAAAAAGAAACAGAGGAAGTGGAAGGAAAATAAAGATTGGTTCTCTTTTTGTGATGAATTTGTAAAGGAATGTTTTTTTAAGTTTACCCTTAAGACGAATGAGTTCCAGAGAGGTGTACATGGCATTGAGTCGGAGATGTTGCTGTACGGTGGTGGGAGGAAGTCAGATAAACGAGTTGCGAAACAGAGGTTCTGTGTGACGTCATCTGCACGTAAAAAGGGAAGATCTTGTCCGAGTAAAAGACAGAGGATGTGGAATCCCACGAGGGTTCTCATGGCCAAGATTGGAGCAGAGAGAGAAGGACAATGGAGGTTTTCTTTTGGTGAAATTTACTTGAAGAAGAAGGGTGATTGAGTTTGGTGGTGAAAGTGGTTGAAGATGGCGATCAATCATAATCACCAAAAATTGGATTTTAATCTTTTCCTTGGATTGGATTTTGAGAAAGATGCTCCTGGAGTTGATGTTTCACTGGTGAAGTATCGGACAAGTTATGTCCCCTCTGTCACAATAAACCGACACGTGAACCGACAGAAATATAACTAAAATGTACAGGAAAAAAATATTGCCTTTTGCCAGTTAAAACAATTGTCAATTGCTATATGAGGATGAAAAAAATACTGAAATCTTTATATAAGATATTGAGAATCTGGAGTTTTACTTTGCTTATTTTGGGGAAAAAGATGACAGAGATGGGGAGTAGGGTCGTAACTGGACCAGACTGGGAAGTGGATCAGTCATAGTCTGAATCATTACTCATTAGGTGCATTTGGTCAGTATGGTCCCTGAGGCGATATTGTAACAGAACTTAAGAACAAAGTAAACTATGACAATTAAGCTAATAATTAAATAACTCTTTAGTTTAACATTTGGTTTAGTTTAGTTTCTAAGAATTTCATTATTGTGGTACAAAAATCTTTGCCGCCTCAATGATTGTAAGTTTATAACCAATTAGATATGGATCCGTGCGGTGCACGGGTTTTATTTGATATTTTAATTTCAAAAACATATAACAGAATGAAAATATTTTTTTCACATTAGTTCTTGGATTTTCTGTATATATTTGTGACATTTTAATAACAATAACATGTTTATAAATTTTGATTTATATTTCTGTTTCAATATTCATGGTGTTTTGCAATAGTATATTGATATTTTTATTTTTAATAAATACTTCATTTTTAATTATTTTTTTAAATAATATTGTTTATAGTTGATTGAAACATATAGAACTGTGAACTCTCTATATTGTTTATATGTTGTAAAACAAATTAAAAACAACACAATTCAAAATATAATGTTATACAACACCAATCAATATTGTTTATTGATAGTTAGCTAAATATCAAATATATTGTTAAAGAAAACATCAAATTTGTTTACATTAGTATTCATGGTGTGACTTTATAACCTCTATATAATATTTTGTAAAACATTATTGTCGCTATGTATTTAAAATCTGAAGCTCTTTAGTTGTATTGACTCTAGATAGTTCGATGTATAATTGTAAGACTGGACTTGGCAAATAGACTAACTTTTTAATCTTAACCTTAACTCTTGTTGATAGTCATTATATAGCTCTTATAGAAAATTGAAATCTTTTCAGTTTGAAAGGTCTTCTTGCAAACTTTGAGGGTCTATAACAGTACACATAAGTATAATTTTGATTCGATTCTTTATCTGTTTCGATTTAAACATAAATTTTGAATATCTGTAACTCTACGTAGCAAAGTAAATACTTATATAAAATATCAGTCAAAATGAAGCAAATCATATATACTAATACTTTTAAGAATGAATATCTGATTCGATACATTTTATGCATAGATATAAGTTATATAAATATTATATTTTATATAAATTTTATACTATTTTTATTTGCTAAGTTTATTAAGTTGTTTATTAGAATTTTTAAAAGTAATAGATTTTTATTTTTTAATAAAATATTATTATTTTATCTTATTTTTGGAATTTTTATTTATTTTTAATTTATTTTTACGGATTGAATCGGATATTCGGTCAAAACATTTTTTTGGATATTCGGAACACCAAATATTTGGGTGGCTACATATCAAATTGTATTGAATACTTAAGTATTATGACATTGGATCTGATCAAAATATCTCCAAAAACCTGGATATCCGATGCATGTCCACCCCTACATCTATATGTACAAACACCTAAGTATAATTGTAACAACAACTAACGTACGACATCATGACAATTATATTATTTAAAAAATTCGACATCAGTTTTATGTGAAGATCAGAATATCTAGTTATTTTCTCAATATGTGACACTCAAAAAGGATAACATGCGAAGATGTGAAAGAACTTGCAGAAAAACTCACCTATATTTTTCTTGTATCTCTTGACAATATATAAGAGAGTTTAATCACATATATTGATCAATATATGAATAGTTATAATTTCTTTTGGTTTATGATTTTGTAAACAAAAATTATTGATTTTAATAGCATATATATGTGTAAATATTTATTGTTTCTTTTGGTCCATTCATAAAAAATATTTGAAATAATGATTCTACAAATAGTTTTGATTAGGAATTAAAGAAATTAAAATTACTATTAAACATTCTCTTACAATTTTCTTTTCTTATGTTTAAGATTTTAGAAAAGGAAAATTACCATCAAATAATTACTAACAAATATTTACAATACATTTCCTTTAAAAATTTAGTAAACTGAAATTATAATTAAATAAATTATTGACAAATTTCTTTTTAAAGTTTTTGAAAATCAAAAAGTAGAGAAAATGTCATTAAATAATTCTAAGTTACTTTAAAAAATATTTTTATTATCTTGTTATATATTTTATCAATTATGAGATATTTTAACAAATGTCAAAATTGTAAAGGGAAAATTAATATCAAATAATGTTTTACAATTATCTTTTGTTGTGGATATTAGAAAAGGAAAATTAGTATTAAATAAGTTATTTTACAAATCTATTTTTTCTTTAGGATTTTAAAAAGGAAAATTTCTAGAAAATTACTATTAAACAATTTTTAAAAAAATTAAATTCACTATTAAATAATTTTGAAATTTAATTTTCAAAATCCGTTTGTTATTTTCTTAGTATATGTAATTTTAATCATGATATATTCTAACACATGTTACAATATTAAAAACAATTACTATCAAATAATATTTTGCAATTATATTTTTATAGATTTCACAATACATTTCCTTTAAAAAATTAGTAAACTGAAATTATAATTAAATAAAATATTGACAAATTTCTTTTTAAAGTTTTTGAAAATGAAAAAGTAGAGAAAATGTCATTAAATAATTCTAGTTACTTTAAAAGATATTTTTATTATCCTGTTATATATTTTATCAATTATGAGATATTTTAACAAATGTCAAAATTGTAAAAGGAAAATTAATATCAAATAATGTTTTAGAATTATCTTTTGTTGTGGATATTAGAAAAGGAAAATTAGTATGAAATAATTTATTTTACAAATCTATTTTTTTCTTTAGGATTTTAAATAGGAAATTTTCTAGAAAATTACTATTAAACAATTTTTAAAAAAAATTAAATTCACTATTAAATAATTTTGAAATTTAATTTTCAAAATCCGTTTTTTATTTTCTTAGTATATGTATTTTTAATCATGAGATATTCTAACACATGTTACAATATTAAAAACAATTACTATCAAATAATATTTTGCAATTATATTTTTAAAGATTTTAAAATGTAAAAATATTATTTAGTTATATTTTTTTTTAAAAAAATTATCTTAGTATGTTTGTTTATACAGATTCTGATATATTAAGTTTTTTTAATAAGATTATATTTTCTTTATTATGAGAGTAGGAAAATTAGTATATAGGATTTGTATAAAACGAAAGTTACTATTTTTAAAAAATCTATACAATATTTTTGTAAGAAGATTATCTTTTCTTTATAGAATAAGATAGGAAAATAGGAAAATCAATGTAAAAGGATAATTACGAAAATAATTATTTTAATAAGATTGAGTAGGAAAATAGGAAAATTATCTTTAGCTTTATATAATAAGATAGGAAAATAGGAAAATCAATCTCAATATATAAATGTTAAGTATGTTGAACACATGTCGCAATCTAAAATATATAACCGCCATGTGTCGCGATCATGTTAATTAGTAACTTTGAAAACTAAGCTTTATATAATAAGATCGTACAGACGTATTTAATTATTGATTGTTTGCTTTTATTTTGGGTTACAATATATATTTTTTTTTTGATAATCCAGGCTTCTCCGCTTCGCGGGTCATTGCATGGGCCCGGTTAGGCAACAGTCCACTTTACCCGGGAGGGCTTTACCTGGGCCGTGGCCCAGTACCGCATTTTTAATGACACGGAAGAGCAGTTCTCCTCAGCCGGATTTTGAATTCGCGGGCATGACAATTGGCCAACAGAGTCGAAACCGGTCGAGCTGTCTCATCCGGTCAGGGTTACAATATTTGCATGTGTTAGTGTTCATGTTTCTTTGTATTCTTCCATACTAGTGGTTTTCCCGGGCTACGCCCGGGTTTTCTTATATAAATTTTATTTTAATTTATTATATTATTTTTAAATATATATACATTGCATCTTTATCTATTTTAAAAAAATATGAATTGAAATTTAAATTATTAGAATGCAAACGCTAATAATACTGAAAATATATATTACTAGATATAGACCCGTACGTTGCACGGATTTTATTTGATGTTTTAATTTCACCAACAGAAAATAATAAAAAGAATTTCACATTAGTTCTTGGATTTTTATTATATATTGGTGACTTATTATAATAATAATAATAATAATCTGTTTTCTTTCATAAATTTTGATTAGTATTTTTGTTTCAATAATCATAGTGTTTTAAATAGTATATTATTTTGTTTTTTTTTTGTTTTTAACAAATACTTTGCTTTTAATTATTTTTCAAAATAATATTAGTTGTAATTAATTAAAAAATATTGAACTGTGAACTCTCTATATTATTTATTGTTTAAGACAAATTAAAAATAGCAAAATCCAAAATATTAATGCTACAAAACACGAATCAATATCTATTATTGACCGTCATCTAAATATCAAATATATTGCTAGATAAGACATCAAATTTGATTACTTTAGCATCTATATCCCATAGTGTGCTTTTAACCTCTTTCCTATACATATCCATATATTATTAAAAACTTCTTGATATATAATATTTTGTAGAGAACCGTTGTCGTTATGTTTTAAAAATCTAAAGTTCTGCAGTTGTAGTGATTTGTTATAGGGCAGCTTATAGTTGTAAAACTGGACTTGACAAATATAGACAAATTCTTTTAAATTTTTGACCTTAACACTTGTTGAGAATCAATTAGAAAGCAAACCATATAGGAAATATATCTTTTCAGTTTGAAATGCTATCTTGCATATGTTTGTCTAAGAATAAAAATTTATTTTCCCACCTAACTTTCGATTAGGATTTCTTCTTCAATAATCATGTTGTCTAAATCTTCTCTTTGATTTGATTTTTTTAGTAGCATGACCTACAATTAGAATAACCAATTTTCTTAGTAGCATAGAGAAATTCATTTTTCCTAGTACCTTTCAGTTAGTATCTATGCTTCAATAATTAGTAATATTGTTCCATTGCAAAAACTTTTTCTTTGATTTAAATTTCTTAATAGCATGACCTGTAATAGCATAAGCAACTCCATATGTTGATAATAACAAACACACATAAATATAATCATACATAAGCATAAAATAGTCACATTAACTTTCTTCATTAACTTACGTACATCACATCATCTATGTGTGCAAATACCTAAAAAAGAATATATGAAGATGTGAAAGAACATGTAAAAATACTCACCTACTATTTTCTAGGTTGGGGATATTTTTTTATAGTAGGATTTGAAGAAATGAAAACTACTATCAAACACTATTTTACAATTTCTACTATTCAAGATTATAGAGAAGGACAATTAGTATCAAATATTATTTTACAATTATATTTTCTTTGAAAATTAAGAAAAAAAATCAAAATAAAAAATTTGACGTCTTTTCTTGTTAATAATTTTAAAAATAAAATATTGAAATACTACTAAATAGTTTTAAAAGTACTTTAAAATCCTCACTTATTAGATATTAATTTTTCCTTATAAAAATTGTATGGTAATTTTCCTTTTTAAAAGAATCTGGGAATAGTTTTATTTAATTAACAGATAGGAAATTTTCCTTATTTTTTTGGTCAGCTATTTTCCTTTTTTTGTTGATAATGAACATGATATTATGACTTATTTTATTAAAAAGGTTTCAACATAAATAATATTAACAAAAAAAATTTTACTACAATTTTATTATATAAAGCGTAGTTTTCAAAGTTACTAATTAACACGATCGCGACACATGTCAAGTTATTATTTAAGATTGTGACATATGTCTAAACAAAATTATCCCATAAAACATATTTAAAACATATTTTATCTTTAAAATACTTCTACTCTCATAATAGTAATTTTCCTTTATTAAAATCCTAATCAAAAAAGTTAAACAAAAAATAAAAAATCTTATCTTATTATAAACCTTTTAAGTTATTATTAAAATGAACGATTTCTAAAATAAAAATGTCAAAACAAAAAAAATAATATAAATTTTAAAACAAAAATAAAACGAAATTTCAAAAAGTCATAGTAATTTTAGTTTTAACAAAACCTATTCCAAAACCAAATTGTAACTATCCTTTTTAAAATATAAACCTAAAAAATAATGGAAAAGACATGTTTTTAAAATTATTATTAAAATTAAACGATTTTTTTTTAAATAAAAATTTCAAAACGAATAAAAGAAACTTATTATAATAAAAAGATTTTTTATAATTTTTATTAAAATCAAACAATTTTTCAAGAACTATTCCAAAAACCGAATTGTAAACATCTTTTTAAAAATATAAACCTAAAAATTGGAAAAAACTAATTTATGTTAACTGTCCTTTATAATAAAGAAAATATAATTGAAAAAAAATCGTTTCAAAAATATTTCTACTCTCATATTGCTAATTTTCCTTTATTGAAAAAAATTATTAGATGGTAATTATCCTTTTAAAAAAACTTAAAAAAAAATAAATGTCAAACACTGATTAATGTTAATTTTTCTTTATTAAAATCTTAATTAAAGAGTTAATAACCCAAGAAGAACTATGATTATTCATATTTATATATAGAACTAAGATCTCTCATATTTTATCACCAAGCATAACTATTGATTCAAGAAAAATATTAGGTGAAGTTCGATATTCTTTTCTTCATAGGTTGATCGTTGTTATCATGATTATTATTTGATCATGGTCATGCTTCTGAGTTTGTCTATTTTTTGAACGAAACTTCTGAGTTCTGTTACATAACAATACATTTAAAGTTACTGACACCACACCATAACATCGCTGTCACAAAAACATTGTTGTCACATAGCAATTTGTTTTTTTTATCAAGAGCAATACATTTTAATTTATTATTGTTTCTTAGTTGTGTTTGTCCTATTATTATTTTTTAACTGAAGTTATAATTTAATTGTTTATCAGGAATTGTCAAGAAACAATGGTTTCAGAAAATTATTTAACATTAGATCGGTTAAATAAAAAGTGTCATTACCGTCGAACCGTGGTACGTCTTACTAGAAAGTGGGAAGCAAGAAATTTAAGCAAAAATAATAAGCTTTTAGGAATAAATTTTCTCCTACTTGATGAGAAGGTAAATATTTTTATTTCAATTTTTTAAAAATCTTATATTGTTTAATTATTAAATATAATTTGCTTATTATATAGGAAAATACCATTCAAGGTTGTGTACAATGTTCTCTAATTGAAAAGTTATTTATATTAATTTTATTATATAAAACTTGGTTTTTCAAAGTTAATAATTAACATTATTTTAACACATGTCAAATATATATAATAAGATTGTGACATATGTTAAATACATATTTTCATTTAAAAAAATTAAAGAAAAAATAATTTTTAAAGTTATTTTTTCTTTTTCTAAAGTTTCTTAACAAAAAAATGTAAAAGATCAAAATATTTCCTTATAAATAACTATTTAAGTACAAAAAAATTATTTAAAACCAAGCTTAATAACTTTGAAAAACCAAGCTTTATATAATAAGATTAGTTTTCCTTTTCCAAAAGGTCTTTAACAAAAACTGTAAAAAATCAAAATATTTTCATATAAATAACCCTATAATAGATATTATTTCTTTTTTGTATGTGCGTTTACAAAATACAAGACACTATTTTAAGATTAACTTTCTTGCAAATTAAATATTAAAAAAATACTGTTTTAAAAATATTTTATAGTATTTCATGTTAAGCAAATACTAAACCAAAGAGAGTTGTAAAAAAGAATTTAAAAAGTTATTTTTCCTTTTTCAAAAACTATTTAACAAAAAAAAACTGTAAGAATCAAAATATTTACATATAAATAACTATTTAATAGATAATAAATAATACAAAACATCATTTTACGTTTAATTTCCTTGCAAATTAAATATTTTTTTAAAAAAAAAAAAACTGTAAAGAAACCAATTATAAAAAATTAGTTTAAAAAAAAATCCTAAACAATAGAGAATTGTTAAAGTAATCTTCTTAGAAATTAATAATTTTCTCTGTAAGTCTTCTTGGTCAAGTAATTTAACGAAGGGTTAATGTTTTGCAACACTATAATGTCTATGTTTCAAATTCTAGAGTAAGTGAATTATCAATTTATTAGAGAGAAAACTTATAAGAGGTTTTATAGAAAGAATACCGTCTAACATGGATTTTATATATTAACACATGATAGTTTAACTATACGTTAATCCATATAAAGTAGGTAAAAGTGTTGGGTATACATTTTTTATGTAATGTTTCTCATAGTTACTAATAAATAATTAACAAAAATTAACAAAAAATTGTTTAATACTATCAATATATTGATTTATATTTATATTGATTAATATTTTATCGATAAATGGTTACACATAAATAAATATATTAATACATATTGATCTATTATTAGATTTTAAAACTAAATTATTTTTTAGTTTCAAAACAGAAGAAATAGTAGATGAAGGAAATGATTCTCATAGTTATGTTATATTTAATGAAGATTATCTAGAGAAATAGAGAATCCAAATGATGGATTTGATAGAGAATATTGTAATTTTGAAATGAAATTACAAAAATGTTTTAATTTTCTCCTTCAGCTCTATTACATCATAAAATAATACAATTTATTGTTTATTTTAATATTTATCACCATAAAACTGTAATTAACAAGTTATTTTCATAAATATTATTCGCACAATCGAGATTCAAAAATATGGTCTTCATCATGCACATATATTTGTGGCTAAAATAATCAAAGAAGTAACAAACTTCATAAGGTATCAATAATTTTATTACCTCTAAATTACATGATAAAAATGTTGATCCAGTGTTTTCTATTGGTTAAAGAACAAAGATTATTTACAATTAATCTGAATTATCATTTTTATATTTTAAAAGAAATTAATATTATATTGGTGGATTTGATTCAATTTAAGATTTGTAATATAATTTCTCTATCTTTGTAAGAAAATGTAGAGATGTGCTACTTTTGTCTCTAAATATAGAAACTTCAATAATTTTAATTACATTTTTTTCTTAAAGTAGGTAATTTTATAATAGAGTCATGTGAAACTCATCTCTTAAACCGAGTTTCAATATTTTAAGAGAATATATATAGAGTTAGATTAGAGATACTTTAAATGTGAATAGACCAATGCAAAAAGTATATAAATGATATTAACTTTGAAAGTTAATACAAATGTTAAATTAAGAGCATAAGAATATGTATGATATTGTCATCAATTAAATCAGTTTGATTCAATTTTCATTTCATAGTATTTCACTGTAATTCATATTTCTTCATGATTGAGTTTGATTTGAATTTTCAGATTTGTTTTTTTATCTAGCCCTAAATAAAAAACTGATAGTAATTACTTAAAGCATGATTATCAGTTGGAAAATGTTACAGATTCTAAAGAAAAAAAATATTATACGTTTTTGTTAAATTTAATTTTCTAAAAAAAATAATATTGTTAGTAGTATAGCAATTGTCTTTGTAGATTTACAACAGATCCTTAAGAGTTTTATACTATCTTTCTTATTTAATTATGTTTTTTCTTTTTATTAAATGATAAAAACTCTTCTAAATACTTCCATTAGAGTTGTTCTTATGCATTATGATAACTATAACATAAATACCAACCAAACTTACCGAAAAAACAAATTTATATTCCTTAAATAAGTTTTAATTTTTATATGCAAAATTCTAGAATAACTCTAATTTTTTTTACTTTTATGTATTTCATTAAATTAAAACATCAATCAAAACCCGTGCAACGCACGGATCCATACCTCTCGTTATATAAAATAAATGATTCCATAGTACTTTTTTATAATATAACCAAAACATATTTGTAAAAATTAAAATAAATGATTCCATAGTAATTTTCTTTTTTTTTATTATAATAGAATCAAAATATATTTGTAAAAATTAATATAAATGATTCCATAGTTATTATATAAAAAGTATATGGTAATTTTCATTTTTCAAAATTCGTTTTTATTATCTAAGTATATGGTAATATTACCAAAAAATAAATTTATTACAATTATATAAAATAAATGATTCCATAGTACTTTTTTATATATGTTTTAGTTATGAGATAGATTAACACATGTCGCAATCTAAAATATAAAACTGTCATTTGTCGCGATCGTGTTAATTAGCAACTTTGAAAACTAAGCTTTATATAATAAGATTTTGTAAAAATTAAAATAAATGATTCCATAATAATTATATAAAAAATATATGGTAATTTTTGTTTTTAAAAATTCTTTTTTATTATCTAAGTATATATATTTTGTAATTATATATTTAAACACATGTAAAATTATCTGAAGAAAAATTAATATCAAATAATATTTTGTTTAGGAATATAAAAAGGAAAAGTTACTTTTAATAATATGTATAGTTACTTCTTTTTATAAAATTCGTTTTCGTTATTATCTTAAATATATATGTTTTAGTTATGAGATAAATTAACACATCTCGAAATCTAAAATATAAAACTGCCATGTGTCGCGATCGTGTTAATTAGTAACTTTGAAAACTAAGTTTTATATAATAACTAGGTATGGACCCGTGCGTTGCACAGGTTTTGATTGATGTTTTAATTTAACGAAATACATAAAAGTAAAAAAAAAATAGAGTTATTCTAGAATTTTGCATATATTAATTGAAACTTATTTAAGGAATATAAATTTGTTTTTTCACGTAAGTTGGTTGGTATTTATGTTATAGTTATCATAATGCATAAGAACAACTATGATGGAAGTATTTAGAAGAGTTTTTATCATTTAATAAAAAGAAAAAACATAATTAAATAGGAAAATAATATAAAAAGTCCACAACTCTCTACTTTTAAGGATCTGTTGTAAATCTACAAAGACAATTGTTATACTACTAACAATATTAATTTTTTAGAAAATTAAATTTAACAAATAAATATAATATTTTTTTTTCTTTAGAATCTATAACATTTTCCAACTGATAATCATGCTTTAAGTAATTACTTTCAGTATTTTATTTAGGGCTAGAGAAAAAAACAGATCTGAAAATTCAAACCAAACTCAATCACGAAGAAATATGAGTTACAGTGAAATACAATGAATTGAAAATTGAATCAAGCTGATTTAATTGATGACAATGTCATACACATTCTTATGCTCTTAACTTAACATTTGTATTAACTTTAAAAGTTAATATCATTTATATACTTTTTGCATTGGTCTATTTACATTTAAAGTATCTCTAATCTAACTCTATATATATTCTCTTAAAATATTGAAACTTTGTTTAAGCGATAAGTTGCACATGACTCTATTATAAATGTACCCACTTTAAGAAAAAAATATAGTGAAAGTTATTGAAGTTTCTATATTTAGAGACAAAAGTAGCACATCTCTGTATTTTCTTACAAAAATAGAGAAATTATATTACAAATCTTAAATTGAATCAAATCCACCAATATAATATTAATTTCTCTTATTTTATGTAAAATATAAAAATGATAATTCAGATTAATTGTAAATAATATTTGTTCTTTAACCAATAGAAAACATTGGATCAACATTTTTATCATGTAATTTAGAGGTGATAAAATTATTGATAGCTTATGAAGTTTGTTACTTCTTTGATTCTTTTAGCCACAAATATATGTGCATGATGAAGACCATATTTTTGAATCTCGATTGTGCGAATAATATTTATGAAAATAACTTGTTAACTACATTTTTATGGTGATAAATATTAAAATAAACAATAAATTATATTATTTTATGATGTAATAAAGCTGAAGAAGAGAATTAAAACATTTTTGTAATTTCATTTCAAATATACAATATTCTCTATCAAATCCATCATTTGGATTCTCGATTTCTCTAGATAATTTTCATTAAATATAACATAACTATGAAAATCATTTCCTTCATCTACTATTTCTTCTGTTTTGAAACTGAAAAATAATTTAGTTTTCAAATCTAATAATAGATCAATATTATTAATATATTTATTTATGTGTAACCATTTATCGATAAAATATTAATCAATATAAATATAAATCAATATATTGATAGTATTAAACAATTTTTTGTTAATTTTTGTTAATTATTTATTAGTAACTATGAGAAACATTACGTAAAAAATGTATACCCAACACTTTTACCTACTTTATAAGGATTAACGTCTAGTTAAACTATCGTGTGTTAATATATAAAATCCATGTTAGACGGTATTCTTTCCATAAAATCTCTTATAAATTTTCTCTCTAATAAATTGACAATTCACTTTCTCAAAAATTCAAAACATAGACATTATAGTGTTAGAAAACATTAACCCTTCGTTAATTTACTTGACCAAGAAGACTTACATAGAAAATTAGTTATTTCTAAGAAGATTACTTTAACAATTCTCTATTGTTTATGATTTTTTTAAAACATTTTTATAATTGGTTTCTTTACAGTCTTTTTAAAAAAATATTTAATTTGCAAGGAAATTAAACGTAAAATGATGTTTCATATTATGTATTATCTATTAAATAGTTATTTATATGGAAATATTTTGATTCTTACAGTTCTTTTGTTAAATAGTTTTTGAAAAAGGAAAACTAACTTTTTAAATTCTTTTTTTTACAACTCTCTTTGATTTAGTATTTGTTTAACATGAAATACTATAAAATATTTTTTAAGAAATTATTTTTTTAATATTTAATTTGCAAGGAATTTAATCTTAAAATAGTGTCTTGTATTTTGCAAACACACATGCAAAAAAGAAATAATATCTATTAAAGGGTTATTTATATGAAAATATTTTGATTTTTTACAGTTTTTGTTAAAGATCTTTTGGAAAAAGAAAACTAATTTTATTATATAAAGCTTGGTTTTTCAAAGTTATTAAGCTTGGTTTTAAATAATTTTTTGTTCTTAAATAGTTATATATATGGAAATATTTTGATCTTTTACATTTTTTTTGTTAAGAACCTTTAGAAAAAGGAAAACTAACTTTTAAAATTATTTTTCTTTAATTTTTTTTAAATGAAAATATGTATTTAACATATGTCACAATCTTATTATATATATATTTGACATGTTTTTCAATAATTTTAATTAGTAATTTTGAAAAACCAAGTTTTATATAATAAAATTAATATAAATAACTTTTCAATTAGAGAAGGTTGTACACAACCTTGAATGGTATTTTCCTATATAATAAACAAATTATATTTACTAATAAAACAATATAATATTTTTAAAAAATTAAAATAAAAATATTTACATTCTCATCAAGTAGGAGAAACTTTATTCCTAGAAGCTTATTATTTTTGCTTAAATTTCTTGTTTCCCACTTTCTAGTAAGACGTACCACGGTTTGACGGTAATGACGCTTTTTATTTAACTGATATAGTGTTAAATAATTTTCTGAAACCATTGTTTCTTGACAATTCCTGATAAAAAATTAAATTATAACTTCAGTTAAAAAATAATTGTGGGAACCGAAATTCGCACTGTCGATTTTAGTTAAGTTTTATCGGAGGAAAACTAAGTAAACCTAGTTTTCCCTGAAGGCTCGGATTCTCTGCGACAACCAAACGAAATTGATAAAAAGATAACAATGCGGAAAATTCGCGCTAAGGCGTTTATTAAACTGATGATAAGATGGGTACAATATTCTTCCGAAAAACAGGAAGTAGAAATACGCTGAAGAGGAAACAACGGAAAAATAGGAGACAAGACGTTCTAAGTCTTGCTCCGCTAGTCTAGCCTCCTAAGTCCTAAGTTCCCTAAGCTAGCAGGAATTTCTCTAAAACCCTAGATTTCGGATCCGGTCTCTCTCTCACTGATTTTCGCTCTCTCCTCCTTTGTCTCCCTAAGCTCCTTTATATACTCCTTCCAATGACGGTCTATTCTCCTCTTGGGCCGCAGGGCGGGCTTTTTCCATTTTCGTCGACCTTCATGTTTATCTTCAGGAAACTTGACATTTATCCTTCCGGAAACTTAGGATTTATTTTGTTGCGTAAATCGCCGTACCTATCTTAGATAATCGTAAATGGGTTGTCCGATCGCGTTTGGTCCCTTTCGGGCCGTTTCGAGGACTTCCGCTGTTTTTTACGATTTCTTCGGAAGATCTCCAATCCTTCGTAGAGTTGAGATGTGTGGTGTCTTAGATAACCTTCATCGTTTCGTATGAATGATTTAAGATCTTTCTTTCCGTTGATATCTTACGAGTTTCCGAAGTGTTATCGACGGTTTTTAATTCAGAGTAAGAACGGGAGCTTTGTATGCGGAATCCTAATGATCCATTCCGCGAGGACTTGGGAAGGACTCAAGGCGCAGATTACTGACGGTCGGGGCCTAGAACTCGTGCACGGAAGATTGTCGCTCGAGGACCCGAGGCAGCACGGGCGCTAGGCGCCCGGCGCCTAGAGGCAGCACGGGCGCTAGGCGCCCGGCGCCTAGAGGCAGCACGGGCGCTAGGCGCCCGGCGCCTAGAGGCAGCACGGGCGCTAGGCGCCCGGCGCCTAGAGGCAGCACGGGCGCTAGGCACCCGGCGCCTAGAGGCAAGCACGGGCGCTAGGCGCCCGGCGCCTAGAGGCAGCACGGGCGCTAGGCGCCCGGCGCCTAGAGGCAAGCACGGGCGCTAGGCGCCCGGCGCCTAGAGGCAGCACGGGCGCTAGGCGCCCGGCACTTAGAGGCAAGCACGGGCGCCTAGGCGCCCGGCGCCTAGAGGCAAGCACGGGCGCTAGGCGCCCGGCGCCTAGAGGCAAGCACGGGCGCTAGGCGCCCGGCGCCTAGAGGCAAGCACGGGCGCCTAGGCGCCCGGCGCCTAGAGGCAAGCACGGGCGCTAGGCGCCCGGCGCCTAGAGGCAAGCACGGGCGCTAGGCGCCCGGCGCGTAGAGGCAAGCACGGGCGCCTAGGCGCCCGGCGCCTAGAGGCAAGCACGGGCGCTAGGCGCCCGGCGCCTAGAGGCAAGCACGGGCGCCTAGGCGCCCGGCGCCTAGAGGCAAGCACGGGCGCCTAGGCGCCCGGCGCCTAGAGGCAAGCACGGGCGCTAGGCGCCCGGCGCCTAGAGGCAAGCACGGGCGCTAGGCGCCCGGCGCCTAGGGGCAGGCTGCGGTCTGCTTGTTTCCTTCAGTTTGCGGGTGTTCGTGTGCATTCTTCGGAGGATTTTTCGTACGACAAATAGTCTTAGCCGTTGATTTCGAGATAACCGTTTTTGACCCCAACAGTTAGCCCCCCAGCGTGGAAGACGCGAGAGCGATTTTGCGCGCGGAAGATCTTATGTTTGAAAAATCGAAATTTTCGACTATGAATATTTTATTCCGAAAAATCCCACTA